>BMAW01009525.1:1058525-1116149 GCA_019974015.1 Nephila pilipes | reverse complement strand
TTTTTTTGAAACCAAGTATTATAATTCCAGACTAGAAATAACTAAATCGAAGTGAATTTTTTTTTAAACCAAACTTTTATTTAAAGATGAACTAAAAGGAAGAAAAATATTTTTAAATGTAAAATAATACATAATTCATAAAAAAAAAATTGTGACGTTAATATTTCTTTTGATCGCTTATATAAGTAAGCAACTATGGTTCTTAATTTATTGGTATTTATCTAGGTATCTTAGTTTAATCGCCTCAAATTTTTATAAATTATGTATTATTTTCCAATTGAAACCTTTATTTTTATATATTTTAGTCCACATTAAAAATCTTCTTTTACAGTTTTTATACTTATATTTATTATAAGTCATAATTACATACGACTTAAACTTTACCGAAGTTATAAGTTCATCAAAAAAAAAAAAAAAGCATCGAATTTTTCCCATGTAAAAGCCATAAAAGTAACAACACAAATCAAAAGCTATCTTCCGAAATTGAATTGATTTTAAAAATTCAACTTCACAAATAAAACATAAACATAACATTTCTCAAACAATAATTCATTCTATAAAAAGAACTCAAAATAAAAATAAAAACACACATCGCCCTTTTCAGTCCAGAACAAATACGCGATCCGGGAGAAAGGTTCGTTTAAATAATGCCCGAAATGCTTTTTCTCAAGCAATTACTAAAATCAGTCAAGCAGAATTGATTTGTGTGTACCCAAAGAGTTATCTCATAACAAAATGAGTAGAAAGTAACATGAATGTAAGATAACAACCTGAAGAGAGATTCTCTGTTCAGACATGCAAATGCACTCGGAGATTAACTTGAATAATAATAGCACTGCGAAAGAAATCATTGCAACTGTATGTCGCATTTGAATATTTGGAGACGAAGAATTTAAGTTAAAAGTTTTATTATTGGCTTGAAAGAAATTGGATCTGTTCTGCATTTGTTAAAAGAGAAACAGAATTTAGATAACGTTGTTAGTTCTGAAACTGAGCGGTACAACAGCCTCATTTTTTTCGAATTCTACGCTTTTTTTTTAAATTTTATTTTAGCTTTTCCTTCGAATTTACATTTGAGATTATTATAGCGCTGGGGAGTATTCAAATTTGAGAAACACGATAGGAATGATATTCAAAAGCGAGTACAAACATAACAATAATAAACATTTTATGAAACAGTTTTATCAAAACAAAACCCTAACAGTTTCCACCATATTTCCAGCCAATCAAATGCTCAGAATTAATTTAATACAGATGGGGAAAACAGATTAAACTTTTAGAAAAGAGGATTTTGTTATATGACTTTAAGAAATTCATATATTCAAGGAAATGATTATCAGCAGATAAGCAATTAACATTCTTTAAAAATAATAATAAGGATGGGGTTCTATATATATATATATATATATATATATATATATATATATATATATATATATATATTTGTAAAAGCTCAATAAATGATTATCAGTATTTTTGTAAAATGTTTATTCGTAGTTTAAAAACGCATAATACTAATTCTTTTAAAGAAATATCAGTCTTTAATAATTTTTATTATTATTGTCTAGTTAAATAACGACTCTTAAATATTAAAAAGGTAACGCTATAATTAGATTTTTTAAAAGTATATCAAATCCTAAATAGCATTTTAATAAAATACTTATTTACATGGTTTGATAAATGCTTAGTTATAATTTTAAAAGTTTTAATGAAGGGATAATTTTAGTTAATTATATTTGATTCAGTGAATTTAGTTTTTAATGTAATTATTCAATATTTATTTAACTAAGAAAATCAATTGATACCCTTCCTGATAAATATTCAAATTTTGTATTAAATGCTCAATTGATACAAGCGGTAAAGATTACTGTATTCACAATTCGACTGTAAATTTTTATTTTCTTAATGTACTCAGTACATTACTAAGAATCCATTCTTAAAAGAATGATGTTTCAATTCCTAATAATTGAAGTTAAATTCAAGAGATTCATTACCTACTGCTAGTATAAATGTCTTTGGATTTGTTAAAAGTACATCCCACACAAATTCAAATATTCATCAAAAATTTAGGAAATTTAAAACAAATATTTAACTATTATTTAAACTGATTGCAGTTTAAGAAATTTTACCAAATGTGAATTATAATGAATCGGTGTTCTAGGGGTATGTAAATGATGATGATACCTTGATTATTCGCAAAGGACCATTTAATTAGGACAAATGATAAACACAATTATGTTATATATCCTACAATATGTTTATAGCACCCTTGTGTTTAACAGAACTTCTCTTCATATGGCTTCCACGCTAATCTTTCCCTTAAAGATTCACCAATTCCTTGGGGTTTCCCAAGCCGCCTTTTATCCAAGACTTTATAAGTCTGCTCCATGTGGCTTCCCAGCATCGTCTTCCCACTGTTCCCTGAGGCCACCGTCTCCTCGGGAAGGGCGCCCTCTAGTGAGTAAACCGACTACAATAAAATCACTTTTCCACACATTTATATATGGGACACCTCAGTTTCTCTCTTGATTTTTAGATATTTTTTTTAAATTTATATTTTTGGTTTTGCAGCCCTTTTTTAATAATATATTTTGTTGAAGGGAATAGCTTGGCCAATAATGCTAGAATAACCTATCTTAAAAGCCTAAATACTGTTGCAACATTAAAAATATTATTTTACATTCATGTATGTATATATATATATATGTGCGTGTGTGTGTGTGTACGTGCGTGTGTGTGTGTATCGGGTAATTCATCAAGTTGGGTCGATATGAGAAAAATATGTATCGATAAAAAAAAAAGTACAAGAAAATGTATTTGGGAGAGGGGAAAGAATTGCTCTTTTCAAGGAGAATTGGCAAAAACAAGCAACACGTTGAATAAACCAGAAAAGTATTTTAGCTTTACAAATGAAATACAGTAATACCTTCTATAAGGGAATAATTATGTTGGTCCCTTTGAATAAGAACCCTAATGTATTTATCACTTTGTAAGGTATACTTCTATTTTCGGTACAAAAGGTCTGATCCGGTGCGTGTCCTTTATTGGGAGGTACTACTGTAGATTGTTAAACGGGGCTTTAGGGAATTATAAAAAGGTATGTATGTATTCTTCGATACATATAAGTAAAATTCTGTTTATTTTTTCCAGATGTAAATTTTTTTATATCTATATGTGGTCAAACATTCTCAGCTAAAATTTCACTTTTATCACTCATTCAGATTTTTTTAAGCATCATATTTCCATTCCAATAAGTTACACCATACTTCCACAGAAACTAAGCTTAAACAAATCTAAAGGGCCTAAAGAATTTCTTTTTTGTTTCCTCGCACCAATTGATCGAAATCTGATACTCGCCGATGGGTGGTTGTTTCTCTCTGCATCAAAAACGATAAGCAACGATGCCTCAAAAGATGTCATAAATAACACCCAGTGGAAGCCGCACATTCATCAAAATCTCCAGTTGCAGACAAGTGGGCCCAAACAAATCCTCCGATTTGGAAACTTATCTTGTAACCCCACAACCAAGCGATAGAGAATGATTTATGTTGCAACAGTAAGTGTTTTCGATGACTCCATGAATACAAACTGCACAAAATGTGACATTAGAAAGCCTGGGATTTAACAAGAAAGCAATATGAATAATCTGCAAGCCAATGTTTCTCAAATTCTGGTACTTACTTATACACTTAAGGGTACGCAAAAGATTGGAAGGGACATGATAAATTTCTTCAAAAACGAAAATCGGCACCTATACAAGATTTTCCTGAAAGACAATTTAAAGCAGTTACAAGGTTACTCTAAGCTAAATAGGTAAATTCAAATACTCGTTTACATGAAAAAGTAGTATAGATGAGAGATACGATAACTAAGTGCATTGAAACAAAATAGATACTACAACACTACAGTAAAAAACTCACTGGGGAATAAAATAGAATATACTTGCATTTGTTCTCTCAGGAGATTGGTGATACATTATTGATAATGGAACATATATAAGTATTCACATGTTAAAGAAAAACATAAATAGAAAGATATTTCAAAAGGAGTATCTTTAAGAAACATTACTAACAGCAGTTTTGCAAAATACTTCGATAATTTTGAAACAGATGATAACACATCTTTCCTAGTAAAGGAAGATACCATATGTTTTGTCAGGGAGCTAAAAGAAGTAGTTAAAATGGCAGCTGTGGTATTGAGATATAAAGACTTTTCTATTAAAGAACTTGTTTATAGGGTCACTTTCACGTCAATTAAGAGTTGAAATCACGAAATATTTTTATCTCAGAAACATACCTCTGTCATATTAACACCACTGCCTTTCTCAGCCCTATAAAAAATTCTGAATACTGTTATTTTAAAAAATTATACCTAAAGAATTTTGGTCGTGATTAAAGAGTGCATCCAATTTATGATAATATAAAAGAAGTACAACGAAAATAAAATAAAAAAAAAAATTACAAAACCGCTATTGTATTTTTGAAGGAAAATGGTCCAATTAATTGCTCTCAATAATTTCAAGTCAGTTAATTAGTTTAAAAGCTATCAAATTTAGTAATGATACAAAATCTCTTTTTATTTACTTCTTTAGGTCTAATACAATAATTAGATGCCTAAAGAGAGTTGTCAAGTTATAATGTAATAGTATGGTATCTCAAGCGATGTAATATGTGTCAAAGAATATAAAAATAAATCATAAAAAAGTACAAGATTTAAAATAAGATAATTAAAAAAGGATAGTCGCTCAAATAAAAAAAATTTACATCAGAGACAAATACACGAAAAGGAGAAATAAATTCTCTTATAGTCTTCAAGATGTGAATTTTCTCTGTAGGAGCAGCCGTATTAAGTTTTAAAATGTATGACTGGAAATATTTAAAATGCTCAAAGTTATTAATAAATATATTGTTACTTACTAAACTATTGCTATTGTGCTGTCACTTTTACATTACTTACTAATTAATGAATCATTACTTATAATTTATTAACTAATTAAAAATAATTACTTATTAAGTAATGTATTATTTGACATCCCACATTCTCTCTCTCTCTCTGTGTATATGTGTGTTGTTTTGCATTATTACTTCTTAACACAAATTAATTAACGCATTATTACTTAAACTTATTATAAATATATAATTCTTATTTGAATTTAATTTATCTCTTAATTTATGCTACTCTTCTCTTACTTATTCTACTTTTTAATTACTTATTAATCAAAGCAAAGTTTTTTACTAATCATTTATTAATTCATCATTACCTATTGATTACTTATTAATTAATGTATTATAAAATTTTAAACTTATTCCGCAATATTACTTATTAACTTAACATTATTAACAAAGGTATTAATACCTTTTAAATTTAGAAATTTACACGGAATCAGAAAAATGCATAGTTAAATAAAAAAAAAACATTGTAAGATTTATCTCTAAATTTGAAATAACTAAATATTCCAGATTCAAGTTGACAGAAATCCGAACGGTTAGTCATCGAATTCAGAACCTACTGAGCAAAAATTAACTCGGTTGTGATCATGGTGCGTTATTTCGCTGAAGGGCTCATTACTTTGATGCTATCCGTGAAAATTAGAGTATCTCGCTGGAATGTTTTTTATAAAGACAATTCGTTTCGACTGCCGCTTGACAACAGCGCACATTTGGGGACGAAGAGAAGCGAAAGTTATTAGATCAGCGTCAAAAATGGTCATGGGCGTCAACGAATCACGACAAGGCCGTCTCGAAGACTTAGTGACACCAAAAAGACCATATTTCAAATTATCTAATCTGTAAACAGAGAAAGAAAGAAAAAAAAATACTTTTTTTGCTGTATGAATCGACAAAAGAAAATGCTTCGCTTTTGTTCTTCGTTAAAAGAAAGATAACTACAGAGAAAAGATGAAATTAATGTCCTTAACATTTGGTGGTAAATGCAGTTATGGAATCATCTAGAAAGATAGAAGTACTGACAGACTCATTTGAATGTTAAAACCCGAATAGAATGTCCGGATTGAATAATATTCAATCGTGAATAGAAAAATTATTTCAATTCGTGTCTTTCAACAACTGCTTCAATAATTTGTATAAAAATTATTTTTAGTGATTATTGAACAAACAAAAAGATATTAGAGAAATTTACTTTCATAATTACCTACTACTACGTGCAAAGGCTCCAAATAAAATATTAGTTCGTTTACAGCCAAAGCCATACCACGCATTTTCAACGCCAAATTTGCGTATTTTGGCTTCTCCCCTTCCTTTGCCGTGTCTTAGATGAAAGAATAAACTTATAGTAAAATGTTCTTTAAAACTGCGCTAATCTTCACAATTTTAGTGACCGCCCATTTTAAAATTAGAGTGAGGTAACACAAGCAATTAGTATAGTTATTTTTAGGAAAGAAAGTCAAACTAAATTAACGACACCTAGCTCAAAGGAAATACGATAGAGAAAACATGCGCCAAGTGGTAAGCCTACAGGAAAAGAACCAAAAAAATAATCACTCACTTATACCATTAAACGCATCATTATTCAACTATACAATGGTCCACTTTGTCATCAATCACTCCATAATTTATAGATTAAAAACATAAATATATTTTTTTAAAAAAATTCCATTGTAATAGAACATTATCTATGAGATATTCGTGGTATTTTAAAGCGGTGAATAAGTAAAATAATTTAATCAGTATATAATGGATTCACGTCCAATTACTAAAGTTATTACAGCTCAAATTGTGAATAGAATCGTTCATGATTTTTTTCTACAGCTTGGTGATCCAGGACAAAAAATATTTAAAAAATAAAGCATGATTAAAATGTTACATGTATGGAAATAAAAGCAATGTTTTATAAATAAGAACTGTGTAATATCTTCCCACAACATTGCAAACATATTTTTTCTTAATTATATTAATTATTAAATTCATTTATGTAATAATATTAAACTCAATATATGTTGTTATAGGCCTAAATTCAGCATACTTCCAGATGTCAAGTTCAGTTTTTTTCGCTAATTTAATATTTGTGGCATTTACGAATAACATGGTACTCAGCAAACACAAAATTTGGCATGAAAAGCCCCGCAACCAAAAATGACAAAATGGCATTAATCCGAGAGCATATTATATCGAAAATCCTTATTATAAATTACTTGAAGGCCAATTGCTCGGCAAACCCCTGAAATTATTTCAGCAGTCCTTCTGTTAACCCACACCTTGGCGATAGAAACCAAAACGACGCTTACTCAGCTGCGCCATTTTTGTTTTCCATCACCGAAGTGTGAATTAAAATACGATTTATCCATATATTCAAAAGGATTTTTACATGTTTCAATTGCATTCACAACTCTTGAATGAATAAAATCATAGTTTAAAGTAAACTATCAAATGCTAGCGAAATTTGGCCATAATTACGATAAATATTGGTAGTTTAATAGTCTTTTCAATGAAGTCGCCAAATTGGCATTCTAACACCCCCCGATATAAGTAAATTAAAATCATTAATGTAAATGCAAATCATTACGAATTTTGAATAAGAAACTGAATTGTTTTGTGTGTGGTTTTGCACGCATTTGACTCCCCATGTCATTTTAAACAAGATTATAATTACTAATTTATAATTAATATGAATATAGATTAATTAACGTAAATAAGCTGTTAGAAACTAATTCAATATATAAATGTTAACACAAAACATAAGGGTTGCTAAATATATAAAATAATTATAAATATATATAATAAATAATATATTAATTATATATAATATATTATTTATTATTAATGTTATCTTCATGATTATATATTAAATACTAATATACATGAAAATATGATAACTTTCATATTAATTTTCTAGTTATGCGTCCCTGTATTCGGAGAATTTTTGAATAAATATCCAAAATATTTTGAAAATAGCCTTATCAAAGTATAAACAACTTTGTTTGGCCTTATTGAGTAGCCAAAGCTATAAAAAGAGTAGTACTGAGGGGTTTTAATTTAAAAGAGCAACTCATGCCTGATGTATATTATTCAAGAACTGAATTGGTTCAAAACGTACAAACTTATTTAGAAGCAGCATTTATTAAAGCCGCGTGTTTCGAGCCCTGATTCCACGAATGAAGCACCGTGTAGCATGGCTAGTGCACGTGAAATCTGTTGAGAATTTTAGTCTTCATGTTGGTATGATGTGGAAGTTTGGAGAGCGAAGGGAGGGTACCAGATCAGATGTCGTTCTCGTCACTTCATCGAAACTCAAAATTGTGAAATCTGCAGTAAATAGCCCTCATGTTAAGTGCAACGTTAATAAAACAATCAATCAAGCAACTTATAAAGTATTGAGTAATCTACTGAATTTAAATAGTTAAAACCTTTATTTAAAGCAAAAATAAAATTCTTTCTGCTGTCTTAAAGAAATAACATTTTAATATAAACCCTCTTCAAATGTGAAAGGTTTTTATGACTACAATTACGTGACAATAAGACGATGGAAAGGTGTTTAGGTTGTTGAGCATTTTTTCGATAATTATATTTTCGTAAACCTAGACTTCCGAATCTTTCTTGCAAAACAACTAAAAAAATAAAGTTTTATCCCCTTTTACTCCAATAAGAAAAAAAAATGGTAGCAATTAGTAAGGTCCATTAAAAACTGAGATATAAGTTTTTGAAAAAAAAAAATGTCCTCTAAAAACAAAAGCGCTCAACTCTAATTTGAACTTTTATTTAACAATGCAGGAGAAAAAAAATCAAGTAAGTTCATTAGTTAGAAGAAAGTTGTTCACATAATTTTTTTTCGTCCTTCTGAGCTTTATGATCACGGGGATTTCTCTTTTTTTACATTATTAATCTCTTCAGACTTACAAATTTTTTAAGGGGAAAAAAATCGCCTTCAGTCCCAATTTAAAACACTTGTAAGAACTGTAACGAGAAATTACGCGGTTTTCTTTCCGAGTAAATGGCATTCAGAATATCAGTAACTAAATTAATGTCATTAAGGCAACAAAAACTTCGGGATATATATTTTTTGGGGATATTTTTTTTATTCGAGATAAACGACGTAGAGCGCCCTTCAATTTCTTCCGCTGTTAACGCCCTTACAGCTTGTTAACATTATAATTTTGAAAGGGAAAATTAAATATGAAAAAGTCATTAGAGATTTAATTAGACGCCAGAGAGAGAAACTAGCTTTCCAATAACTACCAAAGAGAAACAAGGAATAGATTTGATTATTAGGTTTCGTTAACGAACTAAAAACCACACACAACCGTTTCTCGTTATTTTTAATCTAATGAGTTTGGTGATATGAGATCTAAGAGAATGGAATAACAAGTGTCGGGTTTCGCAACGTTAATTAAAAGATTAGCCGTCTCGGTGGAGAAGGAGTTAGGTTGCCGACAGCAATACAATGATGCTAGTTTCATATCTAAATAGGATTTTAATTTCAGCGTAGAATATGTTTTTTGGAAGACCTGGCAGAAAAAAAAAGTTATAGTTGCAGTATTTACTTATTGTTATGTCACACTTTCGTATCAATTTTTTTCTTTTAAAATAACATTTATCGTAGAGCTTTGGACATATTGATATACGGTGGTCCATAAAGTACCCGTGTTTAGGAATGAATATGGGATAACTAGCTCAATGATCACTTTTCCTTTTCGAAGAATTTCACAAGTATGATGCCCTTCGCATTCAAAAATATCGTCAACATTGCTCTTCCGGTCGATGAGACCTTCTTCGCCTTCTTTGAAGCGATTCACCGGAAGCGATCCTTTGTTTTGGTTGGTTTCCTGTACATACTTGTTATGTGAAATACGGGTCTCATCAACGGTGACAACTTGACACTTTTGCAATCAAAACTATTATATAAATCAGGTTTGCTTTAGCATTGTTTAACAGACGGCAGTGCACAATGGTAAAGCCAATTTACCTCAGCAACGCCATTGTCGGTAGAAAAGGTACTTTTTGAACAATATTTGTAAAACTAATGTAAAAATGAAGAATTTTTTAACCTATTGATTAATATATCATAAAATGCCAATAATGCTCATCTTCCGTTAAAATTTGAATTTAGGAGATAATAGAGATGAAAAAAAATTATTTTTTTAAAATGTCTTAGGATTTAATTTCAGCGTAGAATATGTTTTTTGGAAGACCTGGCAGAAAAATACCTCAAGAAATTAAATTAATTGTATATCATAAATACAGATTTACCACGACGACTGTCTCCACCTCTTCGACAAGTGAGTTCATTTCAACACAGGAAGAAAGGGGGAAATTAACAAACGATTCTAAAACTAATGTAAATCATTAGAAAGTATTTTCTCACTTCCCCAATCATGAAACGGAATTTTCATTTTAAGGCTTTAATTCTGAATAAAAATGCTTGAACTAAAGCAATATGGCAGTCTGCTTAACCAAGATGTTACACCATGTTCGGCTGATAAAATATTTGTTGTTATTGATGGAAGAAATAGTGCGTCGATTCAGCGCAATAATAGTACATTGGCGATTGTCAGTATCAATAATTATGTTTAAATAGAATTTTTACCGATCAAGTTATGATATGTTCCTAAAACTTTTGTTACATTCTGTTATGTTGACTGAACCTAAAAGATATTTGATGTGGGTAGTGAATTTGACATATTTTCTGCTCACGTATCAATGATTTTCTTGAAGTAGTATGTCTGTAATAATTAGTAACATAAGTGAATATATAAATAAAAAATAGAACAAAGGAACGTATTATTTAGGAGCGTAGTCGAAATTCAAAATAAGCTTCAAGAGGGAGGGAAGTTTATTCTCGAAAAGAAGTACTACTGGTATTTTGTGGTATTGTTTTAGTTTATGAGTAAATAATAATTCGATAATTCGAGATAAAAACCTACGTTTTTAAAAACAACGTTTTTATATGGTGGCAAAGTTTATAAAAAAAATTATTGAAATATTAGTTAAAACTGCTCGCAAATATCTAAATATTGCATTGTTAGGCAAGTAAGAACGGTCCCCAAAATTTCAGAGCTCTAGCTTGATGGGAAGTTGGTTAAATTAACAATAGAAAATTTGATGCCACACTGATACACACACAGACAGACACACACCAAGTGAAATACATAAAAACGTTAAAACTAACTAAAATTAATTAATTCATTCGGTAAATTAAATGGTTGGAATGCAGTTTAACCCAACCACCCTGGGCGACAAGAATTATTTGGCAGTATTTTGCCAAATGTGGCTACCTTGGTTCCGTTTTACGGACTTAATGTTCAGCCAAAAAAAATCGCCAAGTTTGGTGCCAATTTTTGAAATCACGCCAAGTGGTTGGGCTGAATTGCATTATTAAAGAAAATATTAGTTAAAACTTGTCGCAAATGTCTAAATATTGCATTGTTAGGCGAGTAAGAACGATTTCCAAAGTTCCAGAGCTCTAGCTTGATGGGAAGTTGGTTAAATTAACGATCGAAATTTTGATGACACACACACACCAAGTGAAATACATAAAAATGTTTTTAAAAGTTTCCCAGAATGTGGAGTCAAACACAACACGTTCTTAAAAATAATAGTAAAGTAATCGTTTTTATCATGTGATTCTCAAAACTTTTGAAATATTTTCTTCTCAATTTGGTTTTTCATTTTTGGTATGCATCGTAGAAAATTTTCAAATTTGTGATTGCGCTACGAAAATCATTGCAGTTTTCTTATAAAAGATCAGAACATGTTTTGACACTCGTTCGGGAAACATTGTCGGTAGACCACTAGAACAAAGATTATTTTTGACAAGCAAGATTTTCTCTATGCTTAAGGGTATAAGACATCTACACTAATTTATATACATTTATGAATTGAAATTAATACACTTTTGTAAAAAATAGAATTATATAAATACAGTATAGTAATATTCTTGATGAGGAGTGTTAAAACTATGTTAATTTTTATGCTAATAAATATTTATTGCTTGAAAATACATTTTTGGAAGAGTAGAACTAACCTTTATTGTTTTAATAATATAATTTTTATCAAGAAAATTTTACTAACACTATAAGCGCCATACTACCCCAGTGACTGACAATGTATATATGTATATTTTTTTTTTAAAAAAAGTACATTCTTATGTTGAATAGAACAATATAGAAAATAATTATAAATTGTTCTCAAATGTATTTCTCTTCAACCATTTTTGGTCTTAAGGTTTAAAACTAAAAACGATAATGTGAGCTATACGTGTGTGTAAAATTTGAACTGAATTGGACATTGCTAAGTACAAGACCCGGGCCTCCAGTCCGTATCCCTCCCCATCCGAGTCCTTTGCTGCTTGAAAGTATCGTAGTATTGTATTATCATACGTTTATACGTGTATGCAAAATTTCGGCCAGATCAGATAATAGGAAGCGAGTTAAAATTCGAGAACAAAGTGCAACCCCTCCCCCATCCAAGTCTGTCACTGTTTGAGCAGACCGTAGTATAATATTGTCATCGGAGTTATACAAATATGCAAGATTCCAGAGTGTTGGAAAAAAAATCTAATAAACATTTATTTACAATTCAGGGATGTATTAGAAAAAGTTAATTTCTCATATTTGCGCGCAGCACGTACGCAGCATAAAAATCTTAATGAAATACGCACCTTTTTAAAAGAAAAATGCTGTAAATATTGTCATGATATTCTGAATTCTTTTTCCAAGTTGAGATACTTATTCAAATTAGAAAATCGAAACAAATCATTAAAGCAGAAGAAAGAAATCTTTTCAGGAAGATAGCAAAACGAAACTCGTCAAGATTTTGGTACTTTATCACAAAAAAGTTACAAAAAACGTAATTTCATACATGAAAGAATAATTGCTCTAATACGTCATTAAACTGTCTGTAATTTCCCTAACGTATAAGCTCGAAGAGTTTAAAAAGCTTTTAATGCGTTTCAAATGAATTCTGTTTAATGGCACTTATATTTCCAAGTAACTATGTCTTAAAAACATTGTAGCTCTCGACAATTTGGTGAATATTTAATAAAATAATTTTAATGATGATGTTTAATATTAGTACGAATGAAGAGAATTACTATTTTCACCTTCAAAAGAGAAACTTTTAAAAGTATTTTAATGGTTAAACTACTCAAAACATTCTAAGCTAAAAATGAATTATATGATAATGATGATGATATTTAATATTGTTTTTATTTAAATATTTCCTCTTCCATTTTAAGCCTCTAATAAGTGCAATTAGGTTTAAATTTTATCCAAATTAAACTCACTAAGACTTTTTACCCTTTTAAGTTCCTATTGATTCATAGAACATTTAAATCAAGAATGATTTTAACTTTAAATATAGTAATGTCTGATAAAAATGAATGTAGCTGGAAATGTATGCCAGATAAAAAAAAAAGTAATATTACAAAATGGTGAAAGCAGGAATATCGTCGACTAATATTCACCAAGAATGTATTTGAAAATTTTTATGATTGATTTTCAATAACCATAAATCATTGTTAGCTATTACACACGTGATGAAAAGCAAGAAATTTAGTAGAACGCATTCGCGCGTGCAAGCTAATTATTCAAGTGATTCAATCAAACTAATAAACACAAGAAACACGACCGGTTATATGAATTCATACATTTAGAGAATACAGGAAATCAAATCAAATTCGATACAATCCTCATACACTATTAGAAATCAATTCATTAACCATTTTTTCGTGTTTTAACATTCCTTTTGAAATAAAGAAGGAAATAAATCGTAGAATTTCTTATTCTTAAAAGAAAGATAAGAGAAAAATAAAAGACTTTTTAATATTCTAGCTATAATTCTCAACAAACTCAGATATTTTCTTATAACGTAAGATTTTTAGAATATTAAATATTTATGATGATATTTTAATTTATTGCAATTTAAATTTTTAACTTTAATAAATTTTTTTTATTTAAAGTCGCTCTAGAGTAAAACAAGTGCTATTGGAAAAGGACCTCATAATTTCGAGCCATCATGTGACGCCCCCTCTGTGCTGCTAAGGTTCTGAGCCTTCGAAACTCGATAAATGATCAGTCAATAAATAGTATTGAAGATATCCAATCTGATTTTATTCTTTTCTATAGAATGATCACAAAGAACTAATATTAAGAAAAGGAAGGCGGCTACTTACAGCGTCCTCAATTAAAGATTATGATTGAAAATTCTGCTTACCTCACAGGCTGCAAAATCGAATCCAAATCAGAATTAAACGCATGTAAATATGGTTTGAATTATATATTAGTTTTCAGATGATCACTCGAAATCTTCTTGCACAGATATCGCGAGCGCATCCATCTCGTTAACCTTCTTGATATCGATAATCATGCCTTCAGTCTCTCAAGCAATCCTCCAAATCTCTCCATCTCAACACTTTCTGATCACTATATATTTAATTCACATAAGCCAAGGTTCATTCACAATAAGAGGGTTCTCAAATCAAATAACGTCATATAGAGTCCCAAAAGTGTAATTGAAGGGGGAAACGCGAGAGAATCTGTTACGAATTTAATGAGGACGACCCGAATGGTACCTCATTCTTCTAACTTTCAGTTTGAATCTTATTCTACTTAGTGTGTAGCAGCTCCTGCATTCCACACGAAGGGTCAGGCGGAATCAGGACTCGAGCCTGTCACTTAGTTGGAACATCGACAACCATGAGCTCGCGACATGTGACCATTCGGCAACCACAGTCGATTGTTTTTTCAATCCAGTTTTAATTTTTTGTGAGTTTTCTTCTACTCACATTGTAACTATGCCTGGGTCAAAACTTTCAAAGCTTTTTTCTCACATTTTAAAGCGCTCAACTGAGCTGAAATGTTCTATACACGATTGTTTAGGATGAAAATACGATCATTTAATTATAATTAATAAAAATTAATTGATTAAAACTAATTATTTAAAGAATTAAATTTTACATCAAGTTTCTCGCCAAATGGTCGCCAAATCCGTCACCAAGGTGAAAGGGTCATTGCTTAAACTCTCTTTTGTTAACCGGTGAAATCTCTGTAAATCCATCTTTTCCTTTTTAAAAGAAGCGCTACAGGGAAGCATCAACTCATGTTCGTAACATTACTCCCCCACTTTGAGATAGGCGAATGTTTCTTGAAATTTCAGGAAGAAAAAATTATGTTTCGCAAAGTGAAAAGTTTGAAAGAAAACCAATGTTTAAAAAACTTGTTTTTTACTGGTGTTATTTAAAAAGTATACGCAATTTACGTTAACGAAAAATATATCTATATTTAGAGAAGCATTTCCCGTTAAAGAAATCTTAAACTCGAGGCAAGAAGTAGGATGTTTAGACTTAACCTAAAACATGTCAACAATAAAGTACGGTACACAAACATATATTTAAGAATGGTTTTAAAAAATTCTTTTAAAAAGAACTGAGTCCGTATTTAATACCTCACGGCATAGAGAAAAATAAACTGGTCGCACAAGTTAGAGAGGTTTAACAATTACTTAAATTAATATTCTGCGTGCACAGATTTCTTGGTTTCATAGGCGCAAAGTCTATCACAAGAAACACTCGTTAATTTACAAACAATCGTGTATCATCCATACACACGAAGAAAAGAATGAAGAAAAGGGAGATGAAATTGTAACAGTATTACAATTCATATGATTATATTTCCATTAATCGTAATGTGATATACATCAGGACTATACCACTCTTTGTATCGTGTGTGCGATACAAAAAGCTTTAGGTCACTATTGACAATTTTTAGATCTGATAAAAAATTTCTTCGTTTTTGTATGCCAGTGTCTTGATTTATTATGAAAAAACGTATTCTGCGAATAATGATTTTATCGGATCTTGCGGTCTATTCTTTTTTTTCCCCCTGTGAATTTAGATTGGTGTGATAATCTCGTAAGAAGAGTTCGTGTTAATTAAACTTAATTTTTCAGAAAGAATTCTATCGGAGTGAAAGTAACAGAATCTTTAATCATAATGATGAGGAAGTTTTGAAAAACAGAACGGAAAAATGACGAGCACATTTAAGGTGTGATGAAAGAAAATACATCAGATGATGATTAATAATTTAACGGCGAAAAAGCAATTTCTCTAGCTTTTAAAGATACCATTATTGTTCCCAATGTTCTTTTATCATACATTATCTGATCAAATGCAGAGAGCGGAAGTTTTCGTTTTTTATAGAAAAAAAAATACAAAAACACTTCATGGAATTTTAATTTTACGTGAAACAATCAACTCTTATCGATCACGTTTAGCTTGTTTTTCTAAAACGAAGGCCTACTACATTATTTTTTAGAATATAAGATTTTTTTTTGTTGAGTTTATCTCACAATCTAGGTAGTTTAATTTAATTCAATAAAATTTATATTCAATTTAAAGAAAACACTGCTTAATAAAAAATACACAAATGAAAATTTAGAACAATACCAGTAATTTCAATGCTTATAAGTAAGACTAACTTCATAAAACAGAGCAGAAAAAACTAATTTTTCCAAAGAAATTCATGGGCATTGCAAGTTTTTGAATTTCACTAAATCTTCTTTATGAAATTAAATTTCATTTATTTATTAATTTTTCTACAATTTATCAACGAGGAAGGACCTTATTTAATAAAACACGAAACAATTTATAGTAATTTTTATATCACTGAATAAAATAAAATTATTTCGCACTCTCATAATTAAATTTTTTCTTACCAGAATCATGGAATATTTTTAACACAGATTATTTTGTAACAACAAACTACAACCATTTAAAATTTATTTTAAAATAATAAATTCGTAAGAACTGTGGATGAATACCGCGGTCAAACATATCAGTAACAAATGTAAAGAATTTTAAACGCTAAAATGTTCCTCAAGGAAACCAATTATACTTGTTTTCGAATCATCTGATATACATAAGAGTTTTACATTTACTTAACTCCACAACTATGCCTCATCATATTCCACAATATATACCAAAGAAAGCCATGTACAGATATGCAGTATACGAATTATTTCAACTGAAAACATTGAACTAATGTTCTCCAATAACGTTTTTTAATTATAATAAAATATTGCAGCCAAATACAACAGTTTACAATGCTTCGCAAAATGCATTTGAATGGAGGATTGGATTTAGGTTTAGTTTTTATTAACGTCGCACTAGAAGCAACACGAGGGCTATTAGCGACGGACCTCGTAATTTTGAACCACGGTCAAGTGACGAGGACGACACCCCCCCTCTCCTAACATCCACACCACGCCAACGGGAGGACTTTGGGCCCCGAACAGATTTAACGTGCATCAGCCCCGGCTACACGGCGGGTCATTGGCGGCCAAGGATCGAACCCGCGACTGAACGAAAACCGCCGGCCGCTAGTCCGCGACCTTGACCACTAGGCTACCGCGGCCAACATGGAGGATTGGAAGAAGAATAACATTCCAAAAATATGGGGAATTGAAGTATACACACACACACACACATACATACATACACACACACACACACGTGTGTGTGTGTGTGTGTGTGTGTGTGTGTGTGTGATCTCCCTTCATATAATAATGCAATATCCTTTCTGTCGTTGAGTGGAAAAAGAATAATATTCAATGAACACTCTATTCTTTGTTTCCCTGACTGCCAACCAACTTCACTGGAATGTTATCCTTTTTCCAATTCATTCCACCTATTCATTTATAACTGAAGACAATGTAATAAACTTTTTATTACAATATAAATTATCTAGGAAATTTAATATTAATACTGTTGATTTAGTGTGTAATAAAATGTGTCAGTAATGTTATGTTTGGAACCACAGGAATTTTCTACATTTTTAGAAGAAAAAAAATACTTAGCGTAACTTTTTCATTGTATGAAGTACTAATTCATTTTATATCTTAAGAAAGGAATGATTATTATAGAGAAGAATTTGTGAAATTAAATTTCTAAAATAACTTTGCTTAAACTGTAAAACTGGGTATTCCTCATAAAAGAGAACATACATTATGCTTTCATAAAATATGGTTGAGGTAAAATAAAGAAATTTCATCGACGCATGATGAAAAACGTTATATCGGTCCACATTATAAAATGTTAAGTATTCGTACTTTTTAAGCATTTATGTTGATTCATTTTCCTTCCTTAAATCATTTCAGAAAATAACTCCAAATACGAAATAGTATTACTACTAAGAAATATCTGTGTAACATTTATTCTGCATATTAATAACCCTTTTGTACATAATATTGTAAATTACAGCTATTCATGTTTGGTTTCAGGAGGCTGCAGATTGAAAGTTACCCGCAGTATGCTAAGTGCTACGACAGTGATCTTCGAAACGTCAAGCAACGCTGGGAGAAATGTATAACACTAGAGGGTGACTATGTAGACAAGTCTTCAAAGTAATAAATAAAAAATGCTTCCATCTCGAGTATTTTTAGAAATAATTAAAACTTTATAACACTGCTGTTTACTTCAATAAACCATGAATAGCTGTAATTTAGAACATTATGTACATAAGGATCAATTAATATGCAGAACAGGTGTTATCCAAATATATTGGTTATTTCTGAGTAATAATTAAAACTTTACGATATCCCCTCGAAAAAGAAACTCATCATTATTTACAAATGATAATTAATGAGTCTTTCAGCAAGACTTGCAATTGTATATGCAATCATTATTTAAATGATTGCATATACAATTTAGTTTTAGTTTAGTTTTTATTAACGGGGCACTAGAGGCAACACGAGGGCTATTGGTGACAGACCTCGTAATTTTGATCCACAGTCAAGTGACGAGGACGATAACTGAGCTGGCAATTTTTGAATAAACTTTGCCACCATATAAAAACGTTGGTTTTTATCTCGAATTACTTTAACTTCTGTAGAAGAGAGTCGCTGTAGACTTAACCCCTTGCCAGTGTCACCCGAATCCAGTTCGGGCAACTACTACGTGCAGAATTTGTGATGCCCGAACTGACTTCGGGCAGGAGAAAAATTAACGTTTCTATTTTATAAAGCCCGAGCTGAGTTCGTTTTTACTTTAGGATACTTAATCCACTATTTTCCTAATAGATGGCATTAGTGGTCCTAGTTTTTCACCGATTACGACTTCAGTCGAGGGAGGGAAAATGTGGGTGCTGTAAGATAAATTGAGACGCGCTTGGATTGATAAACAAAGGCAGAGTTTTGCTGTCTCGTTTAGTTTCGGTTGTTTTTCAGTGAGTTTTTTTGCAAATAATTTTATTTTTTTGCAATGTCCGATTCGGAAACCGATGTGCAGTACAGTTTAGATATTTTTTAATTAATTGGGTATTAATTTTAATTAATTAATTTTTAATTAATGGTATATCTAAAATTTTATTTTTGTAATAAAAAACCATTTTCTAACTTTTATAATAATACAAAGAACACAATTAAACAGCCAAAAAAAATTTCCATTTTTGGTCCATTTTTCTAAAATATATGTCACAGTTAAGGGGTTAATGATGCACTAATAGCTACATTATGGCTATTAGAAAAGGGAACTTGATCTATATTCATGTGACGAGGGCGGCACTGGGACTCTTACCTCCTTCTCATATCTTTCACATCACATCTAAGAAGAAGTTTGACACACAGCTCAGAATTTATCTTGTAGCAACATCCATTATTCAGCACAATAGATCTTAAGAGGAATCAAAATCGAACTCTAGGCCACGAAACTCGTTACCATGGCGACGCGAATGCTGTACCACTAACTTGCATCTCAATTTCATAACATTTCGCTTCTTCTCACATTACACGAAAAGACAAAAATATATTAAAATACCAAGTTTCTAAAATCTCCTAAATAATTCAAGAAAGATTTTTTTTTTCAAACTGAATTATTTATTAATAATTTTGACAGCTTTCTGCAAGCTTAAGTTTTCCGAAATTCGATTATTAACTACATTTAACTGAAAATCACGTATCGCCTGCAATTCTTTAATTTATCACGACATCAACTAAAAATTAGTCCTCGCTGTTTTCAAAAAGTCAGCTGTAATTATACTCAAGTCAATGTCTTATTAATTGACACCGGCATTCTGTGATTTATTACTTAATTTATTGCAAAAATTAGTAATAATTATGCTTTAGTTAAAGTCTTACTAATTACTTGCAACATTATGATTTATCACTTTACTAGTTACGTATATAGGAGATGTTACAATCCGCGGAAAAAAAAAAAATTTATATACGAAAACATAAAAAAGTAAATTTAAAAAAAAAAAAAAACCAATTTTATTATGTCTATTCACACAAATATTTAAAACACTCGTTTTAATAAATTTGTAGTTTAAAGAATTTTCAGGTAACAATGGTGATTCAAAATCCTATAGAAGCGATATTTTCCAAAAAAAAAATCATCTTTCATTTTTATCAGAAATATCTGTCATCGATCTTTTAAGTGAAAATTCCGCCTTTATAATCACTGAATCATATCTCTATTGTATATAAATAAACACTGTTATCAGCAGACACAGAAGAGCAACAAAAAAGGCGCTAGTTCACAGAAAAAGACTAAACAAAATATATTTCCCTTATGATTTATGAGTTGGTAACAAGGACAATTGGGTGATAAATAATTTTTTTTGTTTATAAATGTTTCAAGGGATCGATAAATTCCATCAATCAGACCGAAGACGATATAAAAAGCACATAAACATTTTCCAACTAATCCATTGGATTGCACAGTCGGCCACACATTTCAAGTCCATTATTACATTGCCAGCTGTGAGACGGACTATAGAACTGCAGCTTCTAGCGTTTTCTTCTTTTCATCAAAAGATGACAAGATGTTTTACACCATTGGAAAGCTGAGAATCAGATGTATAACACATCCGATTTATCTCAATAGATTGCGAGTTACAAGATATTGTTTTGGTGATTTCTTCAACTACACATTAATAAAAATGGTTAGAAATACCTCTCTGAAGAGGAATTTAGATTCTTTATCTTCTAATTTTTTTAATTTTTTAAAAAATTAAATAGTAAATAAAAGGTAGACTACGGAGAAAAATACTAATAAGCAAAAGAGGAATTAATATACTATATTTATTCTTTAATTGTCAAATTATAAACAAATGGTTGATTTGCATTAACTATGATTTTATGAGAGCTAAATGAGATGCTAATGGGGCCGCGGTAGCCTAGTGGTCAAGGTCGTGGACTAGCGGCCGGCGTTTTCGTTCAGTCGCGTGTTCGATTCTTGGCCGCCAAAGACCCGCCGTGTAGCCGGGGCTGATGCACGTTAAATCTGTTCGGGGCCCAAAGTCCTCCCGTTGGCGTGGGGTGGATGTTAGGAGAGGGGGGTGCCAGCTCAGGTGTCGTCCTCGTCACTTGACCGTGGTTCAAAATTACGAGGTCCGTCGCCAATAGCCCTCGTGTTGCTTCTAGTGCAACGTTAATATAAACTAAACTAAACTGAGATGCTAATACTCTCTTTAAATGCATTTTGTTTATAAAAAATTCCATTTCTTTAATTTTAAATTCAGGGTTCATTTTAATGTGTATCAAACTTTCGTTTTCGTTTTAGGCAATTTTATGATAACCTTCAAAAAACAATTTTAAGGAGTCTGATTTCGAAAAATACCTTTCATGTGACTGGGGATATATTTCCAGAGTCCAATAAAAAACTCCACATACACTAATTCGAGAATCTTGTGTTCTTTTTGATATTATAACAGTATCAATTTATAGTAATAAATAATAAAATAGGAAAGACCGAAGTAAATTTATCAAAAGATTTTAATTAAGAATTCCCAAGACTTAGAATATGAGCAAATATAGCTTAATATGGCTTCCATAGCTAATATGGCTTTAAATAGCTTCCATACCTAAGAACAAAGTGTCTCTTACAAGTCATATCATTGTATAAATATTTATGTTATGCCCAGTGACAGGAAGGCTAATTGGCGCAAGTGTCATATCTGCTTAAATATCGCCAAGTTATTTATTTAAAATTTGATAATATTTTTTTAAAGTCACGTGTTAAGATAAAATGACAAATTATAAATAAACTGCTGTTTGTAGAAAATGCAACACCATGAAGGAATCATCAGAATCAAATGAAATTCGCAGCAAATGTCAATTATAGGATATTATGCAAATTAATAAAGTTTCAGAGCCATCGCGCGTGCGCGGCGCGCGCAGCGCCCTCTGAATCGATGCTGAAAGCGTATAAATAAAGTGCTGTAGCTGGACGTTGAAAAAAGTCTATGATTATTTGTTAGTGGCAAACGTTTAGTGAGACCTGAGTATGCCTCCACGACGGAAGAATAAGAAATTCAAGCAACTTACGGAGTTTGAACGAGGGAGGATAATCGGCCTTCGAGAAGGAGGATTTTCCTATCGCGCAATAGCAGCTCGTATGCAGCGGAACAGTTCCACAGTGATGCGAGTTTGGAAGCAGTGGACCGACGAGCACCGAACAACTCGAAAAACAGGCACTGGACGACAGAAGGTGACGTCAGAGCGCGATGATCGACACCTGCTCCGCATGGCGGTGAATGATCGCACAGCTTCCTCCAGGCAGCTGGCAGCACGTTGGTCTACTGCTACAGGTGTACAATTGTCGGCTTCGTCAATTCGTCGTCGTCTGCTGCGCCGTGGATTGCGTGCATGGGTGCCTTTATACAGGATTCCCCTCACGGCGAATCATCGACGGCTGCGTCGGCAGTGGGCTCTTGAGCACAGAGACAGGCGAGCTGATTGGCACCAAGTTGTCTTTTCAGATGAATCACGCTTCAATTTGTGGACCCATGATGGCCGTGTTCGTGTTAGACGTTATGCCGGTCAACGCTGCCTTCCTGAGTGTATTATTAAACGACATAGTGGTCGAACACCCGGAGTTATGGTCTGGGGTGCGATTTCGTATCATGGACGATCCAATTTGATACGAATTGAGGGTAATCTCAATAGCAACAGGTACGTCCGTGAAGTGCTACAGCCCGAAGTCGTTCCTTTCCTTCAAGGCATCCCTGGAGCTATCTTTCAGCAGGATAATGCACGCCCACATGTTGCGCGGACTGTTCGAGACTTCTGTTCAGCACAACGCATGCAACTTCTTCCTTGGCCTGCTTATTCACCGGATATGTCGCCTATTGAGCACGTGTGGGATATGGTTGGTCGGCGTCTCGCTCGTGATCCGCGTCCTGCAGTTTCCAAAGACGAACTTTGGTTGCGCATACAAGCGATATGGAATTCTCTTCCTCAAGCAGATATTCAACATCTGTTTGACTCCATGCCACGTCGTATAGCAGCACTTATTGCAGCGCATGGTGGCTGCACCAAATACTGATTTCGGACGCTTAATTTGTTTCTTTTGTTTTGAAAATTTCATCATTTATTTGTATCAGTACAAGTCGTTTCTGCATTAAATTTCATTTGATTCTGATGATTCTTTCATGGTGTTGCATTTTCTACAAACAGCAGTATAAAATACAATGATATATATAAAACACAGAGTAAAACATTAGTGTTAAAATTCTGAATGCGGTGTATAAAAACACAATGAGATTAAGGTGGGGGATTTTCCGATCCAAGTCAGACATGCTTTAAAAAGACGAATGAAAAACTTAAAAGACGATTATAATGAAAGACTGGACAAGCAATTAAAATAAGACGCTCAGAACTCTATCATCCGTGATAGCAAGGTCACTCTCATCAAACTAAGATATCTGTGAATAAGGCGAATATATGTTCAATGCGAAGGCGAGTCAACCTCATAGCACCTCTTCGCAGTGGGCCCCTCAGGAGCTTACCTTCTTTAAGTAAGTGCAGGAACCACGACACCAAGGTACCCGGATCATTTTCTTCCCTTTCCCGTGGGGTTTACTATCTTTAATAAACACGGGTAACGCGCCCTCGGAATACTATAGCTTCACTATTTTCGTACCGCACTTTCACTGTTTTCGACCCTTCTTCTTGTCAACCAATTTTTACCTTCTTATATAATATATTTATGTCCAAATATAATACAATTAAGCTCAATACTTTACATATACAATACAATTATGCTCAAAATACAATTGTAGTTATGTGTTAAATGATGCCCAAAAATTTTAATTTTGGGATATAATTTTTCTTAAAAATCATACATGAAATTTATTCTATTACTTCTGCTCTCTTCTTTTAATGTGAAACAAAAGAGAATTTTCTGTTACCCGTTTTGGGAAATACTTTTCTTCGTAATTTGTAGTCAAGAATATTTTTTTAAAAAAATATTCAGAAACGAATACATTGTCTTTTACAAAATGCAAGCTATAAAAGAGCACAAAATAATATGCATCATTTCCAGTTCTAAGTAAATAAACATTGTTTAGAAAACTTTTCAAATAAAAATGCTTCTTTAAATATGTGTCTGGCTGTTTACTTTATACCTTTCCTTTTCAAAAATTTGTATCCTGAATAAGTCTAAATTTCATAAGGACAAAGATATTTTTGATCAAGATTTCTATTGAAACCTGCTCATTATTTCAGGAATAATCCGAGAAATTTTGAGTGATTCTTCATTAACGTTGCACTCAGATATAGCTCGAGAGATATTGGCGACGGACCACGTAATTTTGAATTCCAATCAGGTGACAAAGACGATACTTAAGCCGAGGCACCCCACTCTCCAAAGTTCTTCACCCTTCTATTGTTATAACAATGAGCCAAGACATATTTGACGTGCATCTACCGCACGACGGATCTCGGACTCGAACCCACAACTTGACGAAATCGCCTCCGACCATTAGCTCGCGATTATGACCACTCGGTTACAGTGGATGCAAAATCCGAGGGAAGAAGGGGGGGGGGAGAAAATAATATTTGAAATATATATAATATTTCTATCATTAATAACACCCATTAATTTCTTTATTTTCAAAGCTTCCGAGAACATTTTGTCAAATACTTATAAACAGTTCTCTTTTCTTTTATATATATATAATTAATTTTCTGTGGTTAATTTTCAAAGAAATTATTTTGCTTGACCAAATGAGTTATTTTTCCCTTTGAATTAAACATAATAGGTCCCAAGAGGAATCAGTCCCATAAAATTCCACACTCACGTACAGAACAAACCAATATCTTTCATAGCAAGTTTCTCCATAATATATTGCACAAAAATAATTATAGATGATATTATATAAGCTATTAGAGTTCTAATTTTTAATATCAATCCTTTTCACTGTATAAAAATTTCAATCTTCATTAAATTGAAACGAAAACTATTAAAATAAATTAATAAAAAATGAAATGCCATTACTTAACTCCAAATCTTTATTTAACATTTTTGTACTTCAATTACTAAATTTAATTAACAGCCAGAAGTATATGCTCCATTTCATAACTACTTTTTTTTAAGAAAGTTATAATTCCATTTCGGAGACATCTTCTAAAGATAGAATTCACATTAACTATAATTGAGTTTCAAAGGAATTTCTTCAGAAATCGTCATAAGTCTGGAGGTAATCCGCGAAAATCCTAATCCCATTTGTCGCTCCGTAGCACACGGAGAAAGGATTTTTAGGCATTAGTTTTCCAGAAGAAAAAGTAAGCACAGCAACAGATAACGTGTCAAGACTCTTTCCAGATATTTAATTGAATTCTTATGTCACACTACCAGAAAGTTTCAGAAAACTCGGTTTAACTCCTGCAGATGGTCTGATCTTATGTCTAGTGTGAAATTTGTGTGTTTTTTTTCCACTTCTATTTTTAGAGATAAAAAAATTAACACGTAACTTTTATAACTAGACATTTAACTAACATTCTTTTATTTTTAGTCTCACTACTTTTCTTAAGGGCATGGCTTCCTGGTTCTTGATGAATCACCGTTTCGAGACTCGCTCCCATCGAAAATGGACGATATCTGTTTTCTAAATATTTTCAAACTCTTCACATGACATAAAGCTACAGATGGATGGATTGATTACTAACTGTCACACTTAGAAGAACCCCGCCGCCTATTGGCGACATACCTCGTAATTTTGAATCTCGATCAAGCGACAATGACACCTGAGCTAAGACCTCCTTCTAAAAAATTCCACACCTAGCCAACGGTAGCATTAGGTTGATCTTATTAACGTCGCACTAGAAGCAACACGAGGACTATTGGAGAAAGACCTCGTGATTTTGAACTACGGCCAAGTGACGAAGACGACACATGAGCTGACGCTCCCTCTCCTAACTTGTACACCGCGCCAACGGGAGGACTTTGAGCCGCGATAGATTTAACGTGCATCAGCCCTGGCTACACGACGGGTCTTTAGTGACCTCGAAGCTTGAACCTACTACTCGACGAAAACCGCCAACCGCAAAATCCGTCACCATGACCAATAGGCTACCGTGGCCACAATAGTAGCATTTGAAGCCCCGACAGATTTAATGAGCATAGTCCTGCCACATGGGTGTTTTTAGATTTTGGGTCGAACCCAAAACTCGCCGAGCACAGGTTCGCGAGCATGACCATCCGGGTACCATAGTCGCGGCATGGTATGGAAGTTAGAATAGAAAATTAAATTTTTGAGTCATCTGCATCACTCGGGAGTGGTGGTCAATTGCGAGATTCAAGGCAAATAGAACATTGTGTAACTGTAAATTTATATTGATTCCATAAGACCTCAAACTAGTACCCCTTTTCCACTACCTCGAATTACTTATATATATATATATATATCCGAAAAAATAGATGGGGATTTGAATTAAGTTTTGAAAAAGTAGATTTTTTAAAAAGACCAAATGGAGAATAATGTATTGAATGTTGTAACAGGCTTAAGACTATTATGCTTGGATAATCTAGAATTATATATGTATAATGAAAAAACTAATATTTCACGCTTTTTATTTCAAAGACATAAAATACACCCACGATTATGAAATATAAGTCTAAATTTACGTTTTACGACTAATCGCTTTAAGGTAATAAATTAACTTTTTGACAATTTTTTTATATAATTTTGCCATTATCTACAATTCAATTTTAATCTTTGAAGTACTGAAGTGGAACCCATAGATATGGTGCTATGTAACTGAACTTGTTATGGCTCGTAGTCTTTCACTTAATATGGCGAAGTTCATAACGCAGTCAATCCAGGTTATTAATTTTTGTGTCTTTTACGATGAAAGAAACATCTCTGGATTCATAAGAAATTTAATCCTGGAGGAGCAGAAACCTCAAATGTGTGAGAAACCTTCCCTAATTGAAAAGCCTGAGATATTTTAGTCTATATTTAAGACTTCTTAATATATATATACATCATTACATGTAATATATTTATTTTTTATAACTTTATAACATGGGTTAGTAAATTTTTCAAAATTTTTTTTATTAAAAACTTTGCCACCAAAGGGCAATCTACGAGTATTTCTCAAATCAGTTCTTTGCTACGAATTTTTTTTTGAGTTTTAAATTTACTTATAAGAATATTTATTTATTATTTTGAAAATTTTTAGAACATGTTTCATCATTATTTTCATTATAATTTATAAAAGGTTATTCAATATTTTTAAAATTAGTAAGATTCGTAAAAATTATGTGTGGATTTAATAAAATCAATCAATCAAATGTGGTTTAGAGGGGCTAAAAGCAATTCTCACGTTATATTGGGTGAATTGCTTAAAAAGATCTCACGCGCGTGCTCCAAGAAAGTGAAAGTTTTAAAACTCTTTTAAGTTATAAGTATTTAATAAAGAATATAAATATATAAATATGTATAGATTATTTTTAATGGATTACTATAATTTTACGAAAATCAATTTTGATTCCTATATTTTTTTTCTTTTATTTCTTTGTTTGAAGTACTTTTTTGAAAAATGGATTTTGTTTTTTTTTTTTTTTTTTTTTTTTTTTTTTTTGGATTTATACCTGTTTGTTATAAAGAAATTGTTGAAGTAGGATATTTGGGTCCATAATATTGCTGTATATAAAATATGCATTTCTCAATCTAAATTCCTGAGACAGCATTTCGAATTGCTTTATCTCCATTTTTGACTTTTCTTGGTTCTGATTTTTTTTTTTTTTTTTTTTTTTTTTATTTTTTGATTTATACTTCGTAGATTTAGTAGTAGTTTTGTTAATTAAAACATTTGCAGCAATTGTATATTTTTAAATTGCAATTTTTTGTACATATTAAATATTATTAAATTTTATATTGCTGTAGTAGGTAATGCATTGTTGCCTTTTTACATATTCATCTAACAACAATTTAAGGAAACCATTATTTGTAATTATATCATATAAAAAAATTAGCAAAATAAAACTTGGTTCTCTACCAATCTGAATGAGTTATTTTCATACAGTGGGATCTAGAAGTTTTTTCGATATTAGAACATTTATTACGTAAATGAACATGGAACATTTACCTTTGCTTCAAGATTCTAAGTAACTAAATATGAGTAAAAATATATTTATAAGTAGAGTTACCATACATTTTTCAGTTTGAATGACGTTCCTTGATTATATGTAATTTTTCTCCGATTACAGAAGATATTTTGCATTAATAAATGACCAAAATAATTTCCAACGCTTACGTAGTTGTCTACATAATCAATGAATGGTCTCGTAACACAGCAGAATTACAACAAAACACTCTTGTCATTTAATTGAATTAGCTTAATCGAGATCTTTATCAGTAATCCTGGACTTAGAGCTCGATAAAAGAAAAGAGCATGTGTATTCCATTTTATTTATAAGTCGTACTTTTCTATTACTTTTGTCAGGCTTCATAAAAATAACGTCTATTCTATTAAAGAAGATAAAGTAATTTTTTTTTCAATTGAATTGGACCAGCATTTAATAAAATGGTCGCAGAAGTTCTGGTGTACACTACCTTTGAAATATTAAAAAACTCTAGGGGATTGAAATTCTTCTTAGCAATCACTCTGTATACGAAGATATTTAGTCAACAAATATCCCTTTAGTTATGGCCTTGATCTAAAAAAATGCCTCTTAATTCATGTTTATGCTACTAGAACTATCATTAATATCTGCCATACAACTTCGCTTCGATATTAAAACAACAAACAACTCTTTTCCAAGGAATGTATCAAAATGGTGAAAAGAAATCCGAGTTTCGAAAACTCCATAGAACGTTTGACTCTCCAACTGTTGGCAGGAGGTCAAAAAAGTCGCTACTTATCTGATAAAAAGAATTATTGTCTTCAAAATAAAAGACCATTACACAAACCTAAGATACTTCAAACAACTTCCAAATAATGCAACGTAATATTTCTAAGAATTGCATGAAATTTTAAAAATTTTGATTCGTAATGAATGAAAAGCACGTAACTCGAAACATCTTCAGGCTGCTCAATCTTTTACGAGTAATAAGCAATTTAAATAAAGACATTAAATAAATATTATTCCAAATGAGTAATTGTCACCATTGGAAGAGATAAATTGGAAAAGGACAGAATACATTAACAACCGGCATGCATAATCTATCGCACGTGAGCGTAATGAATGATCCGCTCGAATATTTTGGCAACTGAAATGTTGGGCAGGGTTGTGGTTCAAGTTTGAAGGTGTTAAATTGTCGAGAGATAAATTTTTGAAATAAGACAACTGCGTTTTGTCAAATATATAACAACTGTTTCTGCGCCACAGATGCATATTTAAAACCTAATTATCGCCGAAAAAAGTGCAACTTCCCGCCTATCTGCCCATTAAGGTTTGAAAAATGGGTACATGACTCAGATGATAATCTTATGATAAGAAAAAATCAAGTCTGGTGGTCATTTTACCATGATATCATCTTCAGTTTCTAAAAAGTTTAAAATTGAGCTGATTCATTCAAAAAAAAAAGCCATGGATATTTTGTTTGAGATTGCATCAATCGAATAGTTTCAGTTACTGAATGAACGCGAGCTTCATAGCCAGCGATGTTATAATCAAGCAATGGGTTCAAGTCTCCAACCTGCTGCATATTAAATAGACTAGATGTTTGATATTCTCAAGAGGAGACAATATTACTCCCTCCAGGAAATTAAAAGATGTATCTCTAATTAGGTTTTCTTATTGTTCTGATTCATTTTTAAATGACTTCATTTTACTAAATCATATTTCCTCAGATGTCGCGCACTCCCCATAACCCCTGTTTAAACTTCATTTCTGATTTCCTTCACAGATTGCGATGCTTTTTACTGTACTGTTTGCATGTGTAATATTTATAAAGTGTAAACTCGTATTAATAAGAAATATCAGCATTTGATTACAGATAATTTGGATATGGTTGAGGATAAAAATTAAGAGATATTATTGGTTTGGGTACTAATTTCGGACATAATATTTCGAAAAATGGTCTTCATGTTAATAAATAAATTAGCTTAGGTACTGATAATTTTAATACTACATTAACAGTTAACTATCGTCTTCCATTAGAAGCTTTTAAAAAGTTTACAAATTATATTAATAATAAAATCCCAAGAACAGATTTATTGCTAGTTATGTATATGGACAAATTGATGTTATTATCTTTAAAGCTAAATTACCTTACATTTGTTTAACATCACAATTTCATAAGACTCCTTTTAAATTTCGAACAGTAGCTCTAATGGATCGAATACATATATTACTCTATCGTAAAAAATTACAAAAAGTTATATGAAATATTATATATAAGTTGAAGATTATTGACATTATTAAAAACAAAACTGATATAGATCAAATATATTACTAATAAACATATTTGTATTAGTTATATTTCTGATTATGAGGATTTTTTAAGATTTATTTGATATAGATCTTATTAAAAGAGATTTATCAGAAATTTAATATTAATAAAGTTATTGCATACGAAAATTTTAATAACTAAATTAAGTTAGTCTAAAAAGAAAATGATGTATTCTTACATTAAGATATTTTCAATAAGATAAGATAATTTTTTTATTAAAACAGTTTTAATATGTATGATCTATTGATGTTTTTTTCTTTCAATTTAAAACTAAAGATGCTAAATCTTTTAAATATTTTTATCCAGAGTAATTAAATTTATTACAAACTAATGTTAATGTAACTGAAGTGGTTTACTTAGATATTTCGTAAAAAAAAAAAAAAAAAGATAAAAAAAATTCTAGTAACATGTATTATGTTTTCTTTTCCTCTGTGACACATAAAGTACCTCTATGGGGGAATTCATCAAGCTTGAATATTTTTAGAAACCTATTTTATAACCATATTTTACGTAATTGTAAACTTGTGATTAAAATATAGGAAATTTACAGAAACTTGGATAAATTTAAAAAAATTTGTCTAAATGAAAATTTTCCTTTGAATTTTACAATCAGTAATTTAAAACATAATTACTATTGCTTTTCATTTGTTTAGTTTAGTTTTTGCTTGTTATTTCCCTTTTTATTTATTTATTTTTTTTAAAGTTTTTTTCAATTTCTGATTTAGTACTCATTCTCTGTGATAGAAGGCATTATGATACATTTCCTTTACAGTTTCAAGCCTTTGGTTGAGATACAAATCTCCCGCTGAAATATTTTCGGTGGGATATTAATGTGAATGTTGTTGCTATGCATGAGTTTTCATGTAACTTTTCGTAATCTTCTTCAATCTTTTAATTTATTGTTTAGATTTTCCTTTTTCTATTTTCACTTGAAGCATATTATATAAATATATAGCAATAATATTATATATATATATATATATATATATATATATCGGTTTATAACACCTTTTTGTTGGAATTGTTAAATCTGCAAATCTATCAAATTTCAGAAAAATATTAAACCAATTTTTATGTTTTTTTCTTTTCTTAGCATTATTTGTTTCTCAGACTTTGGTTTGCACCTTTTCTAGAAATGATATTTATCTTCTTGCCATTATTTAATGATAATAGTATTCTTTCAGTTATATTGATCTTTTTCTTAAGTCTTTTGTTGTGTAACTTTTTCCTTTTCTTTTGTTCTAGGTTTTTGGCTCATATTTTTTTTTCATTAGTTTTCTTTATGTTAAAATTCTAAAAAAGTTATTTGTACGTTTTCTTTTTAAATTTAATGGGCATAGATTTCATTAGTTTCTTTCTTTTTTTAATTGTTATTACTGTTTCGATGCTCCTTCATTATTCGGTAATTATTATCTTTAGTTCGATTTTTCTTTTTAATGTCGTGTCTTCTCTCTCTACTGTCAGCTTTCTTCAAACATGTCTAGTTGGATTTAAATCACGTGATTGGTATCTTCAGAATTTGTGGACAATTTTAAGGACTCCAGAAGCGAACGTTGAGAGCCGTGTGGCTAGAGAATTATTTTTGTAAAAAAATATTGCTTCCAATACTCAAATTTTGGTCTAGTATTTTTGAATTGTTCTTTAAAATATTTATATGAAGAATATATTTATTCATTACACCATCAATAATACAAAATTATTAATTGACAGAAGAAGTAAAAAAAATTAAATTTAAGTAATATGCTTTTGTATTGATTACGATAGAAATACAGTCGGGCCCCGGTAAATCATGCTAATTGGGGTCCGCGGTTACTAAACCACAAGAAAAGTGAACCACAAGTAACAGTTAAAGATAAACTGAGTGATATTATTAGTTTCAACATTCATACGAGTTATTTACGATACGTTTACACTCTTTTGACGTTATTTTTAATAATTACGGAAATCACAAATACAACAAAACCAATCGAAATTTCTATGCAAAGTTTTGCAAAGAACAGATTTAGCCACCCAAGGTGCGCTTTTTTTAATAACTATTATTAAATTACTCAATTAAATATAAGAATCAAAGTAAACGACGAAATATAGAGAAATGGTCAATAGTAAACTTTTCCGATAGTAAAATTACAGGAAACAATAAATTATTAAATTGAATATTATATCAGTTACATTTAATTAAAATTAAAGTAAATAATAAATTAAATTGAATATCATATCAGAGCTACATGTAATTAAAATGAAAGCAAACGATAAATTATTAAATTGAATGTCATATCAGCTAATGTAATTAAAGTTTAAACAAACGATAAAAAATTGAAAAGTTATCAGGTACACCAAAGACTATCTATTCCACCTAATTCAATAGCCCTTTGGGTGGCTAACAAAATGATGTCTTTATAATTGTAAAAGTCTGATCGATAAAAACTGTTGGACGTAGAGCTAATATCACTGGCCACGAGATTTTGAATCCACCTCTCACAGAAAATTCCAAAGTGGAGCATTTTACTTTTTTTCATGTTTCATATCCAATCAAAACATTCTAATCAATAAAAAGATATGAACAAAAGTTACTAAAATAGTCGACCCTCAACCACAATCTTTCAAAGAATGCGTATCAAAGAGAATCTCTAATAGGGTCGGATTCTTATTTTCTCTCTTTTGTGGCGAAAATGGCTGTTTCTACTTTACGATCAGGGGACGTGCGAGTTCTGGTTTAATAAAAGATTCCTACTCTACCCCTGCGCTTCCCCTCCCCCTTTTTAGGAAAGCAAGCACCATTTGACAATTCTTTCTTCTGTTTCTAATTCTTCTCATTCGGATTTTTAGTTTGCTATTGCGAATTGGAATTCTATGGTATGTTCATCCCCCGTTATATAAAATAGAAAGAAAAAAAAATGTATAAATGTTTGCTTTTGATACGAAGTTCTGACATCATCGAAAAAAAATTAATTTGAATGTCATAAAAAGAAAGCCATGGAAAAACCGCGAGTTAATGGTATCCGACTATATTTACATTTAAGAGCACTTTAAATTCTAAAAAGAATTATGTCTTTAAAATCACATTTCAGAATTTCTTACAGTTTCATTCCAACTATTAGATTACTGAAGCAAAATTAGCTTGAGAAAAATCTAAATATAAACATTATACAAAACTAAATAACGTGTCGCACATAAACAAATAACACAATTCCAAATCTGATTTTCATTTGCGGGAGATCGTTGTATTAACAGCCCCTTGAAAAGGCAATCGAAATAACCGAAGCGTGAAACGGGACTCATACCTTAATGTTTCGCATGATTTGATATGCCATTTGGTAGTGTAAATAAAATACTCACATTTCTGAAAGTGAAATCGATGTTACTATGGCGATATGTGGGAAGGAATAAAAACACTGGTGTAACAAATAATCATTAAAAAGAGACACATGGAATGAGAGTTAATTTAGCTATGGGTGTTGCATCTTTCGAAGTGTAGGTGGATAAGAATGTGTCTTCCACCCTTCGGTATAGTGTGATTATTAACCTTTTGACATGAGTAAACTCAACAAAAACCAATTTTGCTTTTGTGAGAATATGATTTGAATTGTAGACAAGTAAATATGTTAGGCTATTAAGTCGGAATTTATAATGACTTTCAAAAGAATCCAAAAAAAAAGTAAAAAGTTTAAAGTAAAATTTTTGTAAAAAAAAGTTACGTAACATTTTTTTTTTTCTTTTTGTATTTCGAAGTCTTATCAAAATATAAGGTATATAATTTTTCATTCTTTAAACTTATGTTTTACTAATTGTAACACAAATTTATATCAATGATAATAACGTTTCAAATGAAATAAAATCACGTGACATGCCCGTGACAACCATAATATACTCGCTAATTAACTTTATTGAGGCAATGCAAAAGTTTATTGCTTTACTTCAAAAATAATTTTCAAACATTTTTTCCTCGGCTTTCTTTTGAAAGAAATGAAGTTTTTAAAAAATTGTTAAGAATTGATGTATTTTTTATCTTACAAGAGAGTTTCTTTTTTACAAAATACAAAAATTTGGATTCCCTTATATCCTACATATCTATTAATTGCAAGAAAATTAATCCAATAAAAATGTAAATATAATGTTTATCAATTACATACATGTACGTAATTAATGCCGCTCTGGAAACTACATAGAGGGTTAATGATAACAACCTTATAATTTCGAACATAGTCAAGTGATGATAGCACTTTACCCGGTATCTCATTTTCCTAATTTCCAAAACATGTCAAGCGAGGACATTAAGGTCCAATTGCATTTGGCATACGATAGCCCCTTATTATTCTACATAGGCGGATTTTGACATATATAATATCATATGAATTTAATTTTCTGCTCGTTGATTTTTATAAAGTTTACAGAACTTTTGCTTTAAAGTTAAATTATATAGCGCCTTGAAATGGAGGTGAAATAAACTTATGATCTAAATATATATTATCTATTATTTAAAAATACATCATGATATTAGTGAATTAAGAATAGATGATTGTGAAAAAGTTTTAACGAATACATTAACAAACATTTCTTAATGCAGCGTTAGTAGCGAGAATTATTCATTATTTGGTTTCTTGAACGATACATTGTACCATAATCTATATAAAATGCTTTTAAAAGAAATTGTTTCAAGCAGTTCTTTCTTTCTAATATATCACATAAAAAAGAAACTCCATTTTATGACTTCTGTAAAATAATGCAAAGAACACGAAGAAAACATTGGCGCTATATTTAAAAAATGATGGATTCACTAATTAATCGTTTAACAAAACATTTAGAAGCAACATGAGAGCTATTGGCGACATACATTATAATTGTTGTTTAAACTTTGTCACCATTGCTTTTCGTGTTCCTTTCCTGGCGAGAACATCTGCAATAATTATGGTTATTTTCGGTATTATATGGTTAATAATAGACACAAACTATCGCAATTTAAATATTTATCAAACTATTCTAGAATAAGAACAAATTTAAAACAACTGAAAGGATACTCTTTCATTTCCTGTGTTATTAAACTGTTATATTCTACTCAATGTTCTTCACTTAACATTCGTTGAAAAAGTCATACTAAAATTTCTTAATTCATGTCATTAAATATCAAATCGGAAATAATTGTTTAATTTCAGCTCCGTGTTTTCGGCAGAAACCACTATAAATGCGGTGCTGGTTACTAAAATCACTTCAAAAAACTCACAATCACTTCTATACAGCACCACTTTATTTTACTGTTTAAAGCAATTTTGAATGGAATAAAAATATTTCACAAAACAATCTTTAAGTCGTCGTTTAACGATGGAAAAAAAATCTAAACTTTATGTAATGTGTTATACATTTTTAACAAATATCGTCTGCGTTTTATGGAAATAAACATATGAAAATCAGATTAAAATTAACATCGTCTGCATTTTATGCATTTTATATAAATTGAATACTATGTAATCTGTCAAGGAGGTAAATCAAGAACATCAATCTAATCAAGGAGGTAAGTAACCTAATTACTCCCATAGAGATTTAACAATTGTCAACTATAGTCAAGAGACGCTCGCAACTACGACAACTCGACTATCTCAGAGACAAAAGGGAAAATTAGTCCAAATTTTTTTTTCATTGAAACATTATCTTCGTCATCTTATATTGTAATGTGTCCTGACACCCTGCCATCATATAGTTGTGTGACACTTCCGTTTGTTTTGTTAAATCATCTTTATCATTATCACATATCACTGTCCTGTTTTAAAAACTGCTACGGTTTACGTTATAATTGATAAAATGCATATAATATCTAGTTATAATTCCTTAAATGTATACACTGCCCATATCGAGAATTCAAACAAATTAGTAAGCCTACAGCACCTACTAGTAACAAAAGAGCATATTGTCTCGTTCTTCTAGTATCACCTGGATTTTTAAGCAATTTCATTGATTCTAAACAAAGATCTAGGATCTTTTTATGCCTTAGGCTTGAAAAGAATACAATCAAGGAGATAAATTACCTATTCTTTAAGATTCAAAAATATCTATTCTCCCGATATCCACGGTTTCTTTCTGGATGTAACCCTCAAGTTGCATAGTTTCAATGAAGATTTTATATCACCTAAAAAGCATATTTCTAATTTTTTACGTAACATAAAATCAGTAGAGAAAGCCTTTAATAATACTCCTAACATTTTATTGCTGAGATAGTTGTAAACAAATCGGTTTTATTTACACATTATTAATTTCGTCGTTCGTAATGGAATTATTTTTACTCAAAAGCAATTTTCTAATTTTGTAAAAAATTCAATTTTTAAATGGAAGTTGTAACATAGCAGCTTAAAAACTCAAAACTGCTCATACCTTTGAGTGGAAACAATTTTTATACAAATTTAACGTTTGAATTTCTTTTTTGGTTAACTTACCTCTGCACTACTTGTTAAGTGACATATATTTTTTTGTGAATAATAGTCAAAAATTTTCAGCAAAATAATATAAAGAAGCAACAATAAGTTTAAAAAAATGTAATAAAGTGAAAATTAGAATTCATGCGCCAATTATATCTCGCCGAGTTTTTAGTTTTCATTAACGTCTCAATAGAAGCAACACGAGGACTATTGGCAACGGACCTCGTAATTTTGAACCACGGTCAAGTCACTAAGACAACACCTGAATTGGCACCCCCTCTCTTAACTTCCACACTACGCCAATGGGAGGACTTTGGATTTAATGAGCATCAGCTCCGGCTACACGGCGGGTCTTTAGCGGCCAAAGATCCAACCCTCGACTGAACGAAAACCGCCGGCCACGAATCCGAAACCATGACCACCAGGCTACCATGGCCACTATATCTTCCCGAACAAATAGAAATATGATGGTGACCAATCAATGCATAACTTAATATTCCAAAGTTATTCCAATAAAATAATATCCTTTTCTAATAATAGTAATCAAATAAAGATTTTATAATAACATAATCAGTTATATTATCTTATAGAATATATAATTTTGCAATAAATATATATATATTATAATTTTAAATAGATCATTATACCAAATTCAAACCAACATTGTCAACTCCAAAAAGTATTTCGAAACGTGTTATATCACTATTTAAACAACTTTTACCTTTAAAATATGTTTCTAATAATTTTAAAATTTTTCGTCGACAATTTTATTCCATAATGCAGTGATAGAACATGGTATTAGAACCCGATAGATAACACTCTAATAATAGGTTATCCAAATTATTTCACTAATTGTTTATCATGTAGGCCGGATAACAGAAATTTTAAAAATGAGGCAATAATAATGCTTATGAATAATTCTACTTTAGAATATATCATTTAACTAAATTATGTGTTTGAGAAGTAAATTTAACATTATTGTCTGTTACTTCTGTTCTGCAGAAAGATTTATCGCGTATTTTAATTAATAACTATGCGCTAATTAATTAGTTCCAAAATAATAACCTTTATTATCCCAATACTCGTCAGTTCATTTTGTTCAAAAGCCTTTCTGTAATGGAAAGCATTCAGTATTGAAAGCTAATTTCATTCTTTGAACATGGCCGTAGTGGACTAATAGTCACGGTCGCGAATTCGTTGACGTTGTTTTCGTCGTGTCGTGGGATCGAGTTCTGATGTCATTTAAAATCTGCCGTGTAGCTAAGGTGATGCATGTTAAATCTATAGAGGCTGCAAGTTCTCTCATTGGCGTGGTGGGGAAGTTTGCAGAGGAAAGAGCAGCTTCAGGTGTCGTTCTCGGCACTTGTCTAAGGTCCGTCGTCAATAGCCCTGGTGTTGCTTTTCAGTGCGAAGTTAATAATCAACCAAATCCTTCTTTTCCTACGAGTACTAAGCCAATTTCCCCTTATGACTTAATGTGATAACGTATTGCATATGTGGTATTTCTTCTCAGTGGAGAGAATGTTATAGTCTGGTTGGTAAAGTTAAAAGGAAAGGTAATTGAAAGAGTTAAGGGTGTGGTTCTCGAAATTCCAAAAAAGTTATTGATGCATTTTAAATGTAGGGATGCTTAAAATCCTTGCGTTAACTTCAAGTGATGTGTATAATGGGGTGCCAGTTAATCTGTCGACCTCGTCGTCTGATAGCGGTTCAGAGTTACAAAGCGTATTGATGTGTTTCGTGAACCTTTTTGTTGACCAGTAAAAGGCAGTTCGAATATGTTAAAGAAACAAACGGAATTCCGTAGTAAATCTGAATTTTTTTGTTAATAGAGCTGAAAAAATTCTGGTAAGCAATGAGTGAGTTCCGGGGTTGGAGATTAAAGAATTATCGATTTTGGAGTTGTTAAATGATGAACAACTCCATATCTGCTAATAATTTTATAGCATACATGAAATACTTTTGTTACAAGCATAATTTTTCAATATATGAAAAGGACCTTACCAATTCACAATAAAAGGTCTTTGAAAACCATCAGTCAGAAAAATTATGTAAAATATCTCCCTCCTTTTTCAAACACACACCAGATTGTCGATCGCGATCGAGGGGTACATTGGACGAAAGAGATGCCCTGAGATAAAATTTCAACGCTTTTTTAACATTTTCAAATGCCTGTTGCAAGGATCATGTTAAAGATTAATACAAAACTTTGCAAATTTTACATTAATTATGGAAAAAGTAAATTACTCTCTCTAACTTTATTTACGGCATTAAAAACCAGAATATCAGACCACAAGAATAACAAAGGCATAATTTATAAATAAATGCTTTTACACCGATAAGTTTGCTTTAAAAAAATAATCGTATGTTATTATCTTTTTCTACGCTTAGCGAAAAATTCACTGCACATACTCGTCATCAATTAAACTCTTATTACAATCCACCCTCAAGAAAAATATTTATCTTTTCTCTTCATAGAAATGGCTACCTTTCAATGGATGATTAGGCTTTGGGGAATGTGTTAAGACACCGAACAAGTAAGCGACTCTGTGAGGGGTACTTCATCATGAATAAAACCCACAGCGTCAATTCATTTGCGTAATGTCATCCAATTATATCCAAGAAAAAAATTCTTAGAAAAGCGTCAACGAAAGGAAAGTAGAGAACGAGTCTTGGAAAGTGAAGGATAATCATCAGTAATACCCGTAAAACTGTAGGTGTAACCAGTTTCCGAGTGGCTGACTATTATCACAGTCATATTTGCGGGTTAAAAAATTTCTTACATTTATTTTAATAAGTGTTCTTAAACTCGGGTGATGCTTATGTTTGAAACAAACAGAATGTTTCTCAGCTGTTTCTAAAGGCTCGGTACTACTTCGTGTTTCGGCAGTTTAAGCTCCGGCAACAACTTAATAACGAAATATATCTTGTGGAAATTTAAATACTATAAAATAAACCACGAATCGAGTGAATTCTACGACTTTATTGAGAATTGTTGTAGCCTAGTGGTTAAAATTGGGAACTCTTAGTGACTGGTGAAGTACAAGTCGATTATTGCGTTTGAGTCTGATTTCACTAATAAACTATTATATTTAATAATGGAGAGAGAGAATGTTTTTTACACGCTAAATTCAACCGATCCTTACACGGAGAGGCATGGAAGTAAAGAGAGTGAAGTATCCAGCTGAGATATCGATTCAATCAAAAATTACGCGGCCAGTCGCTACCTTAAAAAAGACGGCCACGGGAGCTTAATGGTCATAATCGCAAACTCGCGATCGGCGCTGTTTCCGTCACGTCGTTTCTTCGAGTCCAGAACAACAAAAGACTCAGCGGCATCCACTAAAGAGAGGGGCTGATCCATATTAAATCCGTCGAGGTTCCAAGTCCTCCCATTGTCGAGGGGATTTGGAGAGGGAGAGGCCACCTCAGGTGTCACCCTCGTCTTTAAACTAAGATTTAAAATGACTATATTCGTCGCCAAACCCCTCATGTTACTTCTATGTCATGCGTTAATAAACAATCAATCAATTAAAATCAACCAGTATACCGTATCAATTTCACCTTATGTGGGATCATGATAGACTGGAGATAAAATCGCATGTTCATGACAACAGAATTGCGGGTTTGTGTGTGAGTCCTCATTTCACCAAGAACCTCCGTGTGAATTTATGGGATGTGTTTTAAATGCAATAAGTATCGTGTTGTGTAGCGTCATAATTAAATAGCAAAACAAAGATTCTAACTTACTTAATTTCTCAAAATTAGGCAGTTGGTCACCAAACAGCCGTCAAGTATTTCTAAATAAATATTAATCCGTATTGACAAATTAATATATGATTTTTTTTCCGAAGTACAATGTAAGGTTCAAGAACCGTAGATTGTGGTTAACAGTCTATAGCAAGGGTTGCCAAGCTACGAAATGCCGAGCGTAAACCGGCTCGCGGGTACTCATGTGGTGACCGGGTGTAAAAGAATAACCCCACTACAGATGACGCATGTCGTAAAAGGCGATTACAATGGGTACTCAGTGTCTAAGGTATAGCTGGGCACCCTATTCCAGGGGATTATATCAAGGAACCTCAGAGTCTTGAGTTCTTTAGGTGGGTATGGGCATCATGACTACAAGGCACCCTAGCGATCTTTTTCTTTCCTATGGGGTTTACTGTCTATGGTAAATATGGATGACGCTCCACCGGGATTCCCCAGCGATCCTTCCCGCTTTTGACCCTCCTTGTCAATTATTATTTTTTCTTTTTTTCCCCTTATTTTTCAAACGTCTAGACCACAGTTACATCTTGTTTGACGCAGCCTATCCCCATCTGGCTCTTGAAAATTAAACTTCACTTTCACTCACTCACCAATTCGCGGGTTAATATTGTTTTTGTGTTGGAAAATTATAAGGGTGATCTTGATGCGAGAGCTAAAGACATTTCCATTCTTCATTGGCTTCAAGGACTCCCTTCTTCAGGAAAATAGGACATTACCCACCCGAGACACCCTAGTAATACTTTTCCCCCCTTTCCTATAAGGATTACTGTACTTGATAAACACATGTAACATAACAAGCCCCCAGGGCTACCCTAGGAATCGTTCTTTATTTTCAACCCTCCTTCTTGTAAATAATTTTTTTTCAAACGTCTAAATCACAGTAACACATTATTTGGTGCAACATAGCTACATCGGGCTCTTGCACCATTTAATTTCACACTCATTCACTCACTCCATATCTCATAAATCATTTGGCTGTACAATTCACAAACTTCCGTCAGACCTTGAATTGGAAATGTATGATCTGTAAAATGATGGTATAATATCAATGATGTTTAATGAAATGGTTCTAGCCAAATTTTATAAATATTTTTCGGAAAATAAATATGGCTAATTAAAATCATATGCTCGGGCATTTATATTTGTATTTGTAAGTACTTATCAAGTGAAAGAATGTTTTCGAAAATGAAGTTCATAAGACCTCAATACACAGATCATTACTAAGAGAGGACCATTAGCAAAATAGCTTCGCTGAGAGGAAGCACTAGTTTGAAATTCCAGTAAGATGAAATATTATCTGAGGAAAAACACAATCACATTCATTGCAATAACATACAATTTAATCAGATTTAATAATACTTTTATTAATAAATGAAAATATTTCTTTTTTTTATATTAGCATCTGAATATTAATAGTATCTAAATATCAATTGCTGATAGTAAATTTTTTTTTTGTTGTTGTTGCTCAATGAGTAGAATTGCCGGTGTAAATATCTTCCGAGTTTGCTTACCTGGCCCTGTGAGCCTGAAAATGTGAAGATGGGGCCTTTTGCAAAGAAGATCTACGGCGTCCTAAAGATAGATTTTCTCAAAATGGTATTTTTGAAAGAATCTTTGGTGTGCGTGAGGCAATGATAAAAGAATTTTAACCTGCTGGATGTATAAAAAATATTTCTCTAACACCATATGAAATGAAATTAGAATTCTTCGGCATTTGTCTTAGTAGCCGAACAGGAAATTCCTGTAGCGAAACTCTGGACTTGGTTTTACAATTGAAAGAGTATTCAGCGACTGAGTTATCTTATAATCTAGCAACAAAAAAAAAAAAAGAAAAGAAAGAAAGAAAGATTTATTTGGGGGGAAAGAAAAGTGCTGAAGTTACAAAAGATTTTTTTAAAAAAAAATAAGTAAGCCGTTTAATTGAAATTATAAAAAGGTTCGCAACGCGACAAAATAATTTTCTTCTTTCTCGTATTGCCTTTGTATGGTTTTGTTCACGTTACACTAAAAGCAACTTCAGAGCCATTGGCGACGACCTCGCAATTTTGAACCTTAGTCAAATGACAAGAACAACACTTGAAATGATACCTCCCTCTCCTAACTTCCACACAACGCCTTTGAAAGGATTTTGAACCTCAGCAGATTTAATATGTATTAGCCGGCTGCGACTATGGCCACTAGGCGGCTACCGCAGCCACTTTTTGTATTGCAAATATATTTATTCAGTGAATCCAAGCTTTTAATGATATTTTGATGTTTGGTTTTATGGGATATATAGAGCAACAAAGGCTATTTTCCCTTTTAACGGTAATTTAATAGAAGGATATATTGCTCATCCAAAGATAAAAATATTTCTATTATAGTAAAAGTCTCTTTCCTAGTTATTAAATTTTGTTGATTAGTCGTTAATGATCGTCACATTTACAGATAACATGTGGAACAATGATGCGAACCTTAAATCTGTTCCCCAGTCAAGTGATGAGGACGGTATCTAAACTGGCACCACACCCTCCAAACTTGCACATCACTCCAACGCAAGGAATCAGAGCCTCGACAGATTTAATGTGCATCCGCTTCGCAACCCAATGGGTCTTTAGTGGCATCAGGATACCACTTTTACGAAGAAAAAAAATGCATGTCGAGAGCTCGCGACCGTGATCACTCAGTTCTACAATCAGTAATTAATATAAGGTGGGTCAAAAGTTATTTTACCATTTGAAAATTAAATAGCCTTTTGCTATACATTATACATATTTTTGAAGCTGCGGTGGCCTAGTGGTGATGGTCGCGGACTCACGGCTGGTAATGTTTTCGTCTAGTATGGATTCGAATCCCGATGTCTCTAAAGACCCGTGGTGAAGTGGGATTGATTCATGTTAAATCCAGTAGAGGTCCCAAGTTCTCCCGTTGGTATGGTGCGGATGTTAAGAGAAGGAGGCGCCAGCTCAGGTGTTGACCTCGCTACTTTACCGAAATTCGAATTTACGAGGTCCGTCGCCAACAGCCCTCGTGTTGCTTCTAGTGCGACGTTAATAAAACCAGCCATTAAATCAATCTCTATCTTTATCTTCAATTTTAAATTTTTTTAACTTGGAAAACATTTTGTAGTCTCTCGACCTTATTTCTATCACAATATTTCCATGAGGATTCAGTACCAGAAATTAAAACCAACCAAACCAAACTGTTACCTCCAAAATAGGTTATTTTTATCCCTTGTTTTTAAAATACAGATTTTAAAACGACGAATTCGTGACGAAAGTATAGATAAATTATCGACAGAATAGCGTGTAAAACATTGAGTTTTACTTTGAACATCAGTTCTCTTACTCAGAGAAGGGATTTGTGAGGAGACAAAATACCAGATTTTTGGAACTGATCCATTCATCAACGCATCCTCTCAAAGTCTCTGTAAGGTGTTGAATTACATCAGAAAGGGTGCTAAGTCCGTACTTCGAGGATGATAGAGCGAATATACGGACACACGATTACTGGCAGAATATATTATCAAATGTTAAGAAAATTTGTTTTTTTTTTTTTTTTCTGCTGTTGAGAACATATTTGGATCAAGATTGAGTACATTATAATTTTAAAAGCAAAATCATTAAATAACTAAAAGAAGTTATGCCCTATTTAAACGGCAAAATGACTGTTGCCCAACCCTGTATAAAGATTTGCTTAAGAGGGGCTAATTATTTTTCATACTAAATAATTGCTTATGACAATATTTATACCATTTTAGTAAAAACACGACTCAATCTATCATGAAAACTTAATGAGGCCTATGTTTCCATTAAGAGTCACGAAGAGAGGTTACCATAGTATGTATGACACATTTCATTTGTTTCACGTGTTTCTAATTTCTCTTGTTCGGAGTATAAGTTTGCTATCGTAAATTAAAACTCCATGGCATGTTTTCCCCGCGATAGATAACATAGAAAGTATAAGGCTATTAATGTCTTTGCTCTTAACAGGATATCTATCTGAAGAAAAGATTAATCCTAAACACATCAAAAAGAGGTGCCATGGTAAAACATCCCGTGTTAAGCGGACAGCGAAATAACGGTATTCGACAGTGTAATTTATTTTATTTTAAAATATTTACGTAAAATAGTAAAGGCAAAATTTATTCTGGGTCAAAAGATTATCATTTGTTTTGCTTTATTTCTGTTTCTCTTTGTATGGTTAGACAATTAATCTTTCATGAGATTCCAAGCACAACGTAGCACAAATTCTATTTATAAGGTACTTACATCATTTTAAAAATCATAAATGTGATTGCTGTCTTAATGATAAAACATGAATGTGACTTTATACCATTCGAAACAAACAAAAAATGCAGTATTTAGTAATAAAAAAACAATATTACCCTCGAAATTTTCATAAAATAAATCATTGTTATTAAATTTTTTTCAAAAGCATACTGTGTATGTTTTATAAGATGTTTAATGAAAGCGCACGCAATACTTGCGCGATAGATATTCAAAAGCGATAGATCCCGCTCTGTACATCGCGCTTTCCAGATGCATACTTATATCAGCAGTAAAAACTGCTTGACAGGCGCACGGTTCCGCTGTCGGAGAATCCCGTTCCTTCCGTTCGACATTTTATTTTATTTCATTTTTTTCTATTCTTTTCGTTATCTTATTACACAGAATAAAAAAAAAAATACATAGCTGTCCAAAAATCCATAGATTGCATTCCTTCACAAAAGAAATAATTTGTACTATTCATTTACTTTTGAAAATAATTTATAAAACAGTTGTCCAATAAATACAATACAAATTTACTTTTAAGGAATCATAACACAATAATGCAATTATTTTAAATTTACAAAATTTAAAACATTAAAAAGTTTTAATCCTTTTAATGAATAATAAAAAGGCAATCGGGAAGAAAATATTTATTATAAAAGATACTATAGTTCCATTTAAAATATTCATATAAAATTTTAATAATTACTAAAACATCCCAAAAGTTTATAAGTGATATTAAATACTTTTATTTTGAAAAATAGTACATATAAAAGTTTAATTAATGAAAAATTAGAACAAAACGTTTAATTTTAAGACACTGATTAATTTAATACGAGCCCAAACTATTGTTGGTGATATGTAATCATAATTTTAGTTAAAAATATAATAATTTGTTTGAAATTAAATAAAAAAAATATAATTTGCTTTTAAATTATTTTGCTTGTAATTAATAAGTTTATTAAATTATTATTTAAATAAATACTTTTATTAATTTTTTTTTTCTTATTCGTTTTAAATAATTAAATTTTCAAATGAATTACACATATTTCAAAATACTAATTTCTCTTCTAAACTAAAAAAAAAAAAAAAATTAAAGAATTGTTTCTAACAGCTAAAAAACACGAGAAATACAACAGCGGCTTTAATACTTTCTCTATTAAAACAATGTCACAAAGAAATATTATTATTAGCCAGTTCATGACACTTCACTTCAACAGAGCAATAAAACCAAAACAAAATAAACACCCAAAAAAAGTGCCGGCACAGAATAGGAAGAGGGTGGAGAAGATATTTTAATCAGCACGTGAAGTGGGTGGAAAAACGCCGCCTACGAATCTGTGACTCACGCCATCGAACAAACTACCCGATGGCACGTCAATAACAGACATGGAAAGGGGAAAAAAAAGAACATCTCACCTCTCGAAAAAGTCTCTCACATGGTCCGAGTAGGTGACAGTTGCCGTCAATGGAATATTCTTCTTTCTTCACGAGCGTTCTTAAACAAATTATCAAAATCGTCTGCAATTTGCCTACGGCGAGAAATACACGCGGAAGAAGAGCTCCGTTGACAAGGTTGTTAATAAAAAATAAAGAATTGGAATTCTTTGGGTCGTTTCACCGCCACTCAGTCAGAGCACGTTTAGTCAGTTGAATGAGATACACCTAGCGGACAGGACACACGTCTTCACTGTGCTACGGCATAGCGGCCCACTGATCGGGTTTTTCGGACACAGTTCATCTTCAATTTGGCAACAAAACCCTGCCTGCCGATCGCAGCGCCGCCGAGATCGATTTTTCGCTGTGGTGAAAATTGAAAAGTAGGGATGGGCTATGAAGGGAGGAAATGAAAAAAGCGGGGAGAATGAACGGCATTCGGGGTTTCTGGAGAGAATGGTATATTATTCCTTTTATAGAGGCTTCGAAGTTTCTTGAATTTGCCCCCCTTTTTGTGTTATGAATTGAGTAAAATATGAAGAGCGTGCGGCGAGAAAATTTTTATTGGTTTGTTTTCAAAATCAATCAAATCCCGTTTGCTGGACATATCCGAGGTTCGGTTATTTGACTGAGGAGTTATTGCTGTGGGAGAATTTATTGGCTTTTGACTGTGCCAGAGGAAAAGTCAAAATATGTAAGTTGAGACTTAAAAAGCTTGCTATTTTTTTTTCCAACAAAAGAAAAACGAAGGCTAAAAGAAAAACATATTTGTCACAAAGGTCTCCAAAATCTCTGAACAGAGAATATAATAAGAATCCATAAGTTTCCTCCTGTATGAAAAGAAAATTAGTTCGAAAACAAAAAAATGAAATCGAAATTGCATCTATTTATTGAATACACGTTCATACTTATCGGAAATTATTTGCATTTCCCATTTTTATTTATTTTGAAAAGAATCTGTGGTCTATTGCATACGCGCATTGCATTTTCATTATTTAAAATATGTGTAAAAATACATTTACATAAAATATTAGAAAGGAAAAATGAGGATTACAAGGAAAAAAAGAGAACGACAGCTAAGATTTTCCGGAGTGCGTAACCTGTGTTTATCAAAAACAGCAGACCTCATGGAAGAAAGGAAAGACTATTATTCTTTCATTTAAAAAAAGTGTCGAGTGGCAGAAAAACTATCAACTTCGAATTAAAATAAATACATAATTTTATGACGAGGTTCTCACGCTTATTTCCCTTCAATTAATCCATGTGGACTTTAATATGGTGTTATTTTATTTGAAATTTTTTTCTTGAGAATAAACCGTGGGTTACGTAATTTAGATTAGAAATATGGCAGTGTAGTGAGTAAGATTGAACGAATAGCATTTATAAACTGTGGAGAGATTAAGAATATTAGTGATAAGAATGACAGTTTGGAGGAAGATATGCAGAAGAAGCAAAGAGAGAGATGCTACAATAGTTGATATCGAAGACTCGAACCCGACTTAAGTATTATTTCATATAAGTCAAATTGTTAGATACTTTTTAGGTTTGGACACGTGTAAGAACATCTTCCAGTTACACAAAAATAGAGATACTGAATTTTGAATATTCGAATAAAACTAATTTGAATTCCTTCATTGTGTGACTTTTTAACTAATAGCTGAACATTATTAACTTGGGATGGAGCAATTAGTTGATGGAAATATGAGATAGATGTTACAATTTTAATAGCATTAGGTATGTATGATTTTGTGAACTTGCTAAAAACATGAAAGAAAATAAAATACATGAATGAATCAGTTCAAAAAATCCCCAGAGATCTCTGAACATAGAATATCATAAAAATCCATAAGTTCCCTCCTGTACGGAAAGAAAATTAGAATGAAAACAAAAAAATTCCACACATTGATTAACGAAAAATACATGTTGATTGGTTTCTTTCAGTTATTTTCGGTTGGTTAACTTATTTTGGTTGGTTATAATATTTTCAGTGGATCCAGAGATTTGGGGATATAATCCGTACAACGTTTCTCCTTTGGGGACATTTCTTGAATTTCAAAGACAGTTGATTGAAAAATACCTTAATTTTTTAAGGTTACCTAATATTCTTTTTACAAGCTTTTATTTCACTTCCGAGTTTTATATGTTCGTATGTTTTTTCATTTCAACATTTGTGCTTGAATTTTGACCCACGTTCTCTCATCAGATCGAGCTAAAATTTTGCACACATATAAAGCTCACGTAATTGCTTTTTAGCCTCAAATTTCTCAACTAAAAAGAATTAAATAAAGAAAAAAAATATTTTTGTGAACCAAGCTTTTATTTAAAAACGGACTAAGAGGTATAAAAGTATTTTATTTAAATGTAAAGTAATATGTAATTTATAAAAGCTTTAGGGGGTTTATACTTCTTTCGATCTCATATAAATGTAAGAAGTTGTATAAATAGAAAATGATTTAGGTGTCTTAGTTAAGCTTCTCAAACTCTTATCAACATTATTTTAAGTTTAAAAACATTTTCATACATTTTAGCCCATTTTAAATAAAGGTTTTATTTAAAAAAAATGTTCTTATATTTACTTTTCATCATTGTCATCAGTTTTGAACTCAAATTTCTTAAACTGCTAAGGATTTATTAATTTTAAATTATAATTGTTAGAAAATTTATAATTTAGGGAATATTTGGCCAATTGTGGTCCATCAATCAATAAAATTTATGCAGTTTTTTAATACGAATCAACATTAAGCCTAAATGTTTTCAAACAAATTTTCTGAAATAAAAAATATTATAGCAAAATAAACACTCAGTATTTTCAAACAAGGTTCCGCATGGTTGGGAAGGTATGCCTATTGACCTTTATCTTTGCTGAAAATAAAAGCAGCAAATTAACAAATGGATTGTGATCCTAACCTTAGAAGTGTTTTATTTGCTGGAAGGAAAAGATATATAAAGAAAAGAAACTTCATGCCATTATTTAGATATTTTATATTTTAAAAAAAAATCTATTAACTTTGTTTGCTGATTCGGTAAAAACTCTCCACCCCATATTTATGTATGTGTGTGTGAATGCATGTGTGTATGTGTTTGCAGAAAATAAGCGGAAAAATTATAACGAATATTTCAAACGGTTAAAATTATTACGCTCAACACAATTAGTGATTGCATATTTATCGACTTTTTCTATTAATAATTCGGCAAAAGCTACAAACAGAACCGATATAAAGGTAAATTACCGGAAATTCTTCAAGCCAATAGTATAAAACAAAACTTAACTATAATAAGGTATTGTACACTCATGGACAAAACAATTAGCGCACCTAGAAGGAGTCGTCAAAATGAAACGAAATTTTACATACGTAATGACTACTTTGATGTAAGTAAATGATTAGAAAATCAAAGAAAAAGGTCATTTATTTCAGAGAAAAAGGCAAAGGAACGGAGGATTTAATACCCTGTTGAGCCCCCGTAGCGCGAATGCGCGATGCGATACGATCGGGCATTGAGGCATACAAATTCTGTATGATGTCTTGAGACATTTTATTCCATATTTGCTGTAACCTTGCCTCTAGTTCGTTCAAACTCGTGGGATGCCCAACTCCCCATCCCAAATGCGATGGAGACAAATCCGAGGATTGGGCAGGCCAAGGAAGGGTAGTAACAGTGCGGAGACAGTCTTTTGACACCCTTGCCGTGTGAGGCCGAGCATTGTCTTGTTGAAAAATGGCTCCTGGGAGCCGTTGCATGAGTGGCAACACATGTGGTTGCAGGATGTCATGGACAAACCGCTGGGATGTCATGGTGCCACGGAAGGATACTAGGGGTGACCGTGTATTGTAGGCAATGGCACCCCATACCATCACACCAGATGTGGGAGCGGTGTGTCGCTGTAAAGCAAAGGCAGGATTGAGGCGTTCACCAAGGGGTCTCCACACACGAACATGATTGTCATCACTGCTGAGATTGAATCTAGATTCGTTGCTAAAGACGACCTGGTTCCATTCCCCCACAGTCCAGTTTCCTCGTGCTCGGCACCACTCCAAACGGAGGCGTCTATGGGTGGGCGTCAAGGGCAGCACACGTAATGGACACCGCGATCCCAAATGTCCTTCAGCCAGGCGCCTTCTTATGGTTCGAGAAGACACAGGGGCCCCTAGTGAAGGTGCTACCTGTGCCTGGATGACGGCCGATGAAGCAGTTGGCTGTACGCGTGCATCTCTTACGATGTGGCGGTCTTCTCAACGACTGGTCTATCGAGGGCGTCCTGAGCCTGGTCTTCGTATAAATGATATCTCTCGGATCCACTGGTCCCAGCACCTCCTCACAACACAATCAGAGCGGCCTAATTGACGAGCTACTCGCCTAACTGACCTCCCAGCTTCCATCATGCCGATGATTCTCCCCTCTCAAACTCCCACACCTGCTCATATTGTCTTCGAAAACGGCGTAATGGCATGTCTACCTCAGCTCTTCCTTTGTAAATGATTCAGCACACTCAAACAAGCTTTGGTTACCTGTTTTATACTCCACGGAGAATGACGTTAAACGCCCTCTACCGGCTATACGTAACGCGCAATCAAGCTGCATTTCTAATCATTTGCATATCTCCCCGACATGTACCTTCATGTCAAGTTTCGTTACGATCTCGCAATTATTTCTTGGTGCGCTAATTTTTTTTGTCCATGATTATATTTGATTCTTGTATACTTCGACAATAGTATGTTAAAATTAATTGTATTTTGAACATAACAAGTAAAAATAAAATTTAAAAAAATTATAAAAATTATAAGTAACACTTATAGATGAATAATTTTTCGCAATAAAAAAAATAACATTTTGTAATTAAAAACGTGATCTATTTGTTTACATGTTTAAAAAAACACGAGAAACATAGCTGTTTATCATTTTGGTCTCCTAGTTGTGATCTAATTTTTATACAAAATATTCCCGTCGTTGAATATGCCTCTTTCAGATTCCACACTTATTAGTTTAATAATTATTAAAAAATCGAACGTTATCTGAATATATTTCATCGCTATATTTTCCCGTTGAAAGTTTTCCAGTTCCTTTTTTAACGATTTTATTCGTGTTTTGTAATTTTTTGCGACAGAGGCGAGTTATATTATATTTCTACTTTTGTTCTGATTAATAAATTAAGTTTCTGATGCAACGATAACGAAATGGAAAATGCTGAAAGAATTATACATTACATACATTGTTTTTGGAACAAGGACAAAGGAATGTACATAAATACAGAATTACCAATCATATCTGGCTCATATTCATAATTGGCCGATATTACAATATATTAAAACATAAAAATAATTGATTAATCAAATTTGGAGTGATTGCCATTTTAAAAGTGAATTTTACCATTTTAACATATAAATCTGGAACGTTACAACTTGCACATTTTCTACAAGTCTATTTCAATTAAGGAAAACTATTAATAATTATTATTATCTCCGTTATTGTGTTTTATCTCCTCTCTCTCTCTACAACACAGATCGAAATTTGAATGCTATACATTCTGTTAAAAGCTATCCATCCATTCCTTTTACGGCTTACCATTCGAAAACTGGGCCATTAGATGACGTACGACGGGCTATAACCAGTTAGTTAACGACGGCCGAAAATGAGAGGCTTCGGTTTATGCAATCAGTCGGATGTTGCAACAGAACGCATTCCGTTTGAATTAATTTCCCGTTAAAACACCTCAATAGTCCTCGCACGCGGTTAAATCTGGGTAATTTACTTCTCATTGCTGTACTACTTATGACGTAGAGTTATTTAAATAAGAGATGATGATGAGGTGGAGTTTTTTACGAAAGAAGTTTCTTCTTGAACTTGCTGTTTCTTTTTTTGAACACTATAAAAAATTAATCTCATTTGGCTAATTTAAGATTGCAGAAAAATAAATGAAGATGATGGGAATTAATACATCTGAATACATTCTAAAACATTATCTTAATATAAGGATAATCAAAAAAAAATCCATCTTCTCCTTAGCATAAATAATGCCTATTCGTGTGTTACCTTTTTATCAGCATAAAACTTGGTTTTTGTCTAAACAAAAATAATTTGTAAAAAAAAGGATTTCTGTATAATATATCAGATTAAAGGAATTATCTCTGTGTGCATTGAATGGGTCATATATGCTCAAAAATCTAGATATTTTTTCACAATTTAATCAAGAATTTAAAAATGTATAAACGAGAATTCCAATTACATCCATTTGACCAAATTATTTGCATCTTGAGTATTTACCTCTAATAGTTTGAAAACTTTCACAGAGTTCTAAACCTTTACAAGCTGATTATTTTAGAACAGTTTGGAAGTAAAATAAAATTACCTTTGATATGCACAGGTAATGTTGAGCTATTTTCTCTTTACTAACCTCGGGGAGTTTTAGGTAATTTGAATTAAATAAAGTTTACATTTTCTTCTCCACCCGAATTAATCGTGGCTAGGTAAATTAGATAAAGATAAGAAGTGTAGTGAATTGAATTAAAGATATTGATAAATGAGAGAAATATAATTGAAAAAACTAAGAAGGGAGACAGATGATAACGACAGACTGATAGATGATTGAAATTTGGATTGAATCGTAGTAATTAATAGTTTGGATTGAAGTGACTCCTGGTTAGAGTAATAAGAGTTGAATCTGTGATTAACAAGAACTGTGGGAATTTAGAGCGAATGATTTGGCAAGTTGCAACTTTATTATCAGAATATAAACTAGGATTAATCAAGTTAAGAGCGTTTCAAGATAGTGCGATCTTGTATATTCTTTGATCGAGAATGAAGTGTGAAGTTCTTCTCTTTTGTATCGTTGATTGGAATTTTCAACTTGCTGTCTATTTAATAGAACTTTTAGATGGTTGTAGAGTTACATAATGAAGGAAATGCGTCATACACACATACAATCTTATAATTTTTTTTTTTTTGCTTAGTTTGTGACGGGTCTATCCGCGATCTTGTCACTAACAGTCCTCTAGGGGAATTTTCAGTCCTTAACAATTATTTTTATTAGAGCTTCCTCCGAGGAAGAGAACGTGTTCATGCAAATTAAGACTGATATAAATATAGTATAAGATTTCAGAGGGAGAGGAAAGATAGGATAGATTTCTAGCTGAGCAGTAAATAAACTAAGTATTTTAGAAATGTCGAGTCTTCCTTCCAACCCCACACCCTTACAAGTTGAAATATTCATCATTTAATTCATACCTTTTTTACATGAAACTCGTGATGCAATTATTAAAAAAAGAAAAAGAAATTCAAAAAATTATTTTGCTTAGTTTGACATCATGAGTTTTTAACAAAATTACTACACGCTCTGTTTTGAATTGTACAAAATACTAATATTGTGACGCCCACCTGACCCCGGCGTCTTCTTGTGCCATCACTAGACTCAATTATTAAACACTACGACACAAATAATTACAGAATCACCAAAACAATCTTTAAACAATTTATTAACATATATTTACCATGACAACAACTGCCTATGCTCTCCCGGGTAAGCTTTCTAATACCTTAGTTCAACCCACCAATAGTAATCTCTTACCACTAATCCTTCCTCGACTGAAACTCAGACTCTGGATCAACTGTTGAAAACACTAGGAAATATCCTTATAGCAGCAATCTTTACTCGAACCCTCTATTTCAATCTCTAATTTTTCCTTGCTCTTATCTATCACTTCAGCTTCACCTCTCCTACAGCCTCTCTCTTTCAACCTCTCTACCACTTCAGCCTCTCTTTCAGATACTCTTGCTACTTCCAGTCGGAGTTTATATATTTCCAAACCTAACACTTCACTTCATTCCTAACTGCTTTACATAATAACTTTTCGTATCACGTTTCATTTTTGGTTGGGCAAAGGTTGTTTAGCCAAAGCAATCAATCTCAATTAAAAGTCCCCAAGGTTAGTGAAGAGAAACCGCGAATAGCCCAAAGTCACAACATTGTTTTCCTTTTCCTTCGGATAGTAAAATTCCTTATAATTACAAATTCCGAAATTTTGTCATGAAATATCAACAATGCTGCTTTACTTTATACAGTTTCCGAAATTTAAGAGGAGAACATCCGAGATTTAAATTAAACATATTTTTAAGAAACCCTGTAAAATTTCGAAAATATGTCTTCCTAATATGTGAGAGGGAATTACTTGGTGCATAAGTAATTACGAGTAAAACATTGTATTGAATTTCATAACCACAAATACTTAAAGAGTGTAATTTAGTATAGGCGATATTCAAAAGAAGTTGGGGTGATTATTCCCTGTGGTGGAGAATTGTAGTGATTTTGCGAATCTAGAATAGAAAGTTTCTTGTTAATTGATGAATATTGTATTAACTCTTAATAAATAATTAAAGCTAAAAGTATAATAATTTAAACTTAAATAAAATTCCGTAATTCTAATATGTTATATATGCAATGGTATATGCTACGATTAAAGTAATTGTAACATTCAATTGATTTTGAATGGTTGGTTTCTTGGAGAGAGCGACTCAAAAGTGCGAGGTGTGTCTACAATAATCGTTGTGTTTTGTTTCTAAGTAAGACGTTAATAAACAATCAATATATCAGAGTGTCATAGCGGAGTGTTGACTTCGGCTCGATATAAAGCGAAGGTATGAACAGAGGAAAATGAGATAAAAGATATTTAAAAAAAAGTTACTAGCAAAGTTTTGCAAAGAACAGATTTAGCCACCCAAGGTGCCCTTTTTTATAATTATTATTAAATTACTCAATTAAGTATAAGAATTGAAGTAAACGACGAATTATAGATCAAATGGACAATAGTAAACTTTTACGGTATTAAAATTAAAAGAAACAATAAATCATGAAATTGAATATATTTAAGATAATTTAATTAAAATTTAAGCAAGTGATAAAGAAAAATGAAAAAAGATCAGGTACCCCAAAGGTCATCTAACTAAAACAGTAGCCCCTTAGGTGGCTAATATAATTTTTTCGAAGGAGGGAATTTATGAAATCTAGCCTTTTCTAATGAAAACAAAATACCTAAAATATATGTTTCCTTTTCATGAAACGTTGTACTTATACATCAGCTTAATCGTTTAGGCTTGTTCTAAAATTCTCTAATAATTGTGAATACTTAATAACTGCAAATCAGTAAAAAGAACTCGGATAAATTGGACTACTTCCATATATAATATTGAAACACATTTACAGAATACATACAAATTAAGGACGTATGTTCCTTCAAATAGAATCAATTATTTCTCCCTCAACTTAACTGAACGATTTTCACAATCGAAAACTTAATCTACATCTAAATAAATTAAAACCGAGGAGTCGTATGGTAGTGGAGCGGATCATTAGTAGAAAATCTCCAAATTATTTTGCACAATCAACTTAACGTCCAGAATTTGTAATGAATCAGACACACGAGACTTATTATTCAACTAAATTGTTGATAAAGTGCAATAAAAGAAGGCTTCAGTCTGAAATAAACAGGGGGAAATTCAGCCCTCGTGCATCCCAGGTTAAATACACATTAGATATGAGGATTGTTCAATAAGTGAAGGTACTGAGCTTCTAACACTCCAAGAGAAATGTTTTCAACAAAGTTGACTGCACAGCGTTAAAGATCAAAACTGTCGGAGTAGAACGCGCGCTCGTTTGTTACAATCGGTTGAAAACTCTAGTTGTAGTGCCGTGATCAAATGAATACCTTGATTCCGAATCCCAGCAGCGAGTTCAATAGCGTAATCCCTCGTAGCGTTTTGCCTCGCGAAGGGAAACGCACCATTTCAGACTTTAACGAAATAAAAGCTATATATGTGGATGGTGTCATGAACCGTACTATTATGTACAAATGGTGTCGTGGGTGTTTAGCTTGCGGGAAAAAAAATTCAAAACACTGTTTTGTCCCGACATATCATAGCGTCTGTCTCTTGAGGTAGCAAAAAACATTCTCCTTATTGAATATTTGCCTGGGGAAAGCAATTAATGCCGAGATGTATTGAGAAAACCTAAACAATTATGGTGATACATAACAAAAGAAATGGAATGTAAACAAAAAGAGTGTTTTTGTTGCATGAGTTCCCACACTGCCAACGCCACAAACTTTTGTATACGTCCGGTTGGGACTACCTCTCTCACAGTCCTGATCTGGTTCCTTCAAGATTTTCATCATCTTACCTTTCTGAAGTTTTTTATGGATGGTAAAATACTTTCGACTGCAGATGAGGTTCATAGTGCTATCAAACAATGGGCCACGTAGACGGTGGGAAATATTTTTTGGCAATAGTATATCCTTAAGTTCATAAAGAACATTGTGAAGGAAGGCATCGAAAAACAGTGTTTGATGTACGTATATGAATTTATAACTTTTTCATAAATATATTACCTTTTCAATTTTTAAGAAATTGAGTACTCTTGTGACATTGGGATATTCGCGGTTTTTCTTCACTAACCTTGGGGACTTTTAAATAAGATTGATTGCTTTTGCTAAACAACCTTTGCCCAACCAAAAATGAAACGCGAATATGCAGATAAGAAGCAGGTAGAAATGAACTGAAACGGGAGAGTTAGGAAATATATAAACTCCGACTGAAAGTCGCGATAGAGAGACTGAAGAAGTGGAAAAAAGCTGAAGGAGAAGATATAGAGGGGTTGAAGGAGAAGTGGAAAGAATTTGAAGGAGGAATTGGAAAGAGAGGTTGAAATAGGTAATTAGATTAAAGATTGATACAAGAGGTTTAGTTAGTACTGTTTTCAACAAGTGATCCGGAATCTAAGTTGCAGTCGAGGAAGGATTAGTGGTAAGAGTCTGTTAGATTACTATTGGTGGGTTGAATTTGGTTGATAGAAATCTTCCCCAGGAGAGCATATATAGTTGTTGTTATAGTAAATAGAAGTTAATAAATTCCGTAAATATTGTTTTAGTGTCTCTTTGATTGATTACTGTGACTTAGTGTTTAATAATTGAATCTAGTTATGGCACAAGAGGCAGCCCGGGTCGGGCAGGCGTCACACTTTTACTTGCTGGACAACCCTCGTACAATGGTGATAGTTTCACTATTGGATGTGTGTGGCTCAATTCAACCTTAATCTCTCTTCCTGAGTATATTTATGAAGGCAAGAAAGCTAGAAAATGTAATTCATTTT
>BMAW01009525.1:1030671-1048525 GCA_019974015.1 Nephila pilipes | reverse complement strand
TAATGCTTGGACAATAGCTAAAACTTCAAGTTCATAGCTGCTATATTTTGTTTCGGCGTCTGTCGTTTTCTTACTCATAAAATATATTGGGTGGAGCGCATTATCAGTCATTGATTTTTGGAGTAAAATAGATCCATAACCATGAATACTAGCATCACAATGAATTTCGGTATCAGCGTTCTGATTGTAAATGTTTAGAACATGTGGAGAAGATAAACATTGTTTGAGACAATTGAATGCTTGTATTTCTCTATCAGCAAATTTAAATTCACGATTTTTCTTCAGAAGTTCTGTTAGAGGATGTGCAATGATGGAGAAATTTAAAATGAATTTCCGAAAATATCCAGCAAGACCAAGAAAAGATTGTAAGTCCTTTTGGCATTTCGGTTCAGGGAAATTAATAACAGCTTTGATTTTTTGTGGTGACGGGTACAATTTACCATTTTTGATAACATGACCAAGAAATTCTATTTGTTTACTTAAAAATTTGCATTTATGAAAATTTATATCTAAGCCGTAAGAGGAAGCGAGTGAAAACACTGTTGCAAGTCTTTCGAGACCTTCTTCAGTATTTTTAGATTTTATAATGACATCATCCATGTAAATTAAAACATGACCTTTAATAATCAAATCCTTAAATATTGTGTTTATGTACCGCTGAAACACTGTTGGTGATGTACAAAGACCGAAAGGAGCACGTAGAAACTGAAATTGTCCATTATGTGTAACAAATGATGTATATCGTCGGCTATTTGGTTCTATTCCTAAATGAAAAAAGGCGTTACGTAGATCAATTGTACTGAACGTATTTGCATCTTGGAGGTTATCAAGCAGATCATCTATTAATGGTAAGGGATAATTATCTTTTACAATGTTTTTATTAAGTTTTCTATAATCGATACAAACTCTCGGGGATCCGTCTTTTTACCTGACAACAACTACTTGGCTAGAAAAATCAGAAGAGCATGGCTCAACAATACCTTCAGCCAACCATTTCATCACTTGGTCGTCTACAATTTTTCTTTCAACAAAAGGTAATCGTCGTGGTTTATGAGTTATTGATGTATCATTCTTTAAATTAATAGACATCTGAATATCAGTAGTTTCAGTCTTATTTGTCTTATAGCTTGAAACCAAATTATGAAGAATGTTTCGTTGAACTTTTGTGACATCTGATCCGATTTCAAGTTCTAATTTATCATTTGATGAGATGTTAGAAATCGAAAATTGTTCGGTATTTTCCGTTTCAGTATTCGAAATTTTTGTTAATCTAACACCGTCTGTGTTGATTTTTATTTCGGCCTGTGCTAAAATATCCATGCCAATAATAGCATCTGACGTCATAGTGTCATTATTGACAACACAAAAGTTGGTGATAAATTTCTGATTATCTATTGTAAGTTCTTGTATACAGCTACCGATTGGTGTAATGTGTCCATTACCAAAAGCTGTAAGTGATCCATGAAAAGTAGTTAAAGGTGGTGAACCGATTTTTTTATATGTATTTTTCGTTAGAATTGTTTTCTGACTACCAGTATCTACTAATGCAATAAATGAATTATCATTAATAGTAACAGTTTTATATATCAAAGGAGGAGAATTATTTACAGTTGACACAGCATTATCAGTTCGATTTGGAATAGGATTATTGGTACACTTTGCAGAAATATGACCAAAACTTTTACAAATACTACATTTTAAACCTTTATGTTTGTCGGGGCAGAAACGAGAAATATGACCAGACATATTACAATTAAAACAAGTTTTTGGTTTATTATGTGCATTATCATTTTGGATTTCAGACCTATGAAAATTATGTTTTGAGTTCATGCCGCGTCCTTGACTGAATTGAGAATTTGTTCTTGGAAAGGGTTTTTTATTTTTATCACTGACTATTTTTTCATAAATACGAAGTTTCTCTTTAAATTCTGGAATAGATTTTGCACCGTATAAAATAGCTTTATTTGATGGGTAATCATGTATACCGTTTATACAGTATTCAAATAATGAAGATTCATCAATAATTTCACAGAAAGTACTAGCGAGTTCTCTAATTGCAATAAAATATTCGAAAAGGGATTCGTTTTGACGTAATTTACGTTTACTTAACTGTCTATGAATCTCAGCAGAATTTAATTGATGACGGAATTCTTCTAATAAAGCATTTTTAAATGAAAGCCATGTGGTAAGATTACGTTGCGTATATAAAAAACTCTTTGCCTGACCTTCAATCAAAGTTTTAGCGAATATTATTTTTTGCTGTTCATTCAACGATGGGAAAAAAAGAAACGATTCCTCGCAGTCTTGAATAAAACACTTTATATCATATGAATCAGAACCAGTAAACTTTCGATGTGAATTTCCGAGATCTTTCAAAACAAAATAAAGGGTAGGGTCGAAAGTATTAGCAGACATGTTATGATTCAAAGCCGGAGACATCACAGTAGGGGGAAAGAATGAAGTTGGACTTTTTTCTGCTTCGTCATCAGAAATTTCAGAGTCGCTGTTTAACGATTTACAGTTTAAAGCTTGCAATTCATTTAGATTCGATAAAGATTGAAAAAGTCTATTAAGGAGTTCTTCTTTACTACCATTAGTATCCAGACCTAACACATTTATTCCACAAACCAAATCATTTAAAGAAAAAGAATCGAATATTAATTTCTTACGATCTTCAACATTGAAATCATTGGGAAATGAGGAAAAACTTCTCAATTTTTTTCTTGAATTACGATCAAATGCATCGTTAAATAATATACTGTTTAACAACTTAATTGTTTTAATATTTCCTCTTTTAAGAAAATTTGACACAACAGGAATATCATTAAGGGTGATCATCTTTATATAGTTCAAGTAGCACAGTCACTGAATAAAACTTATTTTCATATATAAATTGAAAGGTAAAGAGAGGAGGTACTTACCCCTCTTTTCAGCAGTGGTATATCCAACAATGGTATATCCAATTAGGGAACACGAAACACATAAACCGTCTGTTATTATTCTTTTTGAGTTGATTTTTTTAAATTCTGCAACAAGTCCAACGGAATGGTGGCACAACAACAACAACAAATTTTCGGTATTTAGTGCCGTCTGCACTTCCAGTTTCGCACAAATTATGGATTTTTCGTAACTTGGTAGTGATGTAAGTGCCGTCTGCACTTCATTTACTCAAGTCCAAAACTTTTTTTCTTCTTAGGCGTACCGTCTGTACTCCGACAAAATTACTTCCAACGTAGTCTGCACACTAGCGTCCATTTTTTGGACATCAGCCAATCCGTTAGCCTGTTCGCGTTCTAGTTTAATATATCATTTTAATTTAACTTTAAAGAGTGGTTCATTTGCCGAGCCTCCATTGTGGAGGTTGGCGTCGGTATATTGTCAAGAACCACGCTCATTTAAGGAGGAAAAATGTTTATTTACATATGAAAAATTAAAGAAAAAGACGGACACGCATTTCTGCGTGCTTACACCTCGAGATCTAACCATCTAATCTCAGTTGAAGGTGGCGCTGCTGTAGCGCAGCGGGACAATTCCCCCCCCCCGTAAGAACACGAGGTAAAAGAGTGCAGAGGTGATAGAAAAAAATAAAGTGTGCATGAAAAGAACTACGTAATTAGAGTCCATTCTGGTCAACGGATGTCGGTAAAAAAAATTTTATGCGTTATATGAACCATGAAGGAAAGAAATATTCAATTAAAAAATAACAATTTAAATTTCGACCATCATGTGAAAAGGAAACGCTTGAAGAACAAAAAATACAAATTAGAATCACAAACTTTCATTTAATCACAGTATATGTTTCATGCACATTGCATTTGTGTCAAGCACATGTGCACAATATTAGGAAAGGCGGTATACCCCATATGCAACAGTTCTGAGAATTCACCCGCCTCGTCCAGCAAAATGTTCCAAAGCCATTCATTGCCTAGGGTTATTCTGCCCCCCCCCCAATAAATAAATAAACTGTAGCAGATTGAGTGCGTTTATTTAAATCTGCACTCGTTCGGTGCTTGTAAGATATGGATATTGTATGGACACCACTTTACATTGGATCAAAGAACCTTTCGTACTGCAGGCAAGGGAGAGACAAATCAAGTGATACCACCGCTCGAACACTCGTCGAAGAATAATTGGAACTGAACACTTTTTCGACCATGACAAGAGCGACTTCTTTCACAGTTTCATTTGATAGCCTTTCAGCCACTTCCTTACAGCACACCCTACTTCTCAGACTCTACAATTTCGAAGTCTGGCTCAACGTATGATGTAAACCCTTTTCGTAAGCCTTTCAAGCGTCGTTATTCTCCCAGTGTAGTTGATAAATTACTAGAGTTCTGATGAAAGAGTTTCGCCATTAACGCTCTCTCTTTCTTCTCCGAAAGCATGGTGCCGAAAAACTTTTACGTTTGGGACTACTGATTTTTTAAACCACTCCACACATTTGCATCACGTCCATGAAAACGGCCATCTATTGGTCAAAATTGAAACTATTATTTTTATTATTACAGATTTATTTCCCCCATGGTCCGTATCATGTATGTACCTAGTCTCATTGACATCATCAACAAAAATGGTCTCTATGTAGATCTAAATAGGATATCTTTAATTATAACCAACCGGTATATATTATATACAACAGGGAAGGGAATTTTACGTGTTATGTAAAGGCATTAAGACTAAACACACAATTTTAACCGATTTTTCTGATTTTCTAAATCATTAATCTCAGATGACAACCACGATTCGTTTCAAAACCATTTATTTTCAGTTAAAGAAATGTCAAGAAGTGAAAAATGGTCATTTCCGAGCAATAATATTTCAATTCATACTGAGTTTATGTGGCTCAGGCGTACAATAAAATGACTACCGTGAATTGGCCAGCTGTTAGTTTGAAAATATTTCCGTATATCTCAAAAATAGCTTGAATAGCAACGCTTAAAAATGTTTAAACTAAAACTTCAAGAAACAAATAAAACTTTAAAATTGATAAATCGTCTTTAACTTCCTTGAGCATTCCTACTCATTTTGGTTTTAAAAAGGTTTATTAGAATTTCCTAAAGAATTCTAAATAATTATTTAAAAATGTGAACTAGTTTGAAACAATATCTTCTCATAAGAAGTTTGTATTCCATATCTATATATTAGGCTTTACTTCCTTTTGATTTTAGTGGAAATGTGAGTGTGCGTGTGATAGAGTTTTATTCTCTCTCGCCCAGTTGAGGTTTAAAAAATGAAACTCTGGAGAAAAAAACAGTGTTCAGCTAATTTTTGACCTTGAAATTCTGGAATTGTTAGGATATTCAACGCATAGTTGAATAACTTGGATATTAAAAATGTACATTTGTGCTATATTGCCCAAAAAATAAAACAATAATTTCGTTCTATACTATAAATGCACTTATCTTTTCACGAAGGATTTGAACTTAATACCGAAAAACAGTGATATAGAAAATCTTTTTACTGCGAAGTACAAGATTTCTGAATGCATCTTTACGAGACACGTTTTATTGAAGGGGAGGGGGGAAGAGAGTATGAAAACGTCAATCATGAAATATTTATTTAAACATTTTTTAAAATTAATCAGAGTTTGCATTTTTAAGTATTCAAGTAATTATATTTTAAAAGCAAAATAAAGGCATATTTCCAAATAAAAAGTGATTTTTTTTTTTAAATTATGCAAAATTGAGGAAAAAATTGCAAAAATAAGCCAAATACTTTTAATCAAATAACTATTTTCTTCAAAAGCTTTATCTAAAACTCTGCTTTTCTTATCCATATTCTTTTTTTATAATAAAGACATTCGTGTAGAATAATGGAGTCTGCTTCATTTGATCGGGACAATAGGAGTTGAGTGCCCGGGTCACTAATTCATAGTGGGCGGTGTTTCAGTCGAGCCCTGATGCTTGTAAAGACCATCCGCGTAGTGGGGCTGATGCACGTTAAATCTACAGAGGTTCCAAGTCCCTCTATGCAACTTCACACTAATGGCGTGGTGTGCAAATGCAGAGCGGGAAGTGCCTGCTAAGGTGTTGTCCTCGTCACTTGATCGAGGTTCAAAATTACGAGGTTTGTCTGTAATACCTCTCGTTTTGATTCGAAGTGCGATGTCCTCATAAACGAGTGGGTGGAAGTTGGAAGGGCTAGATACCAGATCTGATTTCGCCCTTATCATCTGAAAGGAATTCCAAATGACATGAACAATAGCAATAATAGGCCAAAATGAGGTTTTAAAAAACTATTGGGGGTCAAATTTACTTTTAAAACAATAGGAAATTAAAAGATTATGTAACGATTTAAAAGTAGTATTTCACAATATATAACAAATACAAATTTATTTTAAATTATAAATTCATGAAGACCAAATATGATGCATTCTCCTTTTCCGCATCGTTAAAGCAGAAAAAGAAAATCTGGCTTAGAAATTCAGGATGATGAAAAATAAAAAGATGCTTAACATGTTTTGACAAAATCTGCTTCAATTCTTTTAATATATTTACCAATACGATCGTTCTTTGATTCACATAAAATTAGCGGAATTGATATGATTTTATAAACGTTGAGCTGAGAATCAGCGCGATGGCTATTGGCGACGAAACTTCCATCCTTAGTCAAGAGACGAGGACGACACCCGAACTGACATTTCCCTCTCCAAACATCCATGCCATACCAATGGTTGGACTTGGATTTTCGATAGATTGAGCGTGCATCAACACCGCTACATGTCGGGTCTTAAGTGGCAACAGGATTCGACGGAAACAATGCCAGCTGTGAGCTCAATATCATAACCATTAAGCTACCGCGGCCACATCGTGCATCGAAAAAACCGGAATAAAAAGCAATACTAAACTTAAAGAAAACTGAAGATAATACACTGAAAAACAGCATTGTATCAAATTAAATAGAGATGAATTTTGATTTCAAAATATTTCTGGGGTCGATTTGTTGCTCCATATTCCTCCTAAATCAATCAATCAGTATTTCCCAAATAAAACATGCAGTTTTCGGCAATTATCTTAAGCAACGATGATGACCGAAGCTGAAATGCATTAATAACTGACTCGAAGGAGAATCCCTTTTCGCCTAGTTGCTTAAAGCACTGCAAAACAAAACCCAGCGAGTTTTCTACGGACTGACTGAACAAGGGTTTGAATCGCTCTCAGCGACGGGGTTGGATGTATACCAATAGCAATAATGGCTTCAAAAACAGCCTTCTCTAAAAATATAGTTAAGAAAGTCCGTCTCCGTGTCATCACGATGATACTGGCAGAGAAGTAAGCGGTGGTTCTTTTCAACAGCAATGACGACAAAAGTTAAACTCTCTTTATAATTAATACGAAGAGGGATTCCCTTTTGGCTTAGTTGTTAAGAGCACTGCAAAACAAAGTTCGAGGAGTTTTTTTTTATCGGATCGACATATTGAGGTTTTGAATTGCCCACATCCTCGGAGTCAATCAATTTTCCCACCTTGGGGTGAAAATCATACCTCAATGTAGCTGCAAAGCATCTGCCTCTGAAAGTTCAACAAAAATATTATATCAGTGTCTGTTAATAGAGAGAGAGAGTGAGCCCATTTAAAATGTGATCACGGAGGAAAAACAACAGCACATGACTGCAAAACAACTTTATAGTCACAGCTGCTCGTGCAAAATTATTATTACCATTTGCATTCCACATCACTGGTCGCTGTGTAAATGATTCCTGTATTCAGAATTTATACCGAGATCTTTATTTTTGTTCTTTCAAAACTATAAATACTATAAATATTCACATTTCCTACTTAAAAAGAGTCGGTTACGCAAAATATTTAGAACTCACATGAAAAATAAATAACTTTTGCGGGAAACTTCGTTCTAGAAAAAAGCAACCGAACAAATATCTGAAAACAAAAACTTCTTTTTTAGATAATTTCCAAATTAGAATAAAATTCTCCGTGTGAAAGAATAATTGCAAAGCCTTCTGTTTGTTTATTGTCTGTTTCTGCTCGATTTAAAGGACTCTAGAAGGCAATATATTAATTAATAGTTTTTATACATGAATAGATATAAATGAATGCATAGTCGTCAAAAAATCTTTCCTCTCTCTCTGTATAAAATTAACTTCAATACATATACAGCTCAACGGGAACAAAATTATAACGTTAATGGATATATCAAACAACTAAATTAATTCCTGCAAAAGAGTTTTCTCTCTCTCATTAGGATATTTTATGTAAAATTAGGTAATAAGCGTGTCACAGAGTAGAAATTCAAGCACAAATACGCGTTTTAAGCGTTCTGTTCTTAGCATTTCTGTCTACAAAATGCCAATGTGTCTTTTCGTATAAAAAAATCAATTTTGCTGTACATTTTTGTGATTCACTCCTCCTCCATCACCTTTAATACGGTACATCGCCTCTTATACTAACTCCACAGTTTTTCACCAGGTGACTCTGTATGCGGTCTCAATTAGAAGAGCATAGCTCCTTTACTATACCTGGACATCACTTTTATGACTACAGCTGCAGCCGTTCGGCAGTTAAGAGAGGGGGAAATGGACTTTGGGCCAGCTATATGAGTATGCATATGTATATGTGTGTGCCCACGACAAAAACATGGGAAGAAAATTAAAACTAATAAAATATAAAGTCAAGAAAAGTAAAAACTATTCATAGAAATAAAAAAATAATAAATAGATACCTAGGAAATAATGCATGCTTTGGTCTGAATAAAGAGATTAAACTGGTTTTATGGTATTAACCATCCTCCAAAGCATCTTACTAAGCAATAAAAATGTGTTTCGTCAATATATATGTGAAAAATAAAAAAAATAGTATAAACTGAAATATAGAAGTAAATTAAAGTGAAGTAAATCAAAAAGAGTGCTCATCAAATGAATTCAAATTTTCGTCTAAGTGTAACAGTTATAGCTTATATCTGTTCTATAAGTTGACCCCCAAACTATAAACAGCCTATGAATCTAATTTACATCAGTGATCATCATTTGGGACAATTTTCGTTTTCTTACATCTGTCAGCACTGCATATGGAAGCACGTGCCGAATCACGAACTCGCCCATGCCTGTAACAAATCTTTCAAGTGTAGGATTGTTAATGCTATGGAGGACACTGAGGACGATTTGTTATGGAATACTGTTGAAGGAGCAGGAATCGACTCTCTAGATACAGAATGGAACCCATATGACGAGCTTCTCAACAACGAAAGGGAAGATGCATACTTGATCAGCTATTTTACTTTTATTATTATTTCAACTTGGGTTCCTTGGAACTTTGACAGGGGTTTCGTAAGAGATCACTATTTTCTTAATGAAAGCGCCAAAATCTTAGTAAAATTTTAATTTTTACAAAATATCCAATTCTTAAAGGCAGTTTGCTTTTGAAAATAAATATAAATAAATATTTTATAGATAAAACAAAATATTAAATTTCGTAAAAGTCACGTGCGTCAAATGCATTAATCGAGACGCATTAGGTCACATATTAATCTCCGTTCTTTTGCTCAGGTGAAGACTCGCCCACTTATTTCCCTTTTCTTCAAGGTATAAAGTAAAATTGTCGCCACTCTTTTAAAATTGAAATTTTGGACAGATTGCCTTTTGAAAGATAATATTGAATGCTTTCCTAATTTGTATAATATTTTAGTACACGGTAACGCTAATCCCGATAAAAATGTAAAAATTAGTTTGGTCCTACGTTTATTAGATTTGCAAAAGACATTTCTCGAATATTTCCCTGATCAAAAAGAAAAATTATCTTAGATTCAAAATCATTCTCAAAGCTGTGACTCCTCCGAATTCCCAATAAAAGGAAGAGAACAACAAATTGATATATTGACCGACACTAAATTAAAACTAAATTTTAATCAAATGGAAAATTTGCATTTATGAATTGACATTAGAAAATATCCTGAAATTATCAAAATGCTGTGAAACATCTAATGTCATATGTTTCAACATATGTATGCGAATTTTTTTCCCTCTCTTTATACTCTGCGACGAAAACGAAATACAGAAACAGATTGGATGCTGAAGATGACATTGGGTTGCAGAGTTCAAAAATAATTCGAGGTGTAAAAATATTTTGCACTAAAAGAAATCATGGCTAAGTTATTAAAATAAATTTATTTTCATTAATTAGTTATTAAGTAAAATATTGTTGCTTTTGTTTATTCTTCATAGAATATATTTTAGAAAACAAAATAATACCTGTTAGCTACTTTATCATTCATTATCTGATTAAGACATTTCTATTGTGATAAAATAGAGATGCAAAAATAATTTTGTAAATTTCGGTAGGATAAAGCTTTGATATCCTACTTTTTCTTCTCTATGATCAAGAAGCTCCATCAAGAAAATGATGAACTCAGAGGGTTCCCCATAGTTTAAAAAGGGGAATATCCTCTACTTTAGATGACGAATATGAGGATTTTTAAATACACTGGTCAGCGATTTGTTTTATTTTATAATAATTTTAATTCATGTAAATTTCAAACTAATTTTTATGTATAGATCCTATTGGACAACTCCGGATTTTGAGGGCCTCTTTTATGATTCAACTATCGTCTTATCTGTAAAAATAGGCAATATTATATATATAGCCTAAATCAAAAACGTACAAATTATTATAATGAAGGAAGCATAAATTTACTGAAATACAAATTATACATAATAACTTTCATTCAAAACAAACATATGTATATGTGTGTACGCTAAATTACTAAACATAAATGATTCATAACATTTCTCCGTGGCAATTGAATCGAACAATAAAATATTGTAAACTAATATATAGCCCCTTAAAGATTCAAAATTTTCTAATCGTAAATTCGACCTTCAATAATCTCTGAACTACTGAAGGAAATTGCAAGGAATTTACCTTTACATTACAATTCCCTTCTTTTTCGTGACTATATTGAATAATTCACAGTTTTTTATAGTAATGAAGATTTTAATTCTGTTTTTTTTTTTTTTTAATCTATTTTTAAAATTAGGAATTAATTATCTATCTTCCTTTGCTTTGAGTAAAAAATTTTATGTTGTCAAATGTTTGAGACTCATTTAACTTTAAGATATCCATTTTTCAGGCCCTATAATTTAGAACCTTTTGTCCAGAACTTTGTGAAATTTGATATTTAGATTTATTTTATGACGAAAAGTCAGTTACGTAAAAGGAAAGATGCAAGTTATGAGATAACTCCTATTTAGAAATTAATTAACAATGTTAATTAACTGAATGACTTTAATCCCCTGACATCAAAATTAATGACATCAAAATTTAGTTCCCTTTGATCCATTCACACATGCGCGCAAACAGCACGAACATTCGATGTATATTGATATCAAATTTGTCGCGCTGTGATGAGAATTACGGAAGTTATTAAGGATGTTCCTTTTTTTTCTAATAACTACTCGCACACAAAAAATAAAACTTGAAAATAATCCCTAGCACACTTTTTAGAATAAAATTGATTTTGATTTATTGTTCCTTAACAACGCTCGATGAAGAAGCAACACGAGTGCATTTGAACAGATCTCGTCATTTTAAACCTTTGCCAAGTGACGAAGACGACATTTAAGTTGGTACCTCCTCTTAATGGCTGGGTTCATAACTTTTAACCAACGCTCAAATCCTTCAAAATGTTCGAATGAGAGTTTAAAGTAATATTGAGTCACATCAGGAATGAAACATTAAATAATTCAATAAACGCTTTACTGTTGTATCTGTAATATTGAACCTCAACTTTTTTTTATAGTAACAAAAACACAGTGAAGCATAAAATAAATTATAGAGAAGATTTTCTAAAACTTTTTAATAGAAATTCATAGATTCCGTCTCCCCGGAATATGTTTGATTGACAACTAGAAATACGTACTAGAAATTTAACGTTGTTGTTTTTCTATTGAACGTTTCGACGCAAAGGAACCCTACACCACAACCAATGCATGGAATAATTTTCAACCACGGTTAGAAGGTGAAGTCAACACGTGAAATGGCATCCCACTCACCCATCCTCCACATTACGCCTACATAAGAACTGAGTTTCGATAGATTTATCGTGCACGAGCCCTTCCTACACAATGAATCTTTAGTGGAATCGAGACTCGAACACGCAGCTCGATTGAAACATCGCCGGCCAATCGAGCTCAATCATATACACTTCACAGTTCTACCACGGCTTAAAATTTTACACTGAATCAAGTATCAAACATAGCATTGAATTAACTACCACGTGGTTGAGCACAAAAAGCAATGAAAGCAATGACAACTAATGCATGATTATCCTTCTTGTGGAAAAAAGTAGAAAAATATCTCTGTAGTACATTATGACAAAACTGATTAATAGTTATTTAAAAAAAAATCATTAATATTAATATAAGGCTTGGTTGAAAAATAATTACCTCAATGGCATAACTTTTGCATTTCTTATCTGATTTTCATAATTCTTGCTGTACCTGAAAGCTACTTGTGTCCTCTATGTTATACATTATTTACTTTTCTACAGTTTCCATCCCTTATTATTCCTGTATGCCAACGTGGGACTAGGTGCCCAAACCAATCGGAGATAAATTTCGGTAATTGTTGTCAACACCAAATCTCAATGGCAGTTTCATCTTACCGTTAGTACGAAAATGATGTCACTTAAGATACCTTTAAGCTTTGGAAGAGGTAAAAGTTGCTGTGTGCAAGGTCAGGCGCATTGACGCTTCGATACTTCAACTTCATCTTCATGTAGGTAACCATCTTCAATTCTCAGCGCACCAATAACACCTGAAAAGAAAAAAAACAAATGTGTTACGTAGGAAATATATAAAGCTTTTAGGTACAATAAAAAATTTGGAAATGCGGTAACTAATAAAAACATTGTGGCCGTAGAGGTATTATTCTTACGGGATAGCTTAGGAACATTAAGAAGAAATTTATACAACAGATTTGTGATTATAATTATACCTGATTTGGTTTGGCTTAACTAATGTCACATTACATCTACACAGAAAATAGTAAATGATGTATTATACAATTTTAAAAACAAAATGTTTAAAAAAATGGAAACAATATTTGAGCCAACATAACACTTTTGAAAGCCTTAAGCCAGTGCCCTCAAAGATTTACCTTCTTCAGATAAATAGAGCATCAGGGAGATTTCTCTTTTTGGTAAAAACAGGTGACGCATCTTCAGGATATCCTAGCGATCCTTCTCTCTGTTTGACCCTCCTTGTCAAACAATGTTTGATCTTTTTCCATTTTTTTCGGACGTTCATATTAGTTGTACCTTATTTGGCGCAGCAAAGCTTTATTTGACTTTTGCGCCTTTATAATTCACCACCACTCACTCACTTGACGCAACAAGCTCAAAAAGTTCGACATCACTACTCCATATTGTACCTATTGAAGTCTTAATGATTTTATTTAATTTGTTTGAATAAATCCACGTTATTTTATATGACGATGTTTTCGAATATATTCCCCTCCCCCTCACTGCCATCTGTAACTATGGCGACAACAGTTGAGAATAGACGCCACCCCCCCCCCCCCTTTATTTTCGTAAACAGACTTCTAATAAGCGAAATTGTGAGTTTGACGATCACCGTTGAGGTTTGCGTTTTATTTTTCTTTAAATCTGAATCATTAAAATATTTGTTTAAATTCTGTATAACATTTTATAAATGGTGTTAACATGTAATTAAAAACATTTAATTTTCTAACACCTTTATATAACGGAACTAAACAACTCATTTGAACTTTTTAAAAAAATAAATTTGTGTAAGCAGGGGTATTATATTAATATTTTACAAGGATAAGTTTGAATAATTTATATACAAACATTTTGGAAAAATTATCATTTTGAAAAGAAGGAAATATGTTATTTATAGATACTTAAAATAGACTTTATATTTAACACAAAGCACGTCCACACGCAAAGGAATTCAGACCTCAACAGAAGTGTTGAAATAAATGCAGTTGCGATGATAAAATAGTCATTACCATGGTAACGGATGGAGGAGGAACGAAAAAGAGTGGCTATGACTCACCTATTCTAAAGTAATGGACTATAGTGGAAGTACTACAGTCCACTTTTGTTTTATAAAGTGGACTACAGTGGACGACACAAGGCCCAACACCGCACAACTTAAATTAAAGAACAGAATCTACCTCCTGTGATCTAAAAAACACTCACAGAAGTTATCGTTGAAAACAATAACTTTTATTTCATTTCAAAAGTTATAGTTACAGTCAGACAATGAACGGAAATAATAAAACAAAAGGTATGTGTCTGATAAGAAAAAAAATTCTAATAGTTGTGATGACTAAACTTCATCACGTTATATTCATAAGCAAAAAAATATGTATTAAGTTTTCGAACGAACGCTTCCAGTCATTAATTGAAAAGAATAAAAATTATCTAAACTTCGATTAGCTAATCATTATTAATTTTAATTAACTTTAAGACGATATTAATTTCTACTAAAAGCAGAAGAGATTACAATGCTGATCGATAAAGATAAAAAAAAAAATGCATGCCAAGCAATAACTTCCAATTTTATTCTTTTTTTTTTCTCCCGCCATTTATTAGCCGCGATTTAACTTCTTTCATCTTCTACATAAATGTACGCTTGGGGCATTGGCAAGCGTGAGAGATTTTTAGAGATTGTTCTTTTCTTTCCCCCATCTCCCCCTCTTTTCTACTTTCTGAGTTATTATTTTTTTTATTTGTTACTTTTTTTTTCCAATTATGCTCCCATTCAATGTCGGAATTATGAATCTTACTGAATTATGATGAAGTTAGAAGGTGGAAATATGGGTTCTTGTATAAAGAAGAAAAGAAAAGAATTCACCAGTGAAGCATGAGGCTGAGAACAGAGAAACAGAATCACTGGAATTTCAATTTGTTTCCTATAAGATACTTGCAATTATTTGATTTACTGAAAAAAAAGAATAAAAAGAGAAAGGAATTTGAGTTCACTCAATTGAAACCTATTAATTAATATCTAAGTATTCCAAGAATTAAAACACTTCTCCCTAAAAATAGCAATAGCAAGAAATAAAAAAAAATTCAAACCTTCAACTGTAATAAAGCATTTTATGCTAAAAAAAAAAGAATATAGGGTCAAGAATGTTTGAGGTCCGAAAAATTTAATGTGCATCATCCTTATTATATTCCGATTCTGAACTGGAACCAACTATAAAGCATTTAATGTAAAACTGTTGTTAAGTAGAAATGATTAAACACAGGTTGAAAAAAGATTGGAAATAATTTTAAAAAAGCTGAAATGTAAAAATATAGTTAGGTTTGGTTTGATTTTATTAACGTTGCACTAGATGCAACCCAACTTATGTTGGCGACGGAACTCGTAATTTTGAACCTCGGTCAAGTGCCGAGGATGACACCTTAGCTGGCTCCTCCCTTTCCAAACTTCCACGCTATACCTATGGGAGGATTAAGGAGCTCCATCAGATTCAATGCGCATCAGCCCCACTCTATTGAGGTTTTTAGTAGAGACAAGACTTAAAACCGTGATTCGACAACAATGAAATGGTATTAGTATTTAAGAAACAAAATATACCTTACAAAAATTTATCAATAATTTTTTTCGTTACATTTACAATAGAATACATTATTCTCATTCCAGGATTATTTAATATAGTTGTTATTAATAACAGAACACTAACCTTTATAACGAAAACTATATTTTAAAAGAATTGAAGCTGCATCTCATTCCTTTTCTCAATTGAAATAATATTTTCCATTGACTGAAACTCATGCATTTTTGGTACTAAAGTTCGAAATTTTTGCATTAGTTTTTGGTATAAAATAATCAAGTTAAATAGCTAAAAGAGAAAAAAAAAATGTTTGCAGCTCTAACGAAGGCTCGATTTTTGGCTGACAAAGACCCGCGTACAGCCGGGGCTGATGCGCGTTAAATCTGCCGGGGCCCAAAGTCCTCCCGTTGGTGTGGTGTGGATGTTAGGAGAGGGAATACCAGCTCAGGCGTCGTCCTCGTCACTTGACCAAGATTCAAAATTACGAGCCCATATCCCTCGTGTTGCTTCCAGAGCGACGTTAATAAAAACTAAACAAACTAAAACTAAACTAAAGAAGCTGCACATTTATTCCTACATCATTGAATTTGAACCTATCTCTAGTGTCTGAGGTAACTTAGTGAATGTGTCGGCGGTGCTTTCGTCGAGTATTAGATTGTAACCCTAATACCACTAGATCCCGCCGTGTGGCGGAGAAGAGTCTTAATTCTGGTCGAGATTACAAATCCCCCCCCGTTGGCTTGATGTGGAAGTTTGGTGAGGGAGGATCCGGCTCATGTGTCGTTTTCGTCACTTCACTGAAGATAGAAATAATGAGGTCTATGCCAGTAGCCCTTGCCCAATAGCTTCATCTAGCGGTGTGATGGTTTATTACGTCATTGGAGAAATACGAGGAATATAAGTAACGGACATCCTAATTTTGAACCTCGGTCAAGTGACGAGGAAGACACCCGAGCCACTCTCTCTAAATTTCCATGCCACTCTAATGGGAGGACTTTGAGCCATTTAGGGGCGTCACGACTCGAATCCACAACTCGAAAAAAACCGCCGGCCACTATCCATCCAAAACTATCTCCAAAAGATTTCGCATTTTTTTCAGAAATTGTTTTTCTTTCCGGGCCGCCGCTCACGAAAAATTAGGGGAAGAAAAAAAAAGTTTGATTTACGTCATACAGAAAATGTATATGGAAGCGATTTCAGTAACGTAAATTTAATTCATACTGTAATAAAATATAATTATATGAAATAAGATATTAGATTTATAATTCTTATAAATAGAATTATGATGGATTTTATGCATATATAAAACCTTAAATATATTTTGCTTAAAAAATAGATTTATCGAATTCTAGACTCTGCTATACTAGTTTAGTTATTCAAAGACCGTACCATGAGAAATTAATGAATACTTAACTATATCAACGTCATCAAAAAAAAGAAATCGAGTGCTGGTGCGTGTTTTTATACCCATAAATATTTTCATTTTCAGATATGATCATTCACGCTGCTGTAGGTAAAACTGATATGAAATCTATTATCCCTTGGCGGTGTAGTCGCCTCACCAATTTAGACCCAATCAAATCTCCGCCAAGGATCGTAGAAATTGCTTCCCTAGCTCGGTCGGTGATACATCAGGAAATGGGAGTTAGACATCAATTCCCGATATTCTACGATGTTCCAAAACTTCATTTCCTATTTTGCCCTCAAGATCCCGAGCTCACAAATTGGAATGTTCATATTTGGCGAGATATATTTGAAAAAGAAAAAGAGAGAGAAAAAAAAAGACGTGTGTGTGTGATGGAAAATTGTGACAGAGAACCCCAAACCCAAAATTCAATTCGCCTAAATCCTGTTGGACTTAGCGTCAAATAAGAGTACTACACACACATACATACACACATGTCTAGAGATGCTATAAACTTTAAAATTCGAAAGGAAAAAAAAAAAACAATTTTTGGAAGAATTCCACGACCTGTGCAAGAGGATTTAGAAGAAATGTGATGGATTTCTAAGACAGATAAGTAGAATAAATGTCTGGAATTGAACGGTATAAATCAATATGAAAAAAGAATCTTAAAAATGCATCTAGATAGAAAGTTTTTAGAAAAAGTAAAAAAAAATTTAAGAAGCAATGTGGAATATAAAGAGGACATTGCAGTTCTTTAACAACAGTTTTTAAACAGAACGAGATTTGGAAGAGAGTTTAAAAATTTAAAACAAAATACTAGATAAAAATGTCTGCCTTCGTTCAAATTGTGTGCGAGAGAGTGTTTTTTATTGTATTCGAAATTCCATACCTAATTTTAAATACTTTCTGCC
>BMAW01009525.1:771149-1030271 GCA_019974015.1 Nephila pilipes | reverse complement strand
AAAAAAAAAAAAGAATCTTTCTGCTCTTTGTCTTCGAATGAAATCGGATATCATTTTTCAAAACAATATAATTTACCAATGAAACAAAGCAGACGACTGAAACTTTTACCAAATAATATTCATATTTATATTTTTTTTCTCATATTTTCGTAAGATTTAAAGAAATTTTTAAAAAGTTATAATGAAAAAAATAAATTGGACATTTTTTCAAAATTAAGAAAATCTATATTTTGCTGCGCGCAGGATTCTGAAGTATATTATTGATTAAAATTTATAAAAGTTATGTTATCTAGTAAAACAAAAAAAAGTTCAGTTTTAAGTTCTACAAACTTTTTGAGAAAATTAGAGAAAAAAATATTTTTTTAATACAATTTTTATAAAAATATGAAATTTTAAGAAAAATCCAATTAAAATTCATATAAAAGGTTTTCTGTTAATAATTTGTGTAAAATTCGATCTATAAGTCATAAAGAAACCTTTTTTGAACATGTACATACAATTTTACTCTGATATCTTAAATAGTTTCTGAGAAATCCTGCGAGCAAGTTAAAAAATTTTTGTTCTGAGAAAAATGAAGTAAAAGTTGAAAAGAAAAGAATTCAAATCAAAGTTTAGTTTTTTCTCGATCACTCTGGGATTTTTCGAAGTATCGTTACAATTTTGGTACCAAAATATTCAGAACAAATGGGGCTCTAACATATATTTTTATCAAAAAAATTAAAAATTTTGAGATTTAAGGGTCCTGAGACCCCTGCGAAGAGGAACGAAAGATTGCCTTTGAAACGCATCTTTTAAAAATTTGGGACTGAGAGGGGGTTGACTATTTTAATACTTTTAATTCATCTTTTTTTGGATTTGATTGTATGGATTGGATATGAATCCCCCTTTCTCGGAAAGTGAAACATTTCAAATTGGATTTACTCTTGAAAGGCATTATTTTCAAGTTCTCGTGGTTGAGATTAGCTGTACTTTCGACCACTTTTTACGGGTCATATTTTAAGATTTGAAAATATTTTTTTTCCTTGTAAATAAATGATTTCTGAAATAATTCAAAATAATGTCAAAAGCGAGGAAAGTTCATATAGGTCAATTTACTTTAATACTGGAACTCGCGCTTAGAAACCATGGACTACCGCGAGCGTATGGTGTCAGACTTTATTAATCATGGTGATATATTCAATTTTTAAAAGCAAACGATTTAAACTTAATGTGATACATTTTTCAATACTCTTTATTAAGATATATATTTTATTAATGTTTAAAGTTGTTACAAAGAAACAAAATTATGCTATTGGCAACACTAGATCATATTTTTTGTTTTTAGAAAATTTACTGGCAGCGAACAAAAAAAATAGAATTTAATTTGGTTCCAAGATGTAAAAACGAATGCTGAAAAATTGTGCTAGTGGAAATTGTGTATATAATTTATGTTTGAAAAGATGTGCGCAAATAAATGTGATGTCCTGAAAACAAGTCATCTTTATTAATAGTCTGCAATTCAGTACGTCGTATTGAAGTGATCCATATGCTCAAAAGAGTTAAAACTGATGAAACATGCTTAACACGCAAGAGAATATCGAAAAATTACCTCCCTTTGTGGCGGTCCGGCATCGCTATCACAAATGAATAAAAAAAAAATAAAACATTCCGTCACAATTAAACAATCTAAATAATCAGGAAGTGAAACCTTTAATTTAATTATTCTTTAAGAATAACCAGCACTCAATATGTAACAATTTTTGTTACATTAACTCTATACTCACTGTCACAAACATCAGAGGCGTCCTCTAGCGATCAGGTGAAATAAGGAAGCAGTCGATGCCAAGGAACTCATCGAGAACACTTGTCGTGGCAATGCCCCATTATTTACTTTGTTTATTTTTGAAATTATCGTGTAATTGTTGTTCGTGCGTAATTTAAAAGAACATAATAAATTTTTGTTACACCCCAGATATATCTCTCATTTCACGCACGATCCAAGTCAGTACTAAAATTTGTAAACTGGTAACGACTAAATGTCCGTTCACAATGATCACTTCACACTAACATTTATACATATAATCTCTTTCTTCTCAGATGAAGCACGGGTTTAATATATTTGTTCAAAACTTCCGATCTCTCTACTGTACCATTAAACTTTTTGCTGCTTATAAATTCTATCCGATTAATCTAATTCACTTCACTTCGGTATTCTAATTTGTAATGTCATGGTTCAATCATTCGAAGAAGCTGTCAAATCAAATAACGTAATAACAAAGCCTCAAAAGGTAAATTGAAGGGAAATACGCGTGACAGCCATTTAAACCTTCACTTCCGTGGAATACTCCTAGAATTTTCAAAATACACTTTTAAGCGAATATACTTTGTTACTGTGGTTATTCCCAGATAATTTCATAAAAAAACATATGCAAAATTTGTATTTCGATTAAAGATAATAACTGGCTACATTTTAACAAAGTTCTCGATGAATCTGTGAAAAAATAACTTCTTGCGTATTTGATTTCTTATATTGAAAATACGTTATAATATTTGAAACTTTTAGAATAATAAATTAATGCCAAACATATTTGAAAATGAAATAATACCTTACGCGGCAGTATATTTTTATCCTGTATTTTTATCTTATGCTCAGAAAAACACTTTGTTTCCTTTCATAATTTTTTACGCAACTTATTTTTTTTTTTATCAATTTAAGATTACAAAATTAAAATCCAAATAAAGAAATATCGCAGTAGTCGGTTCCCCACCCCCTAAAAGTAAGAAAGATTTTTCTATGTTGTACTAAAGACAGAGTTTTTTTTTATAGAAGATATCCCAAGAGTATTTCGAAGAAATAATTCAATACAAAAATAATTTTTCCCCATTTAAATAAAAACGACTGTATGGATATGTACATGAGAAAAGACATTCATAATAAATAAAATAAATAAATAAATATGGGTCTTTTTTTTCCCTTGCTTCTCTAAAGGTGTTTTAACATCAATCCTCTTTTTATGTATTCTACACTTCAGTTATATTCCCCCTTTTACGCATTTTCTTTTCTTTTTCTTTACTATTTGAAAATGGAAGGTTCATTATCCTACTAGCGCTAAAGATATCTTTAATAGAAGCGACGAGAGAGAAAATATACCAGTATAGTCGGATTAAAATTTCAAACATGTCTTGCATATTTTCATGATAAGAATATTGTTAACTGAATAAAAAAATTTTTTTTTATTATGAGTATTTATATTCGAATTTTTACGCTCTTTCGATCGAGCTGAAATTTTGCATACACGTAGAACTCCGATAACTCAATACTATGCAAAAGCAGTTGCGATGGATGGGGGGTGGGGTGCACTTAATTTCTAATTAAGTTTAAATTCTGAGCACATGTATTGCTCACGTTATTGCTTTTTTTAGTCTTAAGGCTCCCGTCTCCCGACTATTTTGATTTCGTGGACGTAATGTTAATCCTATGGAATTTCAACTACCGTTCTCAAATCTTTACTATTTGAATGCAGTAGTTTAGTTTTATTAACGTCGCACTAGAAGCAACTCGAGGGCTATTAGCAGCGGACCTCGTAATTTTGAACCACGATCAAATGACGAGGACGACACCTGAGCTGGCACCCCCATCTCCTAACATCCACACCACGCCAACGGGGAAGACTTTGGGCCCCGACAGATTTAAGGTGCATCAGCCCCAGCTACACGGCGGGTCTTTAGCGGCTAAGGATCGAACCCGCGATTCAATGAAAATCGCCGGCCACGAATCCGAAGCCATCCCCACTTGGCTACCGCGGCCACGAACATGACCGTGGTTCAAAATTACGAGGTCCGTCGCCAATAACCCTCGTGTTGCTTCTAGTGCGACGTTAATAAAAACTAAACTAAAAAAAAATGTACACCAAGTACAAACAAGATAATGATGTCAGAGAATTGGTAGACGAAGACCGCCGACCACGAATCCGAAAACATGACCACTAGGCTACCGCGGTCCTAAAAAAAGAAGTATTAACATCTCGAATCTATATAAATTATATATTACTTTACATCTGAGAGAGAAAAAAAATTATTGTTATATCATATAGTCCTTTTTATATAAAAACTTGATTTAAAATTGTTTTCTACTTACATTTATTACTTAATTTTCGGTCATAACCAAAAAGTGTAACGGGCTTCCTTTAAGGAAAGAAATTTACTTTATTTTATTCTTGAACGATTCATGATTTCGTGAACGTAATGTTAATTTTATAGAATTTCTATTTTCGTCCTCCAATTTAGACTATTTTATCCATTTGAACGCAAAAAAGTATTTCCGAAAGAGCAAAAAATAATGAATTCTGCGGAATTACATTTTCTCCCCGATTTTCGGAAACATTTTTTAAAGACCGGAAAACGTATAAACGAATTGTTAAAATAAACATAAAGATATTTTTAAAATTCGGAGGGAAAATGTAATTCCGTAGAAACCTTTAAGATTTTTTACTTTTTACGAAAGCATTTTTTTTTTTTTTTTTTTTTTTTTGCATTCAAATAGATAAAATAAGTCTACATTTGAGATCGAAATTATACTAAGTCTATAAGATTAATAATATGTTAACGAAATCTAAATGGCCGGTGGACGATAGGCTTCAAATCTTTTCAGAAGTTTAATATTGATAATTTCCTTTTATTTTTCATATTAATGTAGAACAGGAATGACCAACCCACACCCCGCATGCCACAATGTGGCATGTGGAGTCTTGACAGTGGCACACGAAGACTTTTTGGAACATTTGAAAACTTTGTAAAAAAAAAAAACTTTGTCAAAATCCGTAAAAACTCTACTCGTCAATTGCTCCAAAGAACAGCACTGCCAATCACCAGTACAATGGTACATAAGACAGCGCGGTCAGGGGACGTGACCATTGGTTTCAGTTGGCTTGTTTTGGCTCTTTGTTCGTTGGCGCGATTTGCGAAAGCGACTCTGTTTCTAAGATAAGTTGGTTTTAAACAGACGAGTAAGACATTAAGTCGTTTTTAAAACTTTCGACACGTTCGTAACTTTCGTTTAAAAGCTGTAAAAATGAAGTAAGGTGATTTTTAAAAAATGTTTAAATTTTAATGTGGTAGGTCGTTTTCAAAATTTTATTTTTACTATGCCCGTGAGTAAACTTTTGACATAGAAAAGAAAATAATGAGGATATTGCAATTCGGATTTTAATACTAACATATGGGAAAAGCATTTTTTATGTATTCAAGCAAAATACTTACAAGCCTGTTAATTTGATGTATAGAAGTTATCAAAAATTTTATCTGGACTAACATTTTAAGCAGATGGTTAGCGATTTCAACAGTAAATATCAAGTCGGTTCACATTCGCAAACGAACTTCATCAATAAAAAATTCAGTAGCCGACCAACAATCCCTGTTCCAGAAGAGAAGCGACGAAATGGAAACTATGGAGAAGGTTTCTTATTAACTATCTTTGTTACAGGCTTGCAATAAAGAATCTTATTCTGACGGAGAAGATATAATCAAAAATAGCCCGCATGTCGTAGTATACATGTTAAAAATATGGTCGATAAAATGGCTTTGGCTTGAAATACCGTTATTCGCCGAATAGATGACAAATTGTCTCTCAACTACAATATGTCAAGTACTTTATTCTAACTTTGGATGAAAGCTGTGGCATCACAGACAAAGCTGAGTTCAACATATTTGTGCATTTAGATAATTTTAATATCGTGAAAGAACTTTTTGATTAGAGTCAACTAATTTTAACTACGGTGAGGACTTTTTTAAAGAACTTAAAAATGTAATAGAAATTAAAGAAGTAGATTGCGCAAAATTAGATAATATTTGCACAGTTGGAGCACCTTGCGTAGTTGGTGGTATAAAAATTTTTACTACATTTCTCGAAAATTATTTGGGAAGAAAAGTTTTCAAGTATCACTGTAACTATCCATCAAGAAGCTATATGTGCCAAGGACATAAATTTGCCTTCTGTTGTACCTGTGCTGCACTATATTAACAAAATATGAGCTCAGATGTTGAAACAATGACAATTTTGAGAACTTTTCTCGGAAGAAATGGAGAATTTCGATTTCCTCTTTCACTGTTGTATATGCTGGCTTTCCAAAGGAAATGCACATGCGAAATTTTGGAATTTGAAGGAATGTGTCATAAAATATCTGGAAGAAAGTGATGAAGTTCCCAGTGTGTGCTTGCTACTCAAAAAAGAAGCTTGGCCATAGAATTTAGTTTTTCTCGTCAATTTTATGAGACATTTAAATAATTCAAATTGTTGTTACGAGGAAAATATTGTATTTTGTCTACTCTAATTAGTCTTATATCTTTAGGGAGCAAACTTTTGCTTTTTCGTTGCGATTTTGGAGAAAAAAGATCAACACTTTTCATATCAATGCAGGAACTAGTATCACAGTCAATAATGCTCCGAACCATGACAGATTTCAAAATTTAATATTGATCTTTGCAAGATGATAGTTTTTTATCGACAAGCTCTAAATTAAAATTATTGGTCTACAGCATCCTGCTACACTAAAAAGCAAATATAAGGAACTTGTTTCAGTTGCAAGTGATGTAAATTATAATTGTGCTTTGGAAATTTGTACCAACAAGCGATTTTCCACGATTTGGTGTGAAATATTGTTGTAGATTTGGATCAACACGCGCACACACACACACACACATACATATATATATACACATAAAAATTGCTGTTTTCAAAAATCTCATAATTAGCTTATAAATGCAAAATGCATTTTTGTTTCGTGTTTTTTTTTTTTTTTTTTTTTTTGTTTTTTTTTTTTTAAAAAATGTAAAACTGCGGGATTTTTTTTTTTTTTTAAATATTGGTAATAATCGGACAAATTATTTTGGTACATTATGATCAAAAGGTTATTATTGAGTAATATTTCATTATTTATATTTTATTTGTGAGTATATGCACTCAAAGTCCCATTCTTCAAAATTCTAAAACTAAATTTAACCTTTCTGATTCAATACAAATCACTTGAGAAATTTAAGTATCAGATGAGAGTTTGAAAAAGATCGGACAAGGAAAACCGGAAATTGAGCCTTTTCTTCTACTTTTTTTCACCATTTAATGAATTATAAAAATTAATAAATATTGAGAAGAATATACTTTTGCACATATGTTACATTACTAAAATGTGCTATTTGTACGATTATCTTCTCAATAAATTTTAATATTTATATAAGTATTCAATACGAAATGAAGATTTGTAATAATCACAATTCAGTTTTTGTGATTTACATTTTATGAAACTTTTTCCAGGGTAAAATTATTGAAACATGGTTTGTAATAGTAAAAAATACATAAATTATAACCCAAATAAACGAAATTCTTATTAAAATCTGAAGTAATTCAGCACCAAAACTTCATATACTCGTATATACATCACATATTCAAATACCTCGAAAAAAATGTGTATTATTTTACCTTTAATAGAGCCATTATTGCGCTATTTGTAACATGGATCAATAAGTCCCTAGACTGTGCGGTCGTTTTTTTGCGATTTCCTCCTTCAAACGCACCAGCAAGTCAATATAATAATCACTGTTGATCGATTTACCTTTTTCGAGGTAGTCAATGAAAATCACGCCATGCGTATCCCAAAAAACTGACGCCATGACTTTGCCAGCTGACTGCTGCGTTTTCGGACGGCTTTCGCCAGCTGTGCGCCACTCAGATGACTGCCGCTTCGACTCTGGAGTGTAGTGATGTATCCATGTTTCGTCCATGGTCACGTAACGACGCAAGAAATATTTTTTGTTGCGAGTAAATAGCGATAAACAACTTTCTGAATCATCGACTCGTTGCTGTTTTTGTTCCATCGAAAGCAATCGCGGCACCCACTTGAAAAAAACCTTTTTCATGCTCAATTTGTCATGAAGGATAGTAAATACACTTCCATATGATATCTGTGTCATCTCAGCAATCTCACGGAGCTTCACTTTACGATCTTTCATTATAATTTTTGTCACTTCACTCACATTTTCCGGTGTAACGGCTTCCACAGGTCTACCCGAGCGTTCCGCGTCATTTGTGTCGGTACGACCACGTTTAAGCTCGGCAAACCACCGACAAATCGTTGCTTTTGATGGACGAGAGTCCGGGTAACATTTTTCAATCTATTGTTTCGCTTGCACGGTGTTTTTACCCATTAAAAAACAATGTTTTATCAGAACACGAAACTCGGTTTTTTCCATTTTTTAAACAAACTACAAAACGACTTTACTCCAACCTCGATAACTCAGCTGTTTTTGGTCCGATCGACTTAAAATTTTGACACGTTTCAAGCAAAGGTTAGTACTCTAGAAAGACTTGATTACTGGTTTACTACGAGCGCCATCTCTGGGTTAGTCTCGGAACTTATTGATCCATGTGTTAATCATTAACATTCTATGGGCGCCTGGAGCGTGAATCGCTCTTCTAGCCCAGATCTTGAAAAAACTGTGATGTAGCTGGGTGAAGATGGATTTGGAGCTTGCTGTGTGGAGTGTTTATACAGACAATAATTATATATTGTCTGTATAAACAATATGATAGCAAGAATAAATATATTTTTGATTATACGTGGAGATATAAAGGCTTGAGTTATTACTAAAAATAAACGAGATATCAGGATAAAATTTATTCCGCTAGTTAATGGATCCTTATGCACATTATGCGAGCGCTATAAATGATAGTTATTCATGCTGATTTGTTTTATTTCGGGAAACTATAGATTGAAATAACCCACGTCATAAAGTTTTAATTATTATTCCTCCCTCCCCCGAGTGTTATTACTAAGAAATAATCGAGATAGGAACCGAATTTTATTTATTATTCTTAAGACTTGTCGTAACCGATGAAGTCTAGTGATTATGATCGTAGACAGCATTGTTTTCGTCGAATTGTGGGTTCGAGTCCTGATGCCATCACAGACCCACCTTGAATTGGGGCAGATGCAAGTTAAACCTGGTTGACTTATACTAAGTCCTCCCGGTAGTATGATGTGAAAGTTTAGAGAGGGAAGTGCCAGCTCGGATGTCGTCCTCGTCACTTGACCGAGTTTCAAAATCACTTGATCCATTTTCAAAGCCCTAGTTTTGTTTCTGAGTGCGATATTTCTAAACCGTCACAATCTTAAGTACTTCCTTCATACTCACTATCCAGAGTTCTCTGTGAGTGAATGTAAAGGTTATTGGCGCAATAGTCAGATGTGACTATTCTGCGCCAAACAAGATTTAAATGTGGTCTAGACAAAAAATTGGGGGGGGGGGGCAAAAATTGGTTGGCAAGAAGGAGGGGCGAAAATAGAGAAGGATCGCTAGGGTATTCCGGAGGTGCGTCACCCGTGTTTACCAAAGACAATAAATCTCATGGGAAAGAAAAATATCACTAGGGTGCCTCGGGGTCATGATGCCCGTACTTACCTAAAGAAGGCAAGTCCCCGAGGTCTCGTTGTAGAGTGAAATTTGAGATTTATAGCGCCAAATCTGGTTATGCTGTGCTAAATCATGGTATCTGTGATCCAGACGTTTGAAAAAAAGATTTAAAAACTTGGTTCAATAGAAGGTCGGAAATAGAAAAGGACCGATTGGGTATCTCGGAGGCACGGCACCAGTGTTTACCAAAGAAAATAAACCCCAAGGGACAGACAAAGATCTTCGAGCTATGATTCCTAAAGAAGGTAAGATTCTGAGCGGAGGGCCGTTGTAATACTGAATTCAACTCAAGCCATAAAATACTTAAATCCAAAATTTCATACAATTCTTTTACAGTTCACGAAATATTCAAAATGAAATTTTACTATCGAAAATAGCAGAGTTTAAGGGACCATATACCAATTCCCAAACCTGAAGAGTTGCAATACATATAAACAGACAGAAAAATTCGATATAAAAACCAACGTTTTTAAAAACAACATTTTTATATGGTGGCAAAGTTTATTAAAGAAAATTATTGAAATATTAGTTAAAACTGTTAGTTATTTTTAACTTTAAATTTTACTTAAAAAGAGACATTTGTGAGGGTATTAAAAAACTCATAATACTCATAAAATCAAAACATGCATTTGAAAGTTTGTAAGTCATTCTATTAAAAAAAAAAGGGAACTAGAATTCAGAAAAAATCATTGTGATAAGACATGGTGCCAAATATTGGAAACTTTCTTTCTTGCTCATGATTATTGACTAAAAGTCAGCAACCCTTACTATCTCGGAGATAGTATCTCCCCTTTGTGAGTACAATAGTTTTACGAGGCCTCATGTGGTGTGGGGAGTGCCCGGTGTTCCCAGAGGGGGAAAGAAATTTCTTCCTCAATCCTAAAAGCGCCTAGAGGAAAGAATATTTTGACTTATTAAAATTATTGAAATATTAGTTAAAACTTGTCGCAAACGTCTAAATATTGCATTGTTAGGCGAGTACGAACGATTCCCGAAATTTCAAAGCTCTAGCTTGATGGGAAGTTGGTTAAATTAACGATCGAAAATTTGATGACACACACACACACACCAAGTGAAATTCAGAAAAACGTTGTAAAAAGAAGTATTAGTTTCAGAACAATGCCAATTCTAAAACGAAACTCGATAAAAAAAATTCTTATACACAAGTATTAAAGTTTATACTCGATAAAAATTATATTAATAGCGGAATTCAGTTCCGAACAGTGAAGTGGAAGTTAATTTCTTTAATTAAGCAAAAGGAAGGGATCATCAATTTCTCTAATTAAAAAAGCAATAAAACGTAATTTTATATAGAAATTCCACTACAATAAAATTTTTGAAAAATTTGCTCACGAGAGTGCGGTATGGACCAAAATACTTCCCATAACGAAAAGTTTTGTTTGCGCAAATAAAAAATTAATTTCAATCATAGATGGTGCTGCAACGAATTTGATTGTTTGTTAAAATCGTTCTTAGAAGCAACACCAGGTCCACTGGCGACGGAACTCTTCTATTTTAATCTCGGTCAATAGACGCCTTAGTCACTTGAACTGGGAACCTTCTCTCCAAACTTTCACATCGTGGAGTGGAGCTTCGACAGATTTAAAGTGCACCTAACTAAAGATAACATAGTAATATACTGTATATGGTCAGGAAATACCTAGTTGAAAAGTAAATCAAAGGAGGCACAAAAGAGAGCTCCCAAAAATATTTCCTTGGTCAACTAGGTCGTCTGATCTCTTGCCCATTAAGTACAATGGGAACCAATACAAAGGAGCCTGCAACTAACCCAGAAAATGTTGCCAATTTACTCCTATAATTGGAGATAATTTGGCAAGAAACCCCTGGTGAAATCATTCCGGAGCTTCATCAGCCTACGCTAAGATGTTCAACAGCATGTATCCAGTCTAAAGTGATTGAGTGAAAGTCATTGACGCAAGACCCAGATGTGGCTATGTTGCACCCAATAAGATGTAACTGTGATCTAGAAATGCGAGAAAAATTGAAAAAAGACAAATTGGTTGAAAAGGAGGAGGGTCAAACATAGAGAAGGATCGCTAGGGTAACCCGGGTGTGCATCACCCGAGTTTAACAAAGGCAGTAAACCCTATGGTAAAGAAAAAGATCATTAAGATACCTTGGATGAGTGATGCCTGTACCTACGTTAAAGAAGGGAAGTCCCTGAGATTATTCTCAAGGGCAGGGTGCCCAACTATGCCCCCAGACACTGGGTGCATATTTGAGTGACCTCTTGCAACATGCATGATCTACAGTGGAACTATTCTATCATACTTGATCTCCACAAGGGTGGTAACTAGTCTAGAGGTGGACCTGTTAATCAAAAATTACTCACAGACTAAATTTTCAGTATACTACACTATTAAGCAGACACCAATAAATGATTCACTAAACTTCAACTAATGAAGTAGTTTAATTAAATTTGTTCGGGAATTTAGATACATGCAAAAATTCACAACTAATGGCAGTGATATTTACAATTATATCTCTGCAAAAAGTAAGACAGTTGGATTTCTAAAGATAGTTTTCAACTTAAAATGCCAACAAAAGATTGAGAAACTACATTATTAATTTATCACTAACTGGAATATCACATTTATAGGCAAGATTGTAACATCAATATGTACGCATCTTGAATGTGGCTTTGCCATCTTCACATGCAAAAACTTGATATAAACAAACATATATGCTTTAACCATGGTAAGAAAGAAACACTATATCCTCAGTGTAATATTGAATCAAGATAGTGCACACAGTTTGTATCCATCAAGTGGCATCATATCTAGTTGCACTATTTTCTCTTGCTATATCTTTCCAATTTTGACAAGATCATTGGGTTAAAGTTGGGAATAGGGTGTCCCCTAGGCGATTGACGACTTTTGGGAGCGATAATGATTTGAGCGTGGTGATTTTGGTTATGGTAACACTAAGCATACTCAATGCTTAAGTCACTGACGTTTGGTGACCTATCTAGGAAGTTGCTAAGTTTTGTCGCCAATAGCCTAGGGAACACCCTATTCCTGACTTTAACCGGATCATTGCCTTGACTTCTCGCTTTACAGCAATACAAATCTTTACACTCCTCCAATTGTTACAAGATCATAACCATTTCTTTTTCTACACATGTTCGTTCCATCAACCAATTTTTGTATAAATTGGACAATTCTTTCATGGTGCATAGATAGCTTATTTATTAATGAAGCAATGCTGTGTCGCAAATTTATTCCCAAATTTCTGTAGTATTTTTTTCTTCGCCCACCAGGTGGTGATTGAGAAAGCTATTTTTCTTCCAGATTCTTTACCATAAGTGCCAATGAAATGTTTATACTATTAATATAATTTAATTATGTGATGATTGTTCATGTTTGTTGTGTGTATTTGCATAAAATAATTAATGGGAATCATCTTACTTGGTGACCCAGATGTGTTTGAAATTAAATTCCATTTTCCTCAATGAAGATCTTCATCACAAATTTAGAATTCAAAATAAATAAATTACTGTTCAATTTAGAATAACTAAAGCAAGTAAAATGCACATCGCAATAAGAATTATGATTTTGAATCAAATAGTTTCTGTATTAATAAACTCAATATCAATGGCAATTAACACTAAAAAATGGAAAACAAAAAATAATTCTGTTTAAAAAGTGTAATATTTAAACTAAAATATTTAGTTTTTTTTTTTCTTTACGTGTATGTAATGAGATCACTAAATACTCTCATTTTTTTTTAAAAAAAGATACATTTAATAAATCAATACAAAACTAGTTGCTGATGTAACACTTTTATTCTCTACACAGAGCACAATAACATTACTTCACGAATGTATGTACAGGAATGTGTAATTCAACACAACGCAAATTATGTGTTAAATCATCATGTATTGATGTGTGTTCTCACCTTTAATAAAATGGACAGCATTTATCACCCAAAAAATGACATCAACAATTAGAACACCTAACCACAAAATAAGAGTTTGTAACTTTTATCCACATAAATTTCACAAAAATAAAAATATGAGAAGAGTCTCTGATATTCAAAATCTAATCTTCTCAAGAAAAGACTCATATTAGATTGTGATAAACATTCAACAAAATAAATTATTTTCATAAACAATATACATCAAGATAATATAATAGGAATGATAGAAATAGAGCTTCTATATACAGCTAAAATATATAAAAAGAAAAGAACCAGTTTCCCATACAATTCTACAATTGTAAATATTTACTATTTAAACATACTTTTATGATACAATTAAAAATAAATAATGAAATGTTATTCAGTTGCATTCAATACATAATCCTACAGAAAAAATAAATACAAATACCTTAACTAAACATTTGTACACACCTCAAAATATTGTATTTGAATAAAATCCTTACAAAAAAAATCTCTTGTTCAAGAGAAACTGTAAACAAATGTTTAATTATATTTCATTAAAGGTGCTTATAATTAAATAACTAATATATTTATCTCTTACACACAAATCAGTGATGATAAACAATGATTACTTGTTCTAATTAAATAACTAAATCATAAAATAAGGTTAAATATTTTGTTTTAAAAAAAGTTTCACATAACTGGTATAAAAGTGAGATAATTGAAAAATGTACAACATACAAATAAGCACTCTTACAATATTGAAACTAGTTTGAGAAAATCATTTTCTATCTTTATAATACATAAATAAAAATAAAAAAAAAAAGATTCCAATAAATGCATCACAATATTTTAAGTACTTGCGTACTTTTTCTATATACAACAAAATAAAATAATGCAATTTTAATACATTATTTTTGCCAAATAAAAAATTGTAAAGGCTGCTTTTGAAAAAAAAGAAATCACTCTTTCCAGAAATTAATATCAAGAGTTTTAACCAGCTGGATTAAAAAAAAAAAAGGGAATGATAAAAATAAATTATAGAAACACTAAAAACTGCACACGTTTGGCACAATTATTGCTTTAAGAAAACAATATCACATAGACATCACAATATGATTGAGATAAGATAAAAATTTTACCCATATAATTAAACATTAATCAATATTAATTATATTAAAAGTCCTTAAAATCTACTATTATGATTACATTAACAATAAAACTTTTAAATTTACATTAACTATTCAAAATTGAATAAATTGTCAATAATAATACTAACTTTTAACATTATCAGTTGATTCTAAATTTTTCATATATATTTATTAAAACATTACCCACAGCTTAAACAAAACATTACTATGAATAAACTTTTCCTGCTTTATTATTGTCCTCAGGAATTAATGATTGATTACAAAGGCACAGAAAACGTTATACAGGGAAAATTAAACTTCCATATCTCTTTTACATATGTTAACGCTTTAATTAAGAAACAAAGTAAGAAAAACTTGAACAACCCAACTCGCAAATTTAAGAACAGAAAAGTGTTATAATTCTTATCTAAAATGGATTAACAGCATTTTAGAAGAAATAATTAAAAAAAAAAATGGCAAGAATATTCTAATAATAAATACATAAGTAATGTTTCTAAAAGGACATGAAGACAACTGTACTACATTTTTCTGCTACATTTTTCATTAGAGACAAACATAATAAGTACAACACATACAAATTAACACTGGAGAATACACATTAATTAAAAATAAATAAAACATTTATCTAATTTTAAACAATTATTGATTAAATATAATTTAAGGCAACAATTCTTTATAATTTAAATTTGCTGATGATCAAGACAACAAATAATTTTTAGTGAAGAGCACATGAAAATGATGTTTCCTTTTATACAATAATGTCAGAATTATACTGCATATTTTAAAAAATATATAGCTCTATCTGAAACACCAAAAATATACAGCATAGTGAGAATTCCTGTGACAAGGAAAGATATTTTCAAATAATCAAAAATTAATTATCAATTTCTTTTCACAGTATCTCTTAGAGATAAAGCTATGATCCACACATCATATTTTCGTTCATATGCTTTCATGCACCAAAAATAAGGCCACACAAGGTGTCTATATGTAAACCAATTTTCATAATATACATACACTCTCTCTATATATAATTTAATAATTTTATAATACATGGAATCAAGATACATATCATACAATGAGATATAGAATAGTAAGAAAGTACATGCTCTCCGAGTATATAATACTATTCTGCTGTGGCAAGTTTTCTGTTATGCCATATATATCTCATATTACTCTGATGAGAATTCTTTGATGAACCATAGAAAAATGACTAGGCAAGATTATTCTGTTTTTCAAACTCACTCCAAGCATCATTTAATTCCATAAATATTAGTTTAGCTAGATTTTCATTTTCTGTTCCAACTTGCTGTAAAAGAAAATATTTTTTGTGAATAGTAGATAATTAGAGGGAGGGAGAAAAAATAAAAACCTAAAATAACAATCATAAATATAACAAACTAAACAAAAATATATAAATATATATATAATGCATGGCATGCTTTCAAAGATAGTCACTTAAAATGTATAAATACATGAGCAGGGTTATTGATAATGATGTATGGTATTTAAAAAAAAAAGTCAAACAATTTCATTTTATTGCATCATAAATGTTCTATATGGCTTCCTCAAAGGCAAACTGGTAATGTCAAGACAATTGTCAACTTCAACATCTCCATTACAAACAAATGACCACCCTGTGATTTTGTCTTTACAAAGAACGATAGTCTCTTCAAATTAGTGATACAACTTATGAAATGTAAGACTATTTTTTCCAAATCATCTACAAAATGCCAATGAACTAAAATTACAGATTTCATTTTTATTTTACAGTTACTACAGACTGATATAAATACCTTTTCTAGTTGATATGCCACTTTTAATTACACAGTTTCTGTAGCATTACTGATATAGTTGAATTTGAAATAGTTTGAGCTTTCCTTCATTATAAACCAGTTTTGGTAAGCGTATGCATAGCAATAATTTCATTATTGTATTATAAAGTACTGTACATCATTTCAAATAATCCTGCATATTAATCTCAAAAATATACTTCAATATATATAAATCTTATTTCATATCATTTTTTTTAAAAATACACTACTGGCCATCCAAAATGCAACACCAAAAAAGACAAGAGATATCGCAACTAAATTTATATTAAAATAAGAGTCTTGAGCGACAAGCTGTATATGAAGAAATCAAAATTTTGTGTTTTCTCTATGGCTGGTAATGGAGACCTCAGAATTGAAAGAAAAAGGCTTTATATAAGATATATCAGTCCAAGCTGTTTCCACACATTTCAATGTTTATCATGCATAGCAGGAAATGGAAGTATGCTGGGCATACAGGATGCTATTCTTCCCAGCAATCAATCTGTCCCACCTATATCCACAAAATTCTATGGTTTGATTTCTTCCAAAACAAGCACCAAATTCTCAAAAGAATAGTCGACAATCTTTATGAGCCACAATTTTTCCTTTGTCAAATCAGAAACATGCTCATCTGATTTCCATATTCTTAGATGAATATGCTGAAACTTTTCAAGTAAAAAAAAAAAAAAAAAAACACAGCTATAAAATACATTCTAATATTTAAAAACTGCCTTTACATAACATTTGTGGACAGAGCTAATAATTCACATGATTTGCAAGTACACTACAATGTTAATTGAGGTCTATAAAAGGCACAAAGTCCTTTCAAGCTTCCTTCATATTGTTGTACTTTGGATGGTCCCATTAGTGTAGCTTCATACTATAATAATATATTAAGTAATTTGAAAATGTATCATTCTAATTATGTCTAATTTACTAAATATAAATATGTTAGTGACAATTTTGCTTTTTAAGTATTCAGGAAGTGAACATTTGTTTTAAGTCCACTGAATATCATTTAAATATTTGGCACATTCAGAACAATAAATATATATATACACCCAAATAATGTAGGATACTGTTTGTGCAATAGAAAACTCATTCAATTAACATTTTTCTCAATTTTCAAAGCAAAAATTACTTTGGGGAAGAATTTCATCTATTGATTAGCATTTCAAAATTTGCCTAATGTTCCAAACAAAATTAATTTTTTAAAAACTTTCAATGAACAGCTAGTATCTTTGTAAGCTAAGACTTCTTTCAATGTTCTGCAAGTTACTCTACTTACTGCCAAAAGGATTAAAAAATATATACATATATTAGGTAAATTTCAATCATTTCTTCTTAATATTATATTTGGTATCAACAGATAGAATAGACAAGCATGCACAATTGATACTAAGAATACCATTTTGTGTATTTTAGAACACTGAGATTCGAAACATCTTTAGGTCAATTTACCTGAAACCATTTTATAAAAAATGTCAGGAATCAAAATTTTACTCTTTCAACTACTATTTGACAATTTATATTAAAATACTTGAAAATCACATCACCTTTACTATTTTAAAATTATAGCATTTTAATAAAAATACTTTTTGAATGATTAATTAAATCTGAAAGGCTAACCTTATCTGGATGCACAGCTAAACATGCCTTTTTATACATCTTTTTAACATCATTTGGAGTAACTAATTGATGCATCCCACATTCTTTCCATCTTGTTCCATCCCATAGTACAGTATGCAAAGAGCATAAAAGTGCTCGAATATTTCTCTCTTTATGAGTTGTCCAATCCATTATCTACAGTGAAAAGAGACAAATTTAAATAATGAAATTTCATAAAAAGTAAATCATGTAACTCTAAATACCCATTTAAATTAACATAAATATATGAAATTAAAATTATTTGTGTAATAAATTCCATACTTTCAATGGTGTACATTGATTCTTAGTTCTATCTTTATGAATTGTAAAAACAGACAAAAAAAAATGAATATTTTAGAAATAACAAGGTAAAAAAATTAATAAGCAGTAAAATTAATTTAAGAAATAACATAGCAGACCTTAAGTCGTTCAGGGTCCATTTCTTTTGCTAATTCCTCTCTTCTCATTTCTGCAATTGTTCTTGGACCATCACATTTTTTGGTGAAGCCAGTAAACCCTTGATCACCAAGCAGATCAGTAAACTGATCATCATCTAATTTAGGTTTGGGAGCTAACACAACAGGAAAAGATTATTAAGATTGAATAATAATTAACTAAGCAATGAAAAAAAAAACAATTCCAACAAAAATGAAATAGACGACACTTACCTCCACCTCCTTTATTGCTTTCTCGTTCACCAAACACACTGGAGAAATGGTTACGACTGTAGTCAGGCTTGGGAGGTTGAGGTACATTTGTCCCTTGGAATGCTGAATTTGCTGTACCTGCATAAGATTGTGGCCTTGGAAAATGTTGAGGACTGGAATTTAAAAATTGATTGCCTGTACTAGCGGTCTGGGCTGTATCAGATGTCTGACCTTGTCCAAATTTAATATTACCAAATGAACCTGTATTTAATATAAAATTAATCAAGACTAATGAACAACAGAAACAAACAAATATCAGTATAATCAAAACTTTGTATGACTGCTTCCTTATATTCATAATTTACTGCATATTATGCATCTAATGATTTTTACTTCTACTATATGTAAAATAATTCCCACGAACTTAAAACACAAAAATCTATTACACAATCACAAAGTATTTAATAAACGAGAAGATTACACTTCCTAAAAAAGAATAATCATTTCACATATGGAATTCTGAATCATTAATTATTCAGTAACAATAAAAATTTCTTTAAAGAGGAAATATCATAAGATTATAAAAATATTTTTTGTTTAGAAAAATAAGTTTTGAATCATAATTACAATAATTCAAAACTTAATTCCTCAAACACAATTTTAAAATTTTCAAACATCAACATATATACATTCTATAACAAAAAAAAAAAAAAAAAAAAAAAAAAAAAAAAAAAAAAAAAAAAAAAATAAAAAAAAAAAAAAAAAAAAAAAAAAAAAAAAAAAAAAAAAAAAAAAATTAAAAAAAAAAAAAAAAAAAAAAAAAAAAAAAAAAAAAAAAAAAAAAAACGATGCACCAAGTAGGAGTTGTTTGATGGAGACAAAAATTGAATGGTAGGAAAATTATGCACAGAATAGAAAATGATTAAAATTTCAGAAAAATTGAATGATTTATTTCAGAGTTACAAAGTAACGAGCTCAATAAGGTGTTGACCCACATCTAACCTGGATGCAAGCTGCCACATGATGTGGCATAGCAATACATCTCTTTGATGGTCTCCTGCGGTATTTCTTACCAAATTTGCTTGAATTGTCGGGCTAGGTCATTAGTCTTCCCTGTTAGATGCACTCGCCTTTTCATCATATCCCAGACATGCTTGATTGGAGAGAGATCTGGCATATGACGAGCGATTCTCCGATTTGCTCAACCTGCCTCTTTCAATCCAATAATATGACCTCTTTCAAACTCTTACAGATGCTCGTAATGAGCTCGAATCCTGCGGCAAGGCATTTTTTCAGTCATTGAAAGGTATCCTAAATGGCAATGCAATAGAAAATTTGCCCATCAGATTGAGAATCGCTTCTTATATACATCTGCTGAGTGCGCAGTTCCAATGTGCTTCATCTCTCGCTATTCATTCAATGGAAACCAAATTTTAATCATTTGCACATGTTCGGTCCAAATGTCTTTTCATAAGAAATTTCTTTACAATCAGGCAACTCCATCTTGGTGCAGTTTTTTTTTTTTTTGTTATAGAGTGTGTATATATATATTATATAACACATCGATCAATAACTCCCGAGTCTAACATTGAAAACAACATTTTTTTTGCAAAATTTTTTTTATTCATCAACATAACACCTTTTGTTAATCACCTTTTAAGGGGGGGTGATACAATCGTTCCAACGCTTTTCCAAATCTTTTTTTTGTTTCCCCCCCCCATTTTTTTTTCGCAAGAAATCTTTTTTGTTGCGAGTAAATAGCGATAAACAGCTTTCTGAATCATCGACTCGTTGCTCCATCGAAAGCAATCGCGGCACCCACTTGGAAAAAACCTTTTTCACTTCCCTTCAAAAAACCTTTTTCCTGGTCCGATCGACTTAAAATTTTGACACGTTTCAAGCAAAGGTTAGTACTCTAGATAGACCTGGTTACTGGTTTACTACGAGCGCCATCTCTGGGTTAGTCTCGGGAGTTATTGATCGATGTGTTATATCTTTTTATTTCATATTTTATAATCAGTCATTATGGTCTTAAGATTTTCTTAGTCCAATACATGGTATATGTTTTAAATAAGGAAAAAAAAACTTAATTTTCACATTGCATCATTTATCAGTACTTTTTATATGATGGACTACAGTGGATGAAACATTCCAGTTTGATGTATTCAAATGGTTCTAAAAATATTTTATGGTTTTTAGAACATAAACTAATCAAACAATGAGAAAAAGGATTCAGACATATTGTGAAACAACAGGTTTTTATGCTATAAGAGAATTGTAAAAAAAATTCTGGAGGTAGGAGAATGAAACCCACAAAACGAAGCAGATTCCAAGTGTAAGGCTTAGAACTTCTCCCAATAAGGCCCCAACTAAGGAATGAATTAACAATATTTGTCAACCTGACAATAGTTGTATGGTGAAACATTCTAAAATTCCCAGAGCAAATGCAAAGTAAATCAGAGAATATATAAAGCATATTCAGTAATTTTATGAAATTGCCTTTTATAAAATACTTTCTTGGTATTAATCGGGGGGGGGGGGCAAAAAATTTACTTCCTCTCTTTTAAGAAATTTTTCATTATGAAAGTGTGATATGAAATTAAAGTATCTTTCAAAGTTTTCTGTGAAGAAGATACTTGCCTAAATCAGCAAATGGATCAGATTTTGCAAGAGCTTCTAAATTGGGTGTTGATGCATTTCTAGGTATTCCACCTGGGGTTAATCGTTGCCCTAAGAAATTTTGAGCACCAGCAGTATTAGAGCCTGGTGCAGGAATGTTATTAGTTGCATTTCCAGTTTGATACACGGAGTCCCAACTTCCCAGAAGTGATGAATCTTGATTAGCAGCTGCACTCATATTAAATGCAGAAGCACTGGAAGACATGCCTGGTTTGTGCTACAAAACAAAAACATTGCTTAGATATAAAATATAATTAAATAATTAAAAAAAACTGGGTATCATTTTCAAGAGAATATAAGCTTATGAGCTGTATGAATAGAAACCCAAATAAAAATGTAACAAGTACAATAAAAATGTCAGTTAATAATTTTCTAATCATGGGATTAAATTCTTAAGAATATGGAACCTAGATTATGTCAAAATGGCATCATGTGAGAAATAAGCATTTTTGGTATGTCATTGCTCAGAAATTTCGGTACATAACCTCTGGGATAAAATATTTATAATAGAAATCTCAAACAAATAACCACAAAAATGAAAGAATGAAATTACACTTTGTAATAGTTAGCAATGTCTATAGCTTACAACATACAACTATATATATATAATAAGAATAAAGATATAAAATTAACATGCCTGAGGTGTGGAATTAGCACTGACGCTTGTTTTAGTGGGATCAAATCCACTGCCAATAGAAGAACCAAAAATATCAAATAAATCAGATTGATTATTTTTTGATTGTGAACTGGCGAACTGAGCATCATTTTGTAACACACCAAATGGATCAGCATCATTTGAAGTTTTTGGAGCTGTGACATTGTCAGGAAAGGAACCAAAACCATCATTATAATTTAAATTGTTGTTATTAGTACCTACAATAGAAATAATTCAAACAATCAGTAATTGATTATTAATAAATACATGTATTTTAAAAATATATCCAATACATAAAAAAATCGAAACAAGTAAAACAGAAGCTTTGTATTCCTAAAGAAATGTTGCACCATGCATTCCAGAATGGAAATGGCAACATAATTTAAAAAGATTTAGATTTAAAAATTTTGAGCCCAAAACATATTGAGAGCAACCACAAAAAATTTTAAATCTAGATTTCTACATGGTCAACCAACTTAACATTCATAAACTGAATCAATTTTTTAAAAAAATTAGAGCCTTTTCAAAATATTTTCAAAAAACTTTTACCATACAGCAAAACATTACCTGTTACATAACTTGTTTTTGGAATATTATATCCGAAAAGGATTTATAACTAGAAAGACGGGAGCGGTAATTTTGACAACAAATGAATTTTAAACAATCGTTTTAAGTGTGTTTATTCTTTTTCTTTTTGTCCATTGACATTTCCCAACTATTCATAAAGATTAGGTAGAAAAAAAATTACTTGCTTTTGCTCATTAATATCAATGTTAGAAGCGTTTATACCTGGAAAGGCTGACTGCAGTCATTTTGACTGCTGAACAAAAACAGCATTTTATTCTGCATTTTGTATTGTATATTTTGTTACATGCAAACTGTTTGTCTTTACTTCTCAGGAATGTGATAAAAAGGGACAAAAAGGAAAGGGAATGGGAGGAAAGACACTTGCTGGTCACATGTAATTCGTTTCTTGGTTATTTGAGTATGATTTGATGAAAGGGGTATACTACATGGTGAGAATTGAAGAACACCTGCGGGTCACGAGAAATTCTTTCTGTGATTGAATGTTATCTATAATTGCTTTATTCACATTACAAAGTTATCTCTTTTCGGACATGCATTTTCTCTCGTAATGTTGCAAAGAACCATTATTAAAATAAATCTGTCGGAAAAAGAAATTTTTCAACTGTTGTAAAATATACCTGAAACTGATTCTGGTTCAGATAAAAAAAATCGGATTTATCTGATGAAGAATATATTCTGGAAGAGGGAAGTGCATCAGCTTTAGCCAATGAATGCTCATTTTTTACATAATCAGCACACAATTATTACTCCTCTGAATCTGAAAATGTTTCATTTATAAACACTGATTCTCAACAAGCAAGTACTTCACAAGGATGAAATCAATGAACTAGAAATAAGGGGACAAAAGAGAAGCAGATTTGTGAGGAAAAAAAGTGAAAAACCAGCATCTCTCTCTCAAAATGACCAGAATGAGCATAATATAGAATTAACTTAAGATAGGATAGTGTGGAGTACAATTCCTTCTGATCCTCTTTCAATTGGCAGCAGAATAATATATTGAGAGAACTTCCTGGACCAAGCTCATTAGGCATATTACAGCTGGAAACTTAACTAGTGCTTGGAGGCTCTTTATAAACAAAAAGTTTCTTCATTTCATACAAAAGTGCACAGAAGCGGAGGCTCAGCTATGCTTACAGAGTTTACACTGGAGTATATATTTAGAAGAATTTGACGCTTTTATTTCTTTACTTCATGACCGCGGAGCTTTTATTTCGAAAGGAACTTCCATTAACAATCTGTGGTCCAAGACTTGGGACCTCAACTTTTTTCATGAAACAATGTCTTGTGATATATTCAAAGAAATAATGAAGTATTTGCTTTTTGATGTAAAGTCAATAAAAATAAAGTCTGAGAGACTTCAAACAGATGAATTCACCTTGGTGTAGATGAGTTCAATCAGATGGCAAGAAAGTATATTATTAAATCCACTTCCTGACAATGGCCAATACAAATTCTTTCAATGTTCTTGACTTAGCATCTATCAATACCTGGATCATTTATAAAGAAACTACCAGCATAAACATCAAGCACAATGATTATATTTTGAACTTTGCTGATGAGCTTCTCAAAAATTATGTTTCCCCCCAAGAAATTTCTCCACACAGATTTCACCCCAGGCACAAATGTTGCATGTGTTACCTTAGTCAGAAAATGAAAACAATGCCAAATTGATTGATACTGCAATTCAATGATATACATTTGTTCTGACTATAAAATATACGCTTGCAGATCCTGTACAGGTAAATTGATAAAGCTTAGTGTTTGTAGAGATTGTACTAAGAAATAATGCAAGTCATTCCAAAATGTCTATATTTTTTAATCATGGTTTATAAAACCAATCAATTAATGTGATATACATTTAAAATATTTTGTGTAATTAGAATATTAATAATATTTTATTGCATAGTGTGATTTATTTTGCATTTAATATAGTAATTTATGGATAATTGATGGTATACATTATAATATATTGAATTTGAAAAAAAAAAATACTATAAAATAAAGCATTAGCAGATTATCAAATCAATGTGACATAAATAAAAAATTTAGTTGTTGAAGATATTGTAGAACTTATCTCAGCAAAATATCCTGGGGGGGGGGGAAAGCAGTTTCTATTTTTTTGAATGAGAGCAGTCATTTTGGCCGCTTCTCTTCTTTTTAAATAAACAGAAAATTCCGTCGTTCTAGTGTTAAAGCTGTAAAGCAACAATTGACCATTTTTTGTGCATTTATCAATCCATATTTTCAAACAAATTCCATCAAATATTATTCAAAATATTTGACTACAGAAATTTTATAATTGTATTATTTTCTTTTTATAAAAACCTATAAAGACACAAGAAATGAAATTGCTACGAAATATTTTTAAAATACATTGAAATTCAATATAAGATCAACAGAAAACTCATTTTCTCAAAAGAAAATTTTCCAAACTGGAATCACTCAAATGTTGCTATAAATTTTATTCATAAGAATTAGTTAGATAAAAATAACTTCCATGTATTTTTCAATTACAATATTTCTGATTAAATTTTGACAATCATGCTAGCTCTAAAATTTGATCATCATCATTTGAAGGACAAATCTCAATATATACAAGGAAGTATTTTTAAATCTATTTGATAAACATACTTCCTTTATGACAGTTTATCTCTATCCATTTTACATATATAACAGGTCAATTGAAAAGTCCCCGGCCTATCATAGTAAAACACATTTTTTTTGGCAAAATTTGTTTTTTTTATTCAACGCAATTCCTTTCAAGGATGATACACAGATTATAGCGACCCTCCAAATTTTCGATACCATTTTTGTAGAACGATTTGTCCTTTGCTTCAAAATAGGCCTCAGTTTCGGCGATCACCTCTTCATTCCACGAAAATTTCTTCCTAGCGAGCATTCTTTTGAGATCTGAGAACAGGAAATAGTCGCTGGGGGTCAGATCTGGAGAATACGGTGGATGAGGAAGCAATTCGAAGCCCAATTCATGGATTTTTGCCATCGTTTTCACTGACTTGTGACATGGTGCATTGTCTTGGTGAAGCAGCACTTTCTTTTTCTTCAAATGCGGCCGTTTTTCGGCGATTTCATCCTTCAAACGGTCCAATAACACTATGTAATAGTCGCTGTTGATGGTCCTTTTTCAAGGTAGTCAATGAAAATTATTCCATGCGCATCCCAAAATACAGACGCCATAACCTTGCCAGCCGACTGTTACGTTTTCCCACACTTTGGAGTGGGTTCATCGTGGGCAGTCCACTCGGATGACAGTCGACGCAAAAACTCGGGTTTATTACGCTTGATCATCTTCAAACACTGCTCCGAATCATCAACTCGTCGTTGTTTTTGGTCAAAAGTGAGCTCGTGCGGCACCCACTTTGCACAGAGCTTTCTCATACCCAAATATTCATGAATGATATGATGTACACGTTCAGTTGATATCTTTAGACTGTCTGCTATTTCATTCAATTTCAATTTACGGTCATTCAAAATCCTTTTGTGGATTTTTTTAATGTTTTCGTCGGTAACAACCTCTTTTGGGTGTCCACTGTGTTCACCGTCTTCGGTGCTCATTCCACCACGTCTAAACTTAGCATACCAATCCTTGACGGTTGATTTTCCTGGGACAGTGTCCGGAAACTCGGCATCAAGCCAAGTTTTTGCTTCAACTGTATTTTTTCCCTTCAAAAAACAATATTTTATCAATACGTGAAATTCCTTTTTATCCATTTTTTTCACAACAAAAGTTGCTTCACTCAAAATGCTATAATTCACAAACTAATGATCCGACAGTTGTCAAATTTATACATGCATCTTTTGAGGGTTAGGGCTAACTAAAAAACATATGGATTTAATTCTAGTAACGCCATCTATGTGTCAGGCTGAGACTTTTCAATTTACCTGCTATAGAATGCATGCATACATGTATATTAAACTGATACATTTTAATTAATGTAAAAGCATTCTAGAATAAATAAGAAAGTACAGAAGCTTTCCAATATATCAAAATACTGATTTTCTTTTTAAAAAATTCAAAGCGAAAATTAAGAAATTGTGTACCTATAAGTGGAACACTAGGAGGATTGCTCAGAAGATCAAAATTACTAGGTGCATGATTTACATCATTATCAATGTCCAAAAGATTGACTGCAGGAGAGCTTGCAGTACCATTAGAAGCTGGTGGTACACAACTGTTACTCAAATTCAAGAGATCCATTTCTGGTATAGGAGATGGATTTCGTCCAATGTCATCAATTGTGCTAGGAGTAGGAGTAGGGCTAGCAGAATGATCACTATCGGAGTCGTCAGGTGCAAGCTTGAAATGAAAAATACAAAAAAAATTTTTTTTTTTTTTTAGTATAGAAATGGTGATTTTAATCAAAATATTTAAAGGAAACTACATAATTTACATTTATAATGAAAAAAGGTTCCATAAGGAAAAGATATGTGTTTAAAAGGCATGTAATTTTTCAATGGTTGTGCTGCAAATATTTCTAAATTTGTACAAAAATTCTGATTATGGCCTATATTTAAAAATCATAGAAAGAATAATTTAGTTTGTTAAAACGCTGAAAATTCGTAACTTACATAGTAAATTTTTTTTAAAAAAATTAATAAAACTAATAAAACATTTGTTAAAATTTGTTCAATTTCACATACCTTTTTTTAAATTATTTTTTGATCATTCTTTTCAATTTTAAAAGTTACAGAATATTTTTAGAATAATATTCAACAATTTCTTAAAATGTACAACTCAAACCCAGGTGATAAGTCATTAACACAATCTCGAAAATAATTATTATAATCATCATGCTACACCATATTAACATCAGGAACACAATAAGAATGCATACTGTTATTGACAGAAAAAACAAAAAAAGCATACCAATAATTTTTTTATGATATTATCAAAATTAAAATTGTTCATGCTTAATCATACCAAATAAAATATTTAGTTCTAAATATAACAGTTTCAAAAATGAAATGCAAAATTTATCCATATAGCACAAATGATGCAATGATTTTCTAAATAATGAATAAGAATAGCTCTAATATTGTCCATCTAAGAGAACCAATTTAAGAAATTAACCTATAAGAATTACAAATCAAGTATTGCAAAATAATTTTTATCAATAATTCAAGAAATTTATTATTAATAACATTTTTTTTAAAAAAAGAAAATGCATTGCATTAATTTTACACTAAAAATATATACTGCAAAAATATTTTAATACACAGAGTTAACAGAAAATAAGAAGTTAATGATGTATAATTCAATAATTAAAAGATATCTTTCTACAAATATTGTTAATAATACCTAAAGTTTTTAATGAGCTGAACATACACTTACGAATGCTTCTTTTTCTTGCCAATTAAGAGATGATGTAAAATTCTTGGAATTAAGAGTTTCAGATTCCTGAGATGGTTTACTGAAGTGGGCTGAAAGAAAATTCACCAAGAATTTAAGAAAACGGAGAGGAAGAAATGATAATTTAAAATTTTTAACAAAATCAGCTAAAATATCATACACAAACAAGTATCCATTTCTTCATCAGTATTAAATAACAAACGAGGATTAAGCTGCATTTGTGAAATCTCATTCCAAATAGGTAAAACATCATTCTTCTTTTCAGCTATACTGACTCCTAAAGTGACACGAAAATTATCTGGATAGCGATCTAATTCTTCAATGCCATCTAACTCACTCCTGTAATAAACATATATAAATCAGATTTTTGAATTTGTATAGGAATGCTGATATAAATATGTTCTGGAGGTAAAGGTAAAAGAAAATTTAGAAGATTCCAAGTAAAAAGAAGTTTCAAAACTCATTTAAGATAAAATTAAATACAATTATTAAAACTGTATAATAGCATAAAAAATAATTAAATATACTGACATAGAATTCTAACATAAATTTACTTACTTTGACTTCCTTTTCTTTAATTTTAATGTATGACACCTTTCCCTTAAAATTAAAAAGAATTTTTCTCCTTTCTTAGTTTTAGTATCTTTGGTAATTTTAACATCTTTCACAGCACTAGCAGCTTTAACAACTACAGAATTATTGACAGCAATATTATTTTTGACAACTGCAGAATCTTTGGCAACTGTAATATCTTTAGCAATGTCATCAGAAATTTTAATATCTTTAACCACTCTAATATCTTTGACAATTTTTATATCTTTGAAAGCTGTGGCCTCTTTGGAAAAAGAAAGCTTTTTTCGAAGAGTTTCCATATCGCTTTTCTAGATACCTAACATATCCACAAACAGAATAGTTCTGAAGAGTTAGAAGTTAATTTATCTTATGCAACATGCTACTTGTGTACATATGAAAAAGATGTGGCCTTCGCCAATGACTAATAAGTTGTTTGAAAACATTCCTTCAAAGAACTTTTGTTTACTCACCTGCTGAAGGTCATGGATTTGGTTTCCTGAGATATAAATCCAGTATTCAGCTGTAGCTGCAATATTTTGTATGCTGTAACCTAATAAAAGAAACATTATTTGAGTATTTACATTTTTACTTTTCCATCATTTCAATATAATTAGACTTAACATGTTTTTTTTTAATAAAAATAAAAATTTAAGAGTAAAAAATTTTTTTAATTAGATTAAATACTCTAGATTTTCAATAAAAATATATTTAACACTATTTATGTGACCCATAAACAACCAATAAAATTAAAGAAAATTTATACCTTTCCCTGCACTTTTCCACCAAAAGTAGATCTTGCATGATAAACAACTATTGTGACATCTCCAACTACTACTGTTTTCAGTGGAATAGCTACATCTGGATCAGAAGTATTGAAATGCCTAGATTAAAATAAAGAAAAATCTAATTTTATCTTAAAATTTTTTTTAATTGAAATTTAACTGAAAAAATATAGGAGGAAACAAATTATTTCAATAAGCAGTACACAAATTTCATGACTTTGTTTTCCCTTACCTTAAAACTTTTAGTGCCTTTATTTCTTTTCAATGGTCCTTGTATAGTGACACTTTTAACTTGTGATCATTAATTTAATAGAAGTTTAAAATTTATTACAAAGCTCTTTTAATTTAGTGAACCATAAAACATACTTTTACTTTTGATAGATACATTTTACATTATCAACATATTTTTAAAAGATTTATAAAAATTTAAAAGAATTATTTAAGTTATTTTTAACAGAAGACTACTTCTACTCAAACAGAGATAGTCAAATATGCATGTGCTGTAACAGATTTATAAAAAATTGAATTTAAATTACTTAAAGTTTAACATTTTAAATTTTAATACCTTTTAGGTAATACCAAAGAAAACATATAACAGTATATATTAATTGGAGGACCCATTTTTATTAATGTATACATTGGTGATTTTTAAAATAAAGGTCAACAATCCAGTTAGTAAGCATAAAATGTTTTTAATGCTCATGTCTATTTCAATATTAGATGACATCCAAAAATCTAAAATATTTTTTAAGGAGAATCTGCATTTTTAAAATCTTCAAAAAATTTTCAACAAACTTCAGATTATTTTTTAACAAAGAAATGATTTAGCAGATAACATTGCAAAGTCATATAACATGCAAATTGTTATGCCTAAACTGAAATTTAATTTTGAAAGAATACTTGAAAAAGAATCACAATTCTGCTATAAAGAACAAACAAATGAATAAATAAAAAACAATTTTTAAGAAACTCCATGAAGAGTTATTTATCAGAAGCCATGATAGATAGTGACATAATATATGTCAGAGTTACCTATGTATTATGGAGTGGTAATCACACTAAGCAGAGGGAAAGGGCGAAATGATTACATACTTAAATATTTACTGCTCACTCACGCATGCTTTAAGTTTTTGAATAAAATCCACTAATTTTCATTTTCTTCACATTATGGTTTTTAAAAAAAGAATGTCAAATATTTGTTCCATATATTGCATGAATACCATGACATTTAGGGGGGGTTGACATTTTTAGTCCCCCCTACTTTAAAAAACTAATTACTTTACATGCCTAAAAATAAAGTCAGCCCACCTTTTTTTTTTTAAAAAAAAAAAAAATCTCTCCAATGGTATTTTGCTCAAGACCAAGGCCACCAAATTTTAAAGAAAACACACACTTTCAACAGGAACTTTAATAAAATCTGAAGCAAATTTCAAAAAGCCATTTTCAAGTGCACACCATTACCAGCACCCAGAGTTTTAGTATACCAAATTTTTGAGTGTATGGGACATTGTTTTTGTGTTCATACATACTCTTATTTTTATTAATACTGATTTTAGAATACACACATTTTGAAATATAAATTTTAATTTAGCATAAACTTATACATACAAATACACACACATATAATTTCAATCAGCTGTTTGAAAGATTAAACAATGAACAAAACATTCTAAACAGCTTTTACCCTTTTTAATCAGATTATTCTAAATCAGTCTTTTTTAGTTAAAAAAGTTTTTAACAAGAATTTATATTTCAGAGTAACAGAAAAACTTTTACCTTATTCTTTCATACTCTTGAGATGTAGTAAATACTCTATTTTCTCCTATGTATACTTCAACAAAAGGTCTACAGCCATCTCTGAAAAAGGATTATGCACATAATTATAAAATTACTTTTAAAAGGTTAAAATGACAATAAAGACAATTCTTAACAAAGCCTCATTTTACAGTTGTCTCAAATTTTATATCTTTCACTAATTCATTCTAACGTAGTATATTTAATCTGTTGTATTCATATGAAAACACAATAAAATTTGAATATAGGCTAAAATATGACAAGTAGTAAGACATGCTAGTAAATGAAGAATTTCCAAAAAGAAAATGCTAACTTTTTTAAAAAAAGAGTTTTACAACTAATACTTTAATTGTAGATTAATTTAGACGAAATGACTCAAATTTTTACTGAAATTCACAGAAAGCAGGAAGATTAATAAAAATCAATGTTTTGTTATAAATAAATATTAACTAAATAAAGAGAACAGCATACAATTTTAGATGACCTTTTAACCCATACAAGACTGGGTTAGAAGGAGAAAGAGCCACTTTCCCAGACCTGTGAGCTCTAAAAGTGTATGCACGCACGGGACCGGGCAATTTTCCTCATTAAGCTTAATTTCATATAAAATCATCCCTGTGATTAAATACGTTGAAACTTACAGATCATTATCATCGATAGCATTTAAATATACAGCAGTAAAATTTTTGAGATAGTTAAAAAAACAGTTACGAATATTACAGAAATTATATTCATTTTGATAAAAAAAAAATTATACAGCTACAAAAATAATAACATAAATGAATTTTTTTTTTAATTTACAAGTATTTAAAATATAGGTAAAATATTAGAGAACTGAATACAAATTTTCTTTTAAATAAATGAAATAAAATTACAAATTAACACTTAAAAAACTTTTGAAGCTGATAATACATTTCGAAACACTGTTCAGGACAAAGCCCTAAGTTGCAAATTTTGCATTTATAATATGTCAGCTTGCGTCTTTTTTCTTTTTGTGGAACCTTTTTCACATGCAACACATTGTCTCCTTGACTTTTTTCATTTAGATATTTCAATCTTTTCACTATTATAGCAAAGATAAATGGATCCAAAAACATATAAAATACCATCTCGTGAACAATAAGTCTACTTCCAACCCTAACCAATAAACATTTCATCATTTCCCCCCACTCTGTCAAAATATAAAGAAAAACACAGCACGCAGCAAATCACAGCCCTTTAAAATGCACAATCCAACCAAATGAAGCAAACAAATGCAGTTATTTAAATTTTCAAAAACTCCTGCTCCAACAGAAAAGAAAAAATAGAAAACAAAAGCAAGAATTGAAGGTCAACACTCTGCGGAACGATACTTGAAAATACCACAAACTTCAACTGCCATCTAATGACCATTAAAAATTCAAATAAAATGTTCCAATTTGAAAACACACCAGTGTGATAATGGGCCCAGAAGCCTGGAAATACCCGTCACATATAGGATACTGTGGGCCATGAAGTTTTTTTTTTTTTTTTTAAATTTTAGTTTTTTACTAACATCACATTAGAAGCAACACAAGGGCTATTGATAACGGACCTTGTAATTTTGAACCAGGGTCAAGTGACGAGGACAACACCTGAGCTGGCACCCCCCCTCTCCTAACTTCCACACCACGCCAAAAGGAGGATTTTGGGCGCCGACACATCTAATGTGCATCAGGCCCGACTACATTGCAGGTCTTCAGCTCCCAAGGATCGAACCCGTGACTTAACGAAAACATGACCACTAGGCTACCGCAGCCTGGGCCATGAAGGGAGAATCGTGCAATCACATACACTTGATCACGGTCCTGAACGGGTTAAGAAAAAAGGTCAAATAAGGAAAAACATTTCCTCATCACAAACACTAATTATAAAGTAAAATATTTTTGAAATTCACAAATGATTGATAATAAAAATAGCTATAGTCAAAACAGTACAAAAAGCTGCTATATAATTGTAATTAAAAAATTGCCTTTTTTATTTACTTTTCTGTTTTATCAATTCTTACTACTTTACAAGTAAAAATGACATCATTAAATGGTGCTTTGTTCACTACTTTTTTAAAAAACTGAATAAGATTTTATCCTGAATATATTCTTGTGTTTAGATCAATTACAAAAAATTCAATTTAACAAATCCACTGAAAAATAAGTCTGAAAAACAATTATACTACTAGAAAAAAGCTAGTAAAATAATATTTTAATGTATTTTTTCACTTGAAAATAGCCTGAAAAATAATTTAAAAAATATTTTAATATGTAAAAAAAAATATATCAAATATTTAATCAGAATAGTTGTGTGCAATAACAAAATAAATTAATAAAGAAAAAATTAAAAATCATTAATAAGTTTAAGAAATGAATTACAAACTCATAGTCAACATAATTCTATCACATAAATGTTGAGAGGTTTGAGACAAAAGGATATTAATATACCTCAGCTTTGTAAAGAGAGGAACAGGTTTCATAGACAATGAATGAAGAGCAACAGGATTATTATGTGGATATGTAGGCCTTTCAGAAACTGTATCAGCAACATACTGCAGATACCTAAAGAAGGGGGGGGGGGAATCTATTAAACATTTTTGAAGATATTCATTTGAAACATGATAAACAAAGTAAAAAAAAAAAAATAATATTAAAATACCCTTTTTATCTAAAATACATAACTGAAATTGTTATGAAGTGTAAGGCAAAATCAAAAATAATTAGAACTAGTGCTAATATTTTTAATTTTTAAATGAACATATGCAATTATTTTTACTATTGATTGAATCAGTCATAATATTTGTTTGTACTAAATTTGTTAATTTACTTTTCTCAAGTGTAAAAAACATCAGTAATATAATTTCAAAACTTTACACATACACACATATATATGAAAAAAATTAAAATACAGAGTAATTCAAAATGTTGTGCATTATTTTAAGTTATATCAAACTTATTTTTAAACATATACTTACCAGAACATGCGTAAAATGAAGGAAAAGTAAAATATTTTCATATTTCCTTAGGCAGGTAATACTATGGAAGTTAAGTTGGTGCTACTATTGTAACAATTAAATGGTTTCTCTGCAAGTATATACGTTTTGTGTTTACAGTATCTGTGAAACAAAAATGAAATCTGAAATCTGTTTGTACACATTTTGGAAAAAAAAATCCTACAGACAAAAGCATTCATAAGTGACAAAACCAATTCAAAACAATAGGCTGTCTTCGTAAATGCGAAAGCACAAAAAGGTCACATATTAATAATGAGAATATCAAACTAAACTACTGTCTGGGTATTGTCAACACCACTTGAGGAGAGACCATATAAAATATTTATGATGCAATAAAATTTCTAAAATTTTCTTCATGTTAAACCTGTTCTGGTAACTAAATGTATGTTTAAAATTAGTTTATTAATGCATTTTAAAATACCATACATAATTTTGAATAACTCTCTCTATATAATCACAGTTCTACAAACCTTTCTAAAGAAATAGCATTTTTGAATTTACATATATAATATTTAAAAATATACAAATTCTTAAATTACACTTAATAGAATAAAAAAAATTTCAGTGATTTCCTTTTCCTAAAAAATCATACATAAAAAAAATGATTTCATACCTAAATTGTGAAGGAACCATGTTAACACAGCACCTACGAAGTGCAAATAACTGCAAGGCTTCTTCAGGTTTCTTAAACAACATGCAAAAAATTAGAAAAGCACTTACTAGAACAGCCGATGAAGATTTTCCATCCTAAAATAAATAGTAAAAATGTTTAGTAAATTTTTAATAACACAGCTCTTTTGAAAGAAAGAAAGAAAAAAAAATAGAATGAAAATAAAGTTTTAGAAAGAAACTTTTACAAGAAGTCTCAAACTAAGCATTATTTTAATAAATAAACATTCATAGCAAAGTATGTAATGAATAACAGAAATACTGCCCGACTAAAAATAAATCTAAAACTAAAGAATAAGCAAAAATATACTTCTAAAACATCTTATTCTTCCATTTTCTTACATAGTATTAATGAAATTATTTTTCAACAGAAAGTTGACTTAAAAATAAGTGGTTTTGCAATACATTTAAAACATATAAAACTCATACAAATTTACATAAATATACATTAGTACATTCACATATATAATTATATATAAACACAGTAAATTTAATAAAAAGATACCACATTTATGCATTGAAGAATTCATAACTTTCAGAAAGCAAATGTAAGTTCAGAATATAAATTTATTTCACAAAAAAACCATATATTATACATTTATTTAATTACGGATAACACTATCTGTAGCAACTACATACACATAATTTCTAAAATCTTGTTTTGATATAATTATATACAAATTCGGTAACAAATATATGTAGTAACTAGCTGATACCCGCCCGCTTCGCTGAACAGAGGATAATATAATATTTTGGAACCTATATGTAAAATATCAAGAAAATTTTCAATTTTTAAAACTTTAATGATAATTTAAATTTAAAATTTTAAGAAATTGATTGTCTGTAATAATGGTCATCTACGACTTTCAAATATGAGAAAAATAAAAAAAATTAGTAAAAAGTCACCCCATATATACATAATATGGATAAAATTCATTCCACCGTATACATGTTACCCATAGTATTCCCAAAGATGCAACCTTTTGTCAGAAGATTCATCATGTGCTTAGCTTTCAAACGAAATACCCTCACAATGGCATCATGTCTATCATAAGATTTAAATACTTTGAAAGGAGTAGGTATTCCATCTATCCAAATATATTCAACATCCATTTTTAAAAATCCTAAGTGGAAAGTAAATATGAAAAATCAATTTGTATTAACCTACAATGAAATATTTCTCTAGTTAAAAAATATAACCGAAATTAATTTTTAAATTTCAAATTATTTAAAAATTCAACAAAAAATACTAACAAAAAAATAAAGTTATAATAAAATTTTTTAGCAAAAAGTCACCCATATTACGTTATCCTTTTTGCAAAGGGATAACTCTTACGCTAGCAGCATATCTGGAACTGCAATTGAATAGACAGAATAGCTCTCAAAAAATCATAGCATTAAAAATAATTCTATATTCTGAAAATAAAATATCCAGCCATTTAAAAAAATCAAAAACGTTTATTTCCTAGAAACCAAAAACTAAAAATTGCCAAAATACAGAAACAAAACTTTTGCATAGTATTTACATTAGGATATAGTTAATGTATACATCAAAATAAATATTTTGACAGCTACTTATTTTTTTTTATCAATGACATGAATAACATACCGTTATTATTCATTTGTTAAAAGCCAACTTCAATATCTTCGTAAGATTGCATTTAGATTTACAAATGTAATTTATCAATCATTATTAATAATAAAATACTTTTCTCATAAATTTAAAACTTACGTCTTGGTTCCACAACAATCAAAAAATTATCGTTTGCTCAGCAAAGTGGGCGGAAATCAGCTGGGATTATCATAGCATTGCTTTTTAAAATTCACAATGCAAGGTCATTGAAATGCTTCGATTTGGCAGTGGAAGATATTTGGTGATAAATCTCTAAATGTAGGAATCTTGGGGCTCAACATTCACATTATATATGATAAACCTACAATGCATCCTAATCAGCGGATTGTCTTGCGTTTGCGCTACTCCGTAAGAAGTCGCAATTTTAGTATTTTTCAAAATCCCGCTATGTTTTGGAGCTAAATTACACTTTCACCAACCGTGGGATTCCAAACTCATTTAACTATTTCTATCGCTAAATATGTACGTTTCCTATTTTCGACATGCACGAAATTTCGCATAAAGAGCCTCTTCGCCAAAATCTTGCCAATCCTCCATCAGCGCCTTAATATTAAATTATTTGGTATTTTTCCATTTTGCATGTGCAAATCTCACCAAGTAAACTTAATTGGTAGCAATATACAGTATACATATAAAAAATATATATATTCCGTTTGGCGTTGGTCATGTCATTTTTGGCGATAAAGTCACCAAAAATGACATAAACCCATGGATAAGAAAAGATTAACGGATGAAAATTACATTTTGGATAAGAATTCCGTAAAATCCGTTCTTAGTGAGCGTCTACATCGCAAAATGAGTAACAAAAATTTCAAAATAAATCGGTTGTATAGTCTTAGAGATATCGTGATGAGTCAGTCAGTGGTATTTCGCATATATATATATGTAGATATTTATAAATACATATTATTAATATTGCAATAATTAACTTACCAAACAATGGACAATACAGACATTTTTAGGATCTTGTTTTAAATATAAGTACATATTTCTACACAAGGAAATTAAAGTATTTAAGGGAGGAGATTTCTTCGGTGGCCAGCCTGCTTCACTAACTTTAGCATTGAATTTCACTGAAGAGTAAGCACGACCAGAGACATTGTAAATAGCATAATGACCAGGATGTCTAGCATCCAAAAGACCTCTGACATCATCAACATGATTACGATATGCTGATTCAAGACCTTCTGCAGGATATGACATCACTATATAAAAAATATACAAATATAAATGCTTCAAACATAATGGATTTTTCAATATAAAGTAATTATTCTATATTTATTTAATCATGAATTATATACTAAATTATGGGTGACTAATCTTTTAGAGAAGAGTGCCATTATCTAAACAAAAAGAAATCATGCATGCCACTTCAGACTTTCTCAGCATAAAAAAATATAAAAAGATGAAAAATGTCATTTATAAGCACATATTTATACACATCTTTTTGACATAAGTCTGAGTAATTAAGAAATAAAAAAAATAATGTAACAAATAAAAATAAAGCTCAAAGTTAGGTTTTATAATCGATAAAAACTATACAGGTTCAGTCAGTTTATTTCGGTATAATATAAAAATGAATAAATTGAAACATTAGATCCTAAGCAATTATTAAACATTTATATATTTTAAAAACAAGTTTCTGAATTTGTTCCTGAAGTTGGTAATAAAATTTGGTGTTTTAGGCACATATCAGTTAATCTTGAATGATATTTTGATTTTTTTTACATTCAGATGCATTTGTTCACATTTATAGATGTTGATGTATATCTTCAATAATATCAAACAGCCAAGCTGGTAAATCACTGGCTAATAAAAATTTCCATAACTCAATAAAACATGGATCACTTGCAGTTGAAATAAGTTCTTTATATTTGCTTTTTAGTGTATAATATTGGTGCTGCAAGTCAATAATTTCAAATTGGAGTGTAGTGGCTAACATCTTGTAAAGAAATTGAAAAAAGACTTTGCAAAAAGATATATACATTTTATTTCCTTGAAAATCATCAAACTTAGCACAAAATTAATCCTGCAAAATAGATATTAAATTAAATCTATTATTGTTTGGAACATTAATTTTGGAAGCTAGTTTCTGCATTAATGCGAAATGTGTTTATCTTTTTTCCCTCCAAAATTGCAACGAAAGAGCAAAAGATGTATGACTAACTAGAGCTGCAAAAGCAAGAGTAAATTTTTCCCCCTTTAGCCTCAAATTTAAACTATTTAAATTTCCCATAACATAGGTGAAAAACTTTAGCCATTCTTCATTTTTGGGTACCAAGCATACATTTCGCGATTCATCATTTTCGTTCAGATAATTTAAAACAAACTACCTCAAATTCCAAATCTTATAAGTGAATTTTATTTGGAAAGTCAGTGCACACTACAATGAAGGAGTATCACATCATCCTCTTCCATTTCTTACGGGAAGCACTCCCAAAATCATCATCAATTCAGAGCTCAAGCTCATATTTTGTTAATATAGCATGCTACAAAATCAACAACAGAAGATAAATTTAAGTTCTTGGTACATAGGGTTTCTTGATGGATAATAGTAATACTTAAAAACTTTTCTCCCCAAATAATTTTTGAGCAATGTAACAAAATCTATTATCTTGCCAACCATGTAAAGTATTCCATCAGTGCAAACACTATCTAATTTTACACAATATACTTTTGCTAACTTAAACTACTTTTTTAAGTCCTTTGAAAATGTTCTAGCCTGTAGTTAAAACTAGCTGATGCAAATCAAAAAGTTCTTCCAAGATATCAAAATAATCATTTGTGTAATGCAAAAATATGCTGAAATGTGCATTTTATGTGATGCCACAGCTTTCATCCAAAGTTAGTATGAAGTATTTGCGATATTGTAATCCAGAGGTAATTTACACATCAACATTCTAAGCCTATGTTGTATATGAGATGCGAATGACAGAATTTCGAGACAAAGCAATTTTAATGAACATGTCTTTTACTTTTATGCCTCTGAAATTTTAGGCAAATATTCAGTTATTTTTACTATATCTTCTCCATCAAAATAAGGCTCTTTATTGCAAGTGAATAACAAAGAAAGTTCATAGAAGTCTTCACCATAGTTACCATTTTTTTGTTTCCCTTTTGAACAGACAGTGTTAGCCAGATATTGATTTCATTTTTTTATTGATAAAATCCATTCTAAACAGTGAATCGACAGCATAATTGCTGATGAATGACTATGTTGTTTGAAATGTTTATCTAGATTAAATTTTTACAGTATTGCTATACAATGTCCACATATAAAACAAATAAACAAGAAGTATTTTGAGAGCAAATATAAATTGTTCTCCCTGTACAGTATTAAAATCATGAGTTGCAATAGCTTCTTATTTTCTTTTCCATATCAAATGTTTACTTGTGGGCATAGCAAAAAAAAAAAAAAATGAATGACTGGTGACATCAAAATTAACAAAGTTTTTAAAAAGTTCAATCTCTAGCACAGGTGTTTAAAATCAACTAAACCACAGAAACAAAGTGCAACACTTGCTCTTACATAACGCGCCAAAGCAAGGCAACTAAAACCATTGGTCTTGTCTCATGACCATCCTCTCTAACCCATCAGTGTACTGATGTTATACAGTACCATTCTACGAGGCAATGGATTCAGTAGAATTACAAGTAGAACTTTTACAGATATTGACAAAATTCAAGGAGATTTTTCAGATTTTTTAAAAAAATTTCAAGAAGTCTCCATGTGCTACAGTTATGACTACTGATACCAGGAGTTGGACATGCCTGTACTAAATTCTTTATTTTGATAACTACATCACAGTCATGATAATTGACTGCGATACTGGTACGTTAGAATATACTTTAAATCGTTTTTTAATAATGAGAGTTCATTATCTCTTTTCCTAAAAGATACAAATGATGTTGATTTAAATTAATTTTAAATTATAATGCTTTTATGTATCGTTAACCCAATCACTACCAACTATGAGATAACTCATAGTTTGTGCTACAAAGTTTTAGATTGATTGTGATTGGTCATGGTATAAGTTTATAGCATTTGGGTTTGGAATTACTAGAAAGAATGAATGAAAATTTTTAACATTTTTTAAAAAACACATTTAGTATCCCTATTTATTATCAAAATAATAACTTAGATTATTCAGTTATATATTAAACATATATGTATGTGTATTATTAAAGTTAACTCAATTTTATAGTTGTGGCTGTAAATAATAAACTTTGAAACAGTAAAAAAATGCAGAGAGTTGACTGGTTGGGGGTATACTGGACAAAAATATCTACTTTATTTCCATCATTTTTGCTTCGTAAACATCCAACATGGTTTTGTAGGTATCCTTTTTATCTCAGTAAGAGGAAAATGTCCCATGTACTGATATTCAAATAAATCTGTATTATAGATGTTACTTCCTCCAGCTTTCACCATCAACTAAATGCAGAATAACCAATTCTCTATATCAAAGCAGTTCAGCTTTTTTCTCCTCAATTTCTTTGGGAATAAAACATATACACATTCAGCAGGAATACTTCAAAGAAGTGCAGTGCAAATTTAATTGGAACCAATGGATGGTTTTCCTGTAGAATGAGTAGTAGCACATAAATTGGTCAGGTGCGATCAATTCTACAGTTGGTTTCATAGAGATTTTTTCATTTTGATCTAAATGAAAAGAAAACTTATTGTACAAAAAAAAAAAAAAAAAAAAACCCAACCGAGAAATCTTTAAAGCAACACTCAGGACAGGAATTTTTTCAGTGATGCCATCTACGAATTACCTTATAATGCCCCCCCCCCAAAAAAAAAATTTCAAATTAATGTAAATGCCATTTTAATACTTTAACTGTAACTTCATATCATTAAATTTTGTGACGTTTCCTGTTTTATTAAAATAAAATTTTAGTACCCAAGGTAAGATGCTCTGAATTTGCTTGGCAATGAATGATTTAAACAATAAGATATTCAACTTATAATGTAATGCACGGTAACAGTGACAGATTCAGGGCATGGGCATATGCTCTCCTGTTGTAATTTCATATGCAGATGAAATAATACATCTGAACATGAAATCCCAGCCAAATTTAGAAGTATTTACTTTGTTGTTTTATTTCAAAGTTGTTTGTTGTGTCCAAGCACAGGAAAAAGTTATCTTTCATATTGTGATTTTTTTAAAAAATTCTGAATTTAAATTTGATCTCAAGTTAGTATTTTTAGATTAAGGATTAGGTAAACATGAATAATATTAACAAATAAAACAAAAATCATTTAGTCTTATAAATTTTTTATAGGAAAAAAAATTGTGCCCCTTCCTGTTGATTTTATGCCCACCCCCCATGTCGATACTAATAACCATGTGAAAAGTTTTTAACAAAAGAACAAATAATGATACTATAAACAAAGTCCTGTCTGCTACTATAAAACAAAGTTTCTGTCTTTTGAGGTAGAGCTGATTCAAGCAGTCAACAGATGGAAATAAAATTAATATTCAATGTCAAAGTGTTGAATATACACCTGACAAAAAAGGTCAATAATGAAATCTATCTTCCATTGAATATAATGAATTAAAAGTGTCAGGACAATGAAAATTATGTTAACTTGCAAATGGAGGTTCTGTTGCATATATAAAACCTATGTAATTCAACTCTAAACCAAAACAATCAACAGATAATTTTTCTTTCGATTTCTTTTTAAGAAGAAAATTAAAACAGAAATATTTAGTAGCAGTAGTATATCAGTATTTTAACTCAAACATTTGTTAGAGAAGATTATTTACAGTTTAATAGAAAAATAAGCAAAAACTCTATAACACTTTTACACGTACCAGCTACCCTTGCAGTTATGTAATTAAAATCCAAATCTTGACGGGCAATAGATCTAGGATACAAAAAAAAAAAAAAAAATTAACATCTCAGGTATTAATATATCAATAATCAGTAAGATTACTATTTACACAAATAAAGAGCTTACTGTTGAACTGTTTGCATCACACGAGAAGATTGTTCTTTGAGATTTTTAAGAAAGCTTCCAGCACCACCTTTCAAAGAGCCAAACAATCCAGGACCACCAGCCATGTTGTTTGCCTGAGAATAAACAGGATCTGAGTTTACAGAAGAAGGAGGGGGAGGTCTAGGAGGAGGCGGAGTTCCAGAGGTAGTTGCTGATTCCACATTTGGTGGTGGTGGCCTGCTAGGAATGTGAGCTAGAAGCAAATAAAAGTAATCTTAAGAATATACACCACAAACAGACATAATTAAAAGGATTCTCTTTGCATAACTAATTTATGTGAAGAGAAAAATAAATCAAAATAACTTTATAAACACAAATAAGATGATGTAACAAGAAACTTTTTGAAAGAAAAAAAAGGAATTTATCCTAAAGATAGGATCAAAATTTCTTTCTAATATCCATATTACACAAAGCAAACCAAACATATCAATGACATACTTTCCAGTTGCATACTTTTTTTATACTAAAACCCACACTGATAACTAAAAAAAATCAGACTTTCACTTACTCTCTAAAGGGTGTTTAACAATATATTGACCTAAATTAAAAATTTGGTAACCTTTTAGAATTATTTCAATACCTTATTCATTGTTTTATGTGTTGAAACAACTTAACAAAATTTTCTATATATAAAAGCATTTCTTTTTATAAATATACGATTTCTTTTCATTTTTTAAATATTGCCATAAAAATATATCATAGGTTTATAATCATAAACTGTTAAATTTTGCATTTAGGTGATTATGGACCAATTTGACCCAACACTTGCTTTTGCGTTACTATTTGGACCCCGCATGCTCCAGGGTTAATACATCTCTTTGTTCGTATTTCTTCTAATGACTGTAAACTTTGCTAATGCATATTAGTCTTTTGCATTAAGTAGTATTGTTATTAAAATCCTATAAGTGTAAAATGACCATAATAAAAAGTAAAATTTTTTAACAGATAAATGTTTTCTAAATTTTCTATTATTCAAAGGTTGCTAGCATATGAAAATCTGCTTAATACAATATACAATATACATACAGAACACATCATAATAATATGAAAGCTGAAGTACTTTTTATTCTGAAATAAACTCACTCAGCTCTTTCCTCAGTAGTTTAGTGGTAACGTTTGTTCTTAGCACCTGATAGGTTGAGGTTTGAAATTTAACAAAAGTAAAATAGGTGATAGTTTGTTTTCAATTGTAGAAAATTAAAAATGTTCAATGCTTATAAGAAAATAAATCTGTAAAACTAATCAGCCATAATTAATGCTGAATTTATTTTGTTTTCAATTTGTATTACTTAGTTAAGCATCTTTATTGTTATTTAATTTTGGCACTATCATATGAAAATAAGGATGACTTAAGTTAAAATAAGAAAGTTACTATTGAAATAATTAAATTTTTTAATTTACAAAGGTTTCTGTAGCCTGAAATGTGAACACAATAAAGCTTTAAATTCAGTTTTGTAAAGTTTCTTACACAGGGTATCTCAGAACTCCACATACAAACTGAATGGAACTAGAGAACATTGGTATGACTCACAATCACATAAGAAAGCAGGATCAGAAATGGATAGGTGGTGATGCATGTGACCTCTAAATGCTAGAATGTGCAGATTCCACAATGTAGACATCAAATGAATGTGGTCAACATGAATTATTTCAATAACACCAAGTTGGCTGATATTCACTTCACATTAGGCCCAACTAATAGAATGGAAGCACTACTGCAAGATTGCATCAGAAAAGATTTCCAATGAAGTGCATACCAAATCCCAAAATGTTTGCTTATATGCATCAGAATTTGTCTGAAAAAGAGCCCATTACAGTAATGTTGCAGGATACCAGGCAGTCATGCTCAACAGTACTAGAAGAGAGTGCGTTGGATGCTATGGACCAAAATCCTGACTTCAGTCTTGAACAACTGTATGAAGCATTCTGCATATTGAGATGTTAAATCCTTTTTATATTCAAAAAATCTAAACAAAAGATCATGAATGTGTTGCGTTCCATGATGGTTTCTGCAAAAAAGTGCAGCTGACCAGTAATTACAAAGTTTTGTTTTGTACAATGATTAAACATCATTTTCACATAAAGGGAAATTCAATACTCATTATGCTCACACATGAGCAGTACAGAACCTACACAGAACCAAACCACATAATGCTCAACACTGCTTTCCTGTTAATACAAGGGAGGATGCCATAGCTGACTATTCAGTTGATCCATATAACTCTTACCACTTCTACTGAAAGCTCACAAGTATCTCATCTTTCTTCAGGAATTGCTTATACGATGTCTCTGTACACACTCATCACCAAATGAGGTTTTATAAAAATAAGTGTCCATCTCATTATGTATTTCCATGCATAACATTTAAAATGGATACAAATGGATAATTCATTGATTGATTTCCCCACACCCATATCACTTGATTTATCTCCATTTCCCCCCCCACACACACATACACTGATTTTCTTTAAAGGTCAATGTTTATGAAATGCAAGTAGATTCTGATATGGATCAGGTAGCACAAATTTGTTGCCGTTACATTATATGGAATACATAGTATCAGAGAATATTTGGCATTTCATACAGCATAGTTGTTATGAGTGTATCAATGCAAAAGGGCAAAACTTTGAATAACTCCTGTGATTCATGTAACTATTATTGTACTCTTTTGGGATATTAAAGTGCTTTATGTATTGTGTCTTTCAAGTGCTTGCGTGCAGTTTATTATATGCACCTCTATATAATTTTGAGATGCAAAAAACATATATAAATGTTTTAGGATGGTTTCCCATATCCTTTTTGAACTTCTAAAAGGAAGCCATCTTATAAATATACTTTTTATAGGAATTTTCCTATACTCAGTAAAGGTTAATGATATTCTGTACATATCTAAAGCTAACAAATATTCTGTTAAAATTTATTCACTATAGGACAGTTTTAAAAAAAAGTGATAATATTTAATAATGTATTAGTTGTGTTTGGAATTTTGGATAATGTAAAAAATCATTGGATAATGTATTTGTCCCCCTCCCCACACAGAAATAACTCCTACACACACACATATAACACACAGGATACTGACCAAAATTTATATAATACCCTAAATTTTGCCACCTGTGTGCAGGGCATCTGATGCATACCCACCAGGAAATGGCCAATTTATAACTCTTTATCACCTGAGGGTGGCATTTCAGACCATACTTCCACATATGATCATGATTCCTATCATGATGTTCTCAATCACCCCTCTAAGCTTGTTTGTAGAGTTCCAGAACATCCCATAAAGTTAAATGTTTGTCCTACTCTGAAATCTTGGCGAAAGCACATTATTTCATAAAAAAATATGCTCTTATGTATAAGCAACTAATGATTTTATATTGTTGGTATAAATTTTTTATTTACGGAGAAAAGGAGTGATAAAAACATACTTGATTAAGTGTTTATTGATTCACATGGAAATTTCCATCCTATTTGTATTTTATATATCATAACTATGAGATTTTGACAACAAAAACATAAACATTTCCTTATATATTAAGACTGCATCAAGGTTAAAATAGTTCGAAATAAATATTTCTATAACAGCCGCATAATTATTATACTGAATTATCTTATTGTATTAGTGATTCTGATATATAATTATTTCAGAATTATAGAAGCATTCCATTACTTTTGTTATAAAAAATACTCAAAGCAAATAATCTCCTTTTATCTAGATTTCTCAATAATATGAGTCAACAGCTCAAACATTTCCTGTTTTATTTAAGATTTTTAAGATTTGTCCAATTAACCTGAAAAATACAAGACCTCATCAAATAGTATGCTATTTTTATTATTTCAAATAATCAATCAATAGTTGACTTATTACAATTATAAAATTTGAAATAAAAACCTGATATATGTATATATTTGAGTAACTGTAAAAGAAACAGCTATTCAGTGTGAGGATCAACATATCCAATTGTTTCTTATACAGTACTAACAAAATATCATAAACATACTAATGAATCCTGCAAACAAATAAAAGGATGATCAGTTAAATTTTATGATCATGTTCATGGGTCTGTATCAATAAATCTTATACATCAACAAGACAAACTTTGAAATTATAAGACAGAAAATTAAAACTTGTTTTTCTACTCTAAATTATCAATTTTGACATAAAATTTGCATATAACTTGTACTTTATAACAAAGAAAATATATCAATTCAATATCTACCTTCCTTTGCTAAATTCCCCGAAACTCTACAAATGCAATTTTTAAAAAGATAAATGAGTTAATCATATACTTTCCTTTGATTCTTATAATTAAAGTCTATATACATAGACAAAGTTACATTTTTTCCCCTTTACAAAATAATTACTAAGCTTAACTTTTGCTTTCAAATTAGTACAATTCACAACATATTTTGATGTACAAATAATTAATATCCTGCAAATATTTAGGAATATTTTATCATTTTGCATTATTACATAAATAAAAAAAAACCTATTAAATGTACTTAGATAAAAAAAATTGGGGGGGGAAAAACTTTCATATTTTTTGTAACATAATTAAATATAAAATATGATTCATGCTACCATCTACAATCTAAATGCAAAAAAAAAAAAAAAAAAAAAATACATAAATAAATTTATTGATTGACTCATATAAAAAAAATTCCTTCCATGCATTATTTTCATTATTAAAAAAACGTTCTTTCACAGATTTTAAAAATAAAATCACTACCTGGACTAGATGGATTGCTTCCCACTGGTTGCCCCAGATTTAATGGAGCATTAACATTTGTATGTCTGGCATCAGCTATTTCTTTTAATTGCTTCAGAATATCATTTACAGATGGTCTATCAACGGGATTTAATTGTAACGTAGCCCCTGAAAGAAAAGAAAATGATTATGACTGTTAACTTGCTTTAAAAAATACTAATTGTAAGGATTCTGTTAAATAGGTTAATAAATAAAACTTTGTAAAAATTAAAGGAAAGATTACAAACTCTATGAGAAATTGTACTTACTAATTAAGTTATGCAAAATTTCGTAATCTGTTATATGAACTGGAATAGTATATTTAGCATTTAAAATTCGCAGTTTGGCGGAATCTTCAAATGGATGCTCTTTAAAGCACAGAACAAACAAGATACACCCTAAAGCCTAAATAAACAATAAAAAGGCAATAAAATATTATTTCTAAATTATAAATGTATTGATTTTGGTATTAAAAAAATGTGAATAAAAAGTTTACATTGCAAGTTAGTCGCTCATTTTCAAATTGAAATATTTATTATAATTTTAAACATATAATTTAGTATTATTGTAAGAATCCACTTCCTAGATTAATAAAAACAATCACATAATTATTTACTGGACAGAAAAGGCAATGAATTGAATTGAATCTGCAAGCATTTTAAATGCATGCTAGATTTAAACAAATCTAATTCTTTCTGATTTTTTTTAAGCATTCATACCATATAAGGACAAACATCAAAAAGGCAGTTAAATATTACTTCCAAATATTACTAACAATAGCTTTCAATAACCACGATTAATTAAATGCTTCACTATTAATATATTTACAAAAAAAATTCTACTTAATTAATTGATAATTTAAAACTTTTTAAAATAAAACCCAATATATTTATTAAAATACACAAATCTTAAAATCATTATAGGATTAAACAAACATGTTTCAAATTTTTTTGTTTTGTTTATATGATTAATATTCACAAAGAATAAGGATTAAAAATTCACTTCCTTAATATCATATATTACTATGCTTAGGAAGAAAAAGTATTTTTAATTTTATACCATAACCAAAAAAAAAAAAAAAAAAAAACATCGAAAGAATATTTTTAAGATAGGAAATGTGTGCACATACCCAAACATCCATTGCATGATTTATGGGATAGTTATTATAAGTGTCCAATATTTCAGGAGGTCTGTACATGGGGGTTGTATTTTTACACATCTAAAGTGAATAGAGATTTTTTTTTTTAACTAAATAGCAAACAGCAAATATTAGCTTAATTCTAAAAAAAAATAACACAAATTATTAACTTACTTCATCTTCAACTAAACTTCTTTGAATAGCAGTCCACGTATTATCAGGATGACAGGCTTTTGTAGTAGCACTACCAAAATCACATAATTTTATTTTGCCATCAGAACTAAGAAGTAAATTTTCTATCTGAAAAAAAAAAAAAACCTTAAGGATTTAGGTTCAATATTGAAATAAACAATAATATTATAAATAGAAAATACTTTTCAATATTTTTAAAACCTTAAAAATATCTGTATAAATTATAATAAACAGAAGCTATATCACTAATTAGCTTCTTAAATAATTTTAAATTTTTATTAAAAACAAACTTTTATTTTCCTACAAGTAACGAAGACATTAAACTTCTTACTTATCTTCAACCAGTTTGATTTTTTGAAAACCTTTTTTACTAACAAATTTGGAAAACTAACTAGATAAGATTAATTTTATAACACATTCCTGAAAAAAAAACATTAAGCAATTTTTTAATTTTCTATAAAATATATATCAGTTCTTTTATAATATGTTTCGTAATAGATGTTATAATTAAGATCTAAGTTATTTTTCCTAATAAAAAAGAAACATTGCCTTTTTTTTAAATAAGAATTACATATAATTTCATAAAACTTTCATGTTGCCATATCACTAGGTTTTGAGCCCAGGAACTCTTGATATATAGATGAACATTAAACCTCAGTGCATACCATTGGTGCAAGCAAGCTTTATGGCAATATTAATTCCTAACATTGTAGATATAATTTTTAAATATAACATCAGATTAAAAATTATACCCAAAATATTTGAAAAAAATTATTAGTTTTCAGGAAACAAAAATTACGAAAGTTTTCACCTCAAATTAAAATGAAACTACTTATGCCAGCTCTATATATTTAGAAACTACATAAATCTATAATAAAACCTTTTGATACCATCTTCATCAAAAATCAGTTTACACTCAAGTGTTTTTGTCACAGCATTTACTTTTTTTCTCCATTAAATTACATTAAACCTATTAAATATATAATTTTAAAAAATAAGTATTAAACAAAAGGAAATTCAATTAAAAAGGATTTATATAATTTTTAACAAACACATTACACAAATAACTTGAGCTTGTAAATATTAGATTTGTATAAAATTCACCTAATTATTTTTTGATTAAAAACATGAAAAGTTCGAAATTATTCAAGTGCATAATTCATCAAAAATATATTATACACATACATTACTCTTTTCCTAGCTAAGCATGTATTCAATCATGATCTGATCATAACAGAATTTTAAAAAATGACTAGTAAAAAAAAAATTTTTTTTTTTTAAAGAATCTTAAGATATACTTTTAAATCTCTGTGGATTATAGGTGGACTTTGTGAATGCATGTGCTGAACAGCGGAACATGTCTGATAAAAGATCTGGATTACTTGAGCACATGATAAGGGACTCTGACGAGAATTTAAAGCATCCAGGAGAGGACCACCTGTAAAAAATAATTTAAGTAAATCATTTCTAAATATTTAAATAAAGTTAGATACATCAATAATATTCAAGGGATAAATATTCCCATTAAAAGAAACAAATTATGAAAACAATTAAATTCATTAATTAAAATTGCTTAAATATTACAGTCTTTTAACACACAATATTTAATTTTTCAGAAGAATAGAATTACTAAAATAATGACGGGGTCGCATTTTAATTTCTTAATAAATTAGTAATATATTTTACAAAACTAATTTTCATTAATTCTAGTACTTAACATTTTGATAAATAGATTTGCCTTGTTCAGCTAATATTTTATAAAAAAAAATTAATCAAATTCAACAAAGATTAATTAAATTTATCAAATATATATAGTTTTTATTTTATTTTAATAAATTTATTAAAATCATTTGGTATTTATTCAAATTTTTTATGCATTTAATATTTTATATTTGTAAACAAAATGACAGAGGTAAAGCTTTTACTGACCAGTACAAAGTTCAGTAAGTAATAAATATTCAGCTTTGCCATGTTCGGAATGTTCTTTTTCTATAGAGGCTGCAGCATAGAAGTGGATAATATTTGGATGACCAGAAAGTTTTGTCTGTGATTTCTTAAGAAAAAGTATATATGTTCTTCACTTTATTGTATATAAAAAAGATTGGGTACTTTTCCATTTTGCCGGCGCAGGCAATAAATTCGCCAAAAATGATACAACCGATGCCTAACGGAATAAGTGTTTTCTATGTGTTATCACTAATAAAGTCTTCTTGGCGAAATGGAAAAGTACCAAAGATTGTACACATATAATTTTCTCATTTTGTTAAACATATTAAATAATTAGAAATTATTCCAAAGCCTGAAAAATTCAAGATTTCATTTTAACCTTTTAATAGGAAAAAACAAAATTATTATACTTATATTATTTTTGACAATTTTAAATATTTACAATTTAAATTGTAAAATAGGAAATGTGAGGTATTATCATGTTAAGTAAAAAAATTAAACATATATGTATTAAAAATTTTCACATCAAAAAAAGAAAGAAAAAAAAATTAAAATTTTTTCTACCAATTTAAAAGGCAGTTTCTCAAATGAAAAATATAAATGTTCAGGAAAAAAATAGATAGTTAATTAAAAATATAAATTTAAGAGATAAATATAAGCAAAATTACAAAGTTAAAAGTTAATTTTCATTTAGTATATGTGTGTAATCCAGTGAATAATAAACAAAATGTTCGATGTAAAATAAAATTAGCTTATTTTTACTACTGTTAAGATTTTATCAATATGGATTAGCTCAAAACCATCTCAAATAAACAAAAATATTTAATTTTTAATGCATGTGCTCTCCCACTTAAAAATCATTCAAAAACAAATTAAAAAATAGGTAGAATGGAATTAAATATAGGGTACATGTCCAATTTGACTTCCAGCGAACTTATTCTTCAGAAATTCGTCAAAAAATTTTTGTGTTACTTTTTCATAAGCCTTGTGTTCTACAAATTTTAAAACAGTAAATCCTACAATTTTTAAAAATGCAAGTTTTAAAAATTTTTGTTTGCATTTCATTAATGCAAAAATTAAATGCTTGGTATGCATGAATAATATGAGTTTGGTAAAGAAAGAGTTACAAGATGGTTTAATTAGAAAATATCACAAGAGTGAAAAAAATAAGCATCTTATTACAAGGTCTAAAAGAAAAAACAGCTGGTTTGATTAGAGAAACTTATGAGTGCTACAAATTTTGATGATGATGAATATGTGGATACAAAAGGCCGACTGTTCTTCTCTATTATTTTGAAACAAGATATTTTTTTTCAGGTTCATGTCTCACTGAGAAGGGTTGCATATTGGATGAATTTCTGTAGCGAGATCTAAATGGATATCTATGTTTTCGAATGCAATATGAATGAGGATCCTAGTGTTATTCTAGAAATAGATTAAACATGTTAGGGAAGATAAAGTATAATCATGGAACATGGATAAAAAAATAGATAAAATCATGGATAAAAAAAATGAATGGAACCAGCATGTTTGTAGGAGTTGAAAGGGGATCTGATTGGAGTTTCTTTTTCCCATGTAATGAATAAAGAATACACTCCTGCATTTCATCAAAAGTCATATCAAGTAAGGTTCTATTGTCATTTTGGATTGCTGGCTTTCAAAGGATCCAGAAACTACCACTCAAACAAATTCCTTTGAATCTCCAAAGCAAAAAAAAAATAGCCACTTGAAACACGTAGGTTTTAGAATCAAGTGAGTGAGTGAGTGAATGAATGTAAAGTTTGTTGGCGCAAGAGCCAGATATGGTTATGCTGCGCCAAACAAGATTAAACTGTGGTCTAGACGTGAAGTTGAAAAAAAAGGTAAAAGGTGGTTGACAAGAAGGAAGGTCGAAAATAGAGAAGGATTGCTAGGGTATCCCGGGAGTGCGTCAACCGTGTTTACCACAGACAGTAAACCCCATGGGAAATAAAAAGATCACTAGGGTGCCTCGGGATCATGATGCCCATACTTACCTGAAGAAGGCAAGTCCCTGAGGTCCCCTGATATAATCCCCAGGGCCAGGGTGCCCGACTATACCCCCAGACGCTGGGTACTCATTTTAGTCGCCTTTTACGACATGCTTGAGCTACAGTGAGACTATTCTGTCATCCCCGATCACCACACGAGTCGGTTTTAGAATCAAATTGATTCTTACTTTGTGGAAATCCATGAGGCCAAAAGATGCATAAATCCAATAACTAAGTGAGCTATTTAGCATCTTTCCTGGTGCTTTAAAATAATTCATTCTTTTTGGAAAAAATTCTTAAAAAGGTAATTTTTCTTCTGTGTATATCTTATTTCATAATGTTCAAATTAGTTTAAAAAAATTTATCAAAATATATAATTCCCATTTAATAACATTATCTTATGCAATTATCACTGTTAAAACTTTTGAGAATTTAGTTTATTTATGATTTTTGACATCAAAATATGTATTGATAGTTGGCAATCTAATTTTTAAATTATAGCTGTATTTAAACAGCCAAATTAACACCAACTCACATCCAATAATTCATTTTTAAAAAAATTGATATTGAAGGAAAAATTGCTGGAAAACAATTATCTTTTCATTAAGTAATTTTGAAAAAAAAAATGCCTATAACCATATGCACATTTAAATCTATGCAATTTTTTTAAAAAAATATTTGAATATAAATACCAATTGCTAAAGCTAAACAAAACTAACCTTTTAAAAGTAACAATTTAAATACTGAATCTAAAAAATACAATGCTTAAAAACTTAATCAATATAAATATATAAATATCTTATAGATTTATAGTGAAATATGAAAATTATATTGGAAAACATAATAGCTCCAACAGAATTTGGAATTAGAAAAAATGAAATATTTTGATTTAAATAAAATACAATTAGAAAAATATTTAATAATAAATTGACATAAAAAAGGATACAAGGAATTTAATTTCTCGAAGTATACTTTTGCTTGCATCATTATCTCCAGCTAATAGCCTCTGAAATAATTTATATACAATTAACTTAATAGACTGCAATTTAAAAAATTGAAAACATCAAAATAAACCAAGAGCTATACACTAAAGAATCTCCATGTATAACTTACTTTAAGAGCATATTCTTTACCAGTTGATATATCTTGAGCAACAAAAACATAACCAAACCCACCTAGGAGTAATTAATAGATTATATAAAACTCTTTCTTAAATTTAACATTTGAATGAATACTGTTTCTTTATAGAAAACAACATAGCATTAGTACATAAAATTAATAAAGCAAAAAGAGTTTATTTACTTTTAAAGCATTCAAGTATGACTAACCCTTTTCTAGTTCCTAATACATTAACTTCACTCAAAAGATAACATGTTAAGAATAGTAAAATTTTAAATAACTAATAAAGTAAATTATAAAATCTCATATTTAACATATCCTTAAGTATTTTAACAAGACATCGCTACTTGATAACAAGCATGCATGTTTATTACGGAATGGATGAAAAATGTTATCATCAGAAGATGTGTCAGATATGTTTAGCACAACTGTAGACTGTTATTAATGGGTGTTTAGGTTTCTCAAGTTGCTTATATAATTCTTGATTTCCTACTACACAAAACTTAAGATTACGTTTACATTTTAATGCACATTCTATATCAGTATCACGAGTAAGAAAATGTTCCATACTTATACTTGTAGCAAATTTCAAGCCCTCGCGAATTAAATCATCTGTTAATAGCTGAACTTCATCTTCGACTTTGTCCTTATCAACTTCTTTATTATCATCATAAATTCAATCAAATCGTCCTCATCAAAAGGGCTTTCTAGCATTCAATGTCAGCCTTTTGCATGTTGTGAAAACCTTTACCATCAATTGTATTTGATAGAATAATTTCAGAACACACAGCTGATTTTTGTATTACGAAACTTCCACTTTTCATGCATGCTGCAAAATTTTTTAACAACAAGCATTTAAGGTCAATTGGCACAACTGTTTGATGACAAAAGAGCAAAAGAAGCATGTGCAATACAATCCAAAATCAAACTTTCTCCATACTTCCACAAGAGTCAAATTTATTTTTTTCACAGAGTCTAAAATATATTTAAACATTTGCTGTACATTTTAAATGCTGCTATAATACCCTGATCAAGTGACTGAATCAAATAGATGGTAAAAACAGCTTTTGAATAATTGGGGGGGGGAATGGGAGAGGGGATTCATGTTAGAACATAAAATTTGTATAAAAAAGAATATATTGATGAAATGTTTCATTTCAAAATCGTGTAAAAAAAACGTTTGGTGCATATACAGACAGACATATATATATATATATAAAGAGAGGGGCACATTATATATAATACACTTGCATGACTATTTTAATTTCCTGTTGAACATTAGAAAAAATTTACATCAATATTTTACATAATTTTTTCCTTCTTACACCATGAAAAATGTTGTTCAGTTATAATTATGCACTGGCACAAAAAAAAAAAGAGTCCGCTGGATCTGGATTTCTCATAAAATGAATTTTAATTCAAAATTAAAAGGGAAAGCAATATCATTGGATCACTAAAGGAAGTCCGAATATAATAAATTCTTATACATATCCATAATGTAATTTCACAAGTCAAATTAAAATTAAATGTGTATTATTGAAAATAACCATTAAACAAATTTTTTCATAACATTGATTTGTTAGTCAAGAGAATCTCAACACAAAGGTTATTTCAATTTACCCAACAAAACTAATTGGATACATATGGAGCAAAAATATTTAATACATTTTATTCAATTTAAATTATTGAAAAATAAAATGGAAGAGAAAAAAAATTAATTTACAAATTATATTTAATTAAGATTTTTAGAAAAATATACAGCTGAATACTACCTAAATTTTAAAGAGTTTCTAAATTTAATGATCTACATTCATTTATATTTTGGAGTCTCAGTATTTCTACCTAATTTGACACTTTTAAGACTACAAAAAACATATTAATATTTAGCCAAAAAATCCTTAATAAAAAAAAATGCAAAAATATCTTTATTCAGATATATTAAATAATTTACTATAATAATATTAAATTATTTAACCATATTTAATAACTTTAATTAATGAAAATCAAGTCTTTTTATATTTTTTCATCATCAATAATTCTACATGAATACTCAATAGCAATTATGACAACTGTTATGAGGTACAAAATCTGTTAGTGCATATTATTTCTTGTGAAGTGACATTTGAATTTTACCTTAAATACATATAAAAAATAAAAGGTTACACTCAAAATTGATTTTTTAAGCCAACTATACCTCTTTAAACAATACATCATCAATTACATAAATGAGCTATTTTAAATACTTTCAGAAACATCATGCATAGAAATACTATCTAAACTTATTTTTAAAATATTGTTTTAACATGAATAAAATAAAACCCCTCCCAAGTTACAATAGAACTGCACATCACACATCACAAAAAAAAAAATACATGCTTTCCTTCTCTGGTGCAATCTGGATTAGTCTTCAACAATAACAATACTTCATATATACATATAGATTTTCTCGCACTTCCTTTTCTTTTACGAAATAATAGTTAAATTATTTTAACATTTTGTTAACAGATTAAGACACTAATATTAAAGGCAATACTATAATCTTTATGACTAATACTATAAAATAAAATTTCAAACATATATAACATGATTGCCATTATTCTTACTGATGTACTTATACAAATATTGTTTACACTTTGCACAAGAATGCAATTAATCACAATTCTAATTCACCTTCTACATTGCAAATTTAAAAGGGACAAAAAAAAAAAAAGAGAGAAAGAATTTTCTGCATCATATTATTGCCAATAAGTTCTATAATTATACGTTTTAATATGAGAACTTAAAAATACATCTAAAACATATACATATTAAGACATAGTACATAAACACATTTTTCTGAGAAAAACTGTTTAATATCAAAAGGACAACAAAATTTAATGTCAATGCAATAAAATATACATGCAAAATAATAAATTTTCTGTTTGATAATTATGGTCAGCCAAACATGGCAAAGCAATTTGAGAAAAAATTCTGCATGTTATTACTTCATTAAAAAATAACAATTTAGTTTAACTACTCTCTTAGGTAATGATATTTATAAAAATTACAGAAAATATATAGCTTTGAGATTTATAAGACTTTCAATTATCTTCGGAAAACATTATTTCTAGAAATGATTGTTTTTACATAATCATACTGAAAAGTAAACAAAGCATTCAGTGCTTTCCTTGACCTTCTACATAAACAAACCAACAAATACATAACTTTGTACTTCAAACACAAAGCAAATTACCCAATTTTGATGCTTTTATCTTTAATACTGCATTAAAGAAAAAATAAAGCACAAGGGTTTACATTTTACCAGTTTCGACGCATTACGCGAAATTATTCCGAATTAAATTTGCAATGATAAAAAAAAGCGTTCAATGACTTGTGTTGTTTTGAAGGGTGCTAAAATTTAATTATGATGATACAGTGAAACTTTTACAGGGGGAAAAAAGTATTTAATTGAGGGCGTCTCACCTTCAGCAATAACTCTTTTCACTCTCAATTTTTGTTTTTCAAGTTCAACTACTTGGCCGACGAATTCATGTTCCTCTCTAGGAACATTGCTTGAAAAATAACCAAACGCTGATTTAAAGAGATCTGACATTTTAAGAATTTAGATAAAGGTCACAGATTAGAAATAAATTACTTTAAAATACAGGAAGGTTTTCATCGTGCCCTTTAATAAAAACCACAACAGAAACCTACGGAGCCATGAGTGAACGGTACAGACGAATTATATTCGCATCTTCTTCAGTGATGAAAAGATATGTCAAAATGACAAAAATACAATTTAACATTATAAATGTAAGAAATAATAAAAAAGTTTGAAATCATTTTTTTAGTATCCAAATGCTTATGTTTTTAATACGATTTTAATATATTTTAGAAGATTCAATGAAAAGCAAAATGAGGTATCTTTTAAAAACTGTGACGAAATCATGAGGAAATAGCAATTTCTTTTAAATTATTCTCATATTAATGAGATGTTCTATATAAAATAGTTTTTAATTCCTTTGTTTGTAAAAATAATAATAATTTTGCAATCTATAAATATACAACTCAACTCTTCAGTTTTTATTTACTAGAGCGCTTCAATCTGATTTCAAAATTGTTGTTATTGCGCTAATATATAAAGTTTTTATTGTTATTAATTATTCTAATTAACATGATATTATATATGCATAATTAATCATGTGTTTTAGCTCTTAAAATTTTTGTTTGAATTTCACATATTAAAAGTATTTTTTGACAGAATGTAAGTGTCTATAAATTAATGATAGAAAAATCAGTAATACACATTTCGCATTATTATCAAAAATTTTGATTGAGCTGAAATATTATTTTCGTCATTTTAGGCTGAATACTTAAATAATGACTGAATATACTGTGCATCATCTTGTGAGTGAGCTAATCCATGCTGTTGGGTAAGAATTTTTAATGAAATGTTACATTTGACTCCATCTAGAAGTAAATGACATCATTGATTGACTGTTTCGTTATTGAAACAATTTTTCTTCATTTCATATCTTAAATAATCTGTCCACTTTGTTATTGTCAGATTTTCTGATGTGTATGTTAGATTTTTTGTGTATGTATGTTAGAGAAATTGATATTCAGGTGAAGTTAAAAATATTGTGTCATATATATATATGAGAAAAGTAATTGTGTCCTATTGCATAGCACAACTTCTTCGAATCTATTTTAAGTACTTGGTTTTTAACATTCTGAAGGACATTCACAATGTAAAAATTTCAGGTATTAAACTCACAACAAAAAGTTTTTCATATTTTATTTGATTTTTTTCCTCCCAGATTTGTGTAATAATAATCACTTGTTTAAAACTTAGTTTTGTGGGAATTTTTTTTTTTTTTTTCTTCCAAATTTAGTGCTTTTAAGCTGTAAAAAATATTTTTGCATTCTGCCAAAGATAAATTGATTTTCATTTTAAAAGAAAGGTATGAAATAAGATTATTAAAATTGATGTACTTATCTAAATAATTACCTTAATTCATTATTTACTGTCAAATATGGCTTTTAAAAAAATTAATAAATGTTGTGGTGCAATTTTGTAATCAATTTAACTTTTATTTGATTTTCTGGCTTTTATTTATTAGATAGAAAATTTTTAAAAAATATATTTAGAAATCCTGTTAAATTATTCATATTTTTCTATTGATGCAATATGTATCTTTAAATTAGCAAGAAAAGCTTCCCTTCCGCCTTACATGTTTCATTTATTTATTATTTCATTCAAACATTGTATCAATACTTTTGACTAATAATTGTTTAAATGATAGTAATGATTTTGTGTTCTATATGCTTAAAGTTAACAAAAAATTAGTGGAAGATTTCTGTGACAAAAATGAGGGCTTACTGCTTTAAGAATAATTGTATGTTTAAATAGTTGCACTTTTTTAGACTATTAATTCATCTTTTTATTTCCCCTTTAATAAGCTTTTGTATGCCTCCGAATTAAAATTGAAGTGTGAATTTTAAACAATGGCAAAAGACTCTTAATATAAAAAGTATCTGTCGTAGTTTCATTGAATTTTTATATTGACTATGGACAAAGAAGTTGATTGGTGTATTTGAGATGATACAGGATATAAAGCTGTTTTATATCAAATTATCATATTTAAATTCTTAGCCAGTATGTCTTTAATATGAATTGTATAAATATGCACAATGACAAAATGTTCAACCATTGATTGGTTGAGTCATTTGGGATACTGAGCAGCAAAAGCTATCATCCCTTCAATAATATTCTTTGAATTTATGAATATCAAAATACATGTATTTCATCTTAAAAAGCATTTTAAGCACTTAGTTATTAAATATTGCTTTGTCTGAAAGTTAATTATAAATATTCAACCAGATTTACAATGTGTGTAATAATTCAATTCTGAAAGGTACATCGGCTAAAGTATATAATAAAATTAAGGTTTTTTTTTTTTTTCTAAAGTGTCATTTTTCATTTTAGAGTTTTTCTTCTGAATAAAAGATTAACAAACACTTCAAATTCTCAAGTATTTTCTTTTACTTTTTCTGTTACATGGTTTCATCCATATTCTTGTTATGTTTCAATTTTCTATTATATCAAATGATTCTAAGATAAAGTTACCCTATTTAGACCTACTTAAGAGTCTGTTCAGGTTGATGAAAGTTGTTGAAACTTGAGATATAAAGTATGTAGACCATGAGAGATGAAAATATGCAATAAAAATCGTTAGTTCAAATTGCTACCAATAAATGGCGATTTTCATGAATGAGAAAAGGCATGATACAAATTTTAAGTGGTTTATAAAGTTAGTAATCACTGTCATGGAAACATCTTAACCATGCCGTTAGAGAAGAACGAATGAGTGTTACTGGTGAAGTTGTTTTGTCAAAACAGCAGTTTGTCTACAGCACTGTGAGAATGTTGCCACTTGAAAGGTTTACGTAAAGGGTCTTTTTCGAGGCAGGCTTTGGAAAGGATTATTACTAAATTTGAAGGGAGTTGGGTGCAAAAGAGAATGGAAACAGCTTTCAAATAAAACTGGAAGAAGCTCTTGCCATGGTCGAAAGGGTAGCTGGTTCCAATTATTCTTTGATATATTTCAGTGGTGTGACATGATTTGTCTATTTTAAAAAGCCCTGTGAACCATTTTAGAGTCTAAAACGAGCACTAAATCATGTTTTTTTTGGAGATGATCACATAATTTAGAGAAGTTATTCAAATGCTTTCCCCCATTATTCATATTATATATACTAAGTTTCATTGATATTTGTGTACCAGAACTGATTTTACTTTGTTCTAAATAGGGTAACTTCAATTTTTTTTTTTTTTTTTTTTTTTTTTTTAATAATTGACTGGTATATGAGTAGAGTGTCCTTGATATTTAAATGAGGATTTTTTATTGATTTTGATGTGGTTCAATTCAAAATATTAAAAGCATTTTTCATTTATGTCATCTAAAAATTTATTTGAATTAGTCCTGTCAATTTTGATTGTTGTTTCATAAATCCACAAGGAGAGTAGAATATTCCCAATCTTTGACTATGGATAGACTTATTTTTTCTCATGAAAAACGATAATCCACATTATGAATTCATAGTGTAGCTGCTGTCATGAAATTTAAAATACACTTCAAAAATTGTTTTGTAAAACTTTGGGTTTTTTTTTTTTTTTTTCCCTCCTTCTGTTAATTATTCCATTAAGGCTGCTGAAATGATGGAGCAGTAGTCTTTTACAGTTTATTATGATAATAATTGTATCTGAAATATATTTAAATTTTCTAATATTTTATTTTACACAATTATATTTGTCACCTTTTATGAAAGGGGGAAGATGTGTTAACTTCAAAATGTAAAATTTTTTCCCCACCTTAAACACCTTTAGGTTGCTTTTAATTTTTGGAATATGTGTTTCTGTTATTTAAAATTTTTTTATTCGCCTTTTTTTTTTTTTTATTTTGATATAAAATATATTAATGTAGTTTACATGGAAAATTTTTAAACCTGTTTTTTAATATAATCTCACATTTCTTGAAACTGAATCTCAGTATACGTCCATTTTGGATTGATTCCAATTTCTTGTATTTGGACATGAATAAGTTTAAAAATATTGCTGATTTGTTTCAAATGTTTATGCTTATATCCTTGGTTGATTGAATTCTTTTTTTTAGAAGGGATAATTTTTAGCATTTAGCCATGACTCCCCACAAGTATCAGCATGACTGTTTCTACCATTCAGTGAACGATCACCACCAGAACTCTTTGTGAATTTCGGAGTTTTGCAATTAAAATGTTTGTCAATTCATTACCCATAAATTTTAAGAAAAATAATGGGAAGAGCCTAACAATGAAGGAAAGGGTAATTTTGAACCTTGTAATTTTGAACCTCATTCAAATGATAAGAAGGACATCTGAGCTGATACCTTCCCCTCCAAACTTCCACACCATGCCAACGGGAGCACTTTGAGCCTCTATTGATTTTACCACCACTACTCAGCAGGTCTTCAGTGACATGAGGTCGAACTCACAACTTGATGAAAACAGCCATATAATTCATGTGAACCAGTCCAAGAGATTTTTTTAGAATGGTTCAGGTTATTTGACTTAATAGAGATTTGTTTGCTTTTGACTAACTTACTAGTAACACATTTGGAGTTAGAAATATAAATTATTGTAAGTCCTTGATCAGATTTACTATTTTCTGATATACATTTATTCTTAAAATGGTAGTAGCAATTGTGCAAAAGGTTAGTCTGGAATTAATTTTAGGAGGAATCAGGTCAATTTTGGTCTTAGGAGTTTCTGAATGAAATAGGTTTAAAAATTACAAATAATTCTTCCTATGATCTACAACCAATGTGCTCTCTTGATTATCATGAACTTGTAAGTTTCTCAAGATATCCTTTGAATGTACATTCTTAAATTTAGATAGCGATATTAAATTTCTGCGAAGTTTTTATTTTATATAAGACTTCATCAAGGTAAATTCAACTATTCTTTCCCCCTTAACTTGGGGCTTTGCTGCTTTTGCTGACAGACGTACTTAAATTGTTAACTGTATGAAACTTTTTAAATTGGAACCAATTTTTACAGAAATTATTTGTGGCTTCATTATCAATGATTCAACTGTTTTCAACATTTTAATAATATGTACTTCTAGCTCAAAGTCATAAAAATATGTATTAAAAATAAGTAAAAAAATATATCAGAATTACTTTTACAATTTTCATTTAATCTTACTTATCAGCTCTTAGTATATGACTTCTAACCTGTAACAAAGTCAGGATTCTGAAGGAAGTTTCTTTCTACTAATTCATTACTAGAATTTCACCACTATACTATAATTGAAAGTGACCTATTACATCATTGATATGGGCTGCAATGAGACCTAGACAGGTTGTGGGAGCAACCATCATAACTTCTGATATAGATTTGGCAGTGAGGCTGAAATGTCACTGAATGTTTATGTTACTGGTCAGAAGAAACTCTTGCTTCCACTGGTCCTATGAATCTCTGAATGATTGGAATGGATTGGTTTCAGCTTTAAAGAGACCACACTGAAAATCCTTGCTCAGAATTTAGTGTAGACTCTTCATTTGTATCAAAATCTTTGCTGATAGAATCAATTTGACTTATCTCTTGAGTATCATCTCTTATTTGTGTTGGGTTTCATATAAGTTCAAAGATCTCAAATGAATTAAAATCATATATCATGGTACCACTGTATGTATATATATTCCCATTCAAGAAACATAAATTTTTTTTATTAATTATGTGAGAAACAATTTTATACAAAAAATAAATGAAATTTTAAAAAAAGGATATTGCAAAAATAATTTTAAACTTAAAAAATTAGGGGAAGTAATTATTCTTGCTTTTATTTTATATCATTGATTGATGCATAGATTAATACAGAGGACATGTTATCCTGTGAAACTTACCCACAATGAACTTTATAGTGTTTTATGTATATAAAGTTTCAATAAGTCTGAGTACATGTGTGAAATCCTGTCGACCATGAAAGTTGGTGCAATTCCAGCCAAACATACACCAATTATTTTCAATCTAGTGATCAAATTCAAAAACCAATTATATTTCTAGTTTGTCACAAATGGCCAACTGGATTTTTTTACACATATATTTATATTTGTCTGGTTTATTTTATATTAGATCATATGTGTGGAAGTTTATTTTTGTAAGTTGTTTACATTATGTATATAGTGAGATAAAATGATAAAATTACCGTTGTTCTACAGCTTAGTAATTATTGGTCATTGTTTGGTAATAGAATCAGTAGTGGAATTCTGTATTTCAAAGTGTTGTAATATGGTATTCTTTAAATAAAAGTTAATGTTACTTTAAAATAAAAGTTTATGTGAAAAAATGTTTTAGTCATTCTGTAATAGTACTAATGTGCTAATGTAAAAAGTACATTTGATATTTACGATATTTTGCAGGACTGGTAGTGTGCATTCTCTGGAAAACATGCATAAAAAGTATACTAGAATGCATTTGCTATTGCAATGAAAATGTGATGCTTTTGTAAAGTACTTTTTTGATTTGAAGTAAAAGGGACAATTTTTTATTTATTTTTAAAGAAATTTCATTTGTTTAAACTTGACATCCTATTTTGTTTATTAAATATGTTTTATGCTCTACAGATTTACTGAGAAATTTAATGAAGGAGCATCATGTGATGATTACTCTGAATCTTTAAACAAAAGCAGAACTCCTTATGCTACTTCAAAAGTAAGATTTTTTTTTTTCTGGTTAATTGAGTTGAAGAAAACAATCTTGTAATGAAATCATATTTTTAATTATTCTCTTAACAATTCTTCTACAAAATCATATGGTGTATATATATATATATTGTATATACATCCTTGAAAATTCTTTTTTAAAAATAAATGCATTAAACATTTTGTTTAAAAAAATAGATTTTTTAAAATTTAAAGTATTAAAATTAATTTTATATTCATAATTTTTTTACATAAACTCAAGAGTCTTCCTGTTGCACTTATAAAAAAGTTATCAGAAGCTTCTCCATGTCCTGAAGAATTCTTAAGAAAATACGAAGAGCTAAAAACCAAGCAGTAAGTATATTTGTTTTCTATTTATGCTAAATATATAAATGAAAACTTTTTTAAAGAAACGATGCTATTGTAGTAGGTAGTATTAATTGATGCTATTATGCTATCTTTAATTTTAAATTTTGAAGAAGGTTTGCTGTGAGATAATAGAATAAAATTCAAATATTACTCTGCTTTTGCAGTATGTTGTATGGTATCCCCTCCCCCCTTGTGAAGAATTGAAAATTTTTTATTAGATTTGTTTTATATGCTATTATTGAAATAAAAATTTTCATGTTTTGACTTTTCTTTGTTTATTATTCATAGAATACGGGAAGTGGATCCTTTTGTGACATTGCTGTACAGAATACAATCTGATGAAAAAGTGAATTTTTTTAATGATTGGATTTTTTTGCAACATTCTTTTCAATTATCAAAGTGCTGTAATCTTCTATTGTAATGTTAGTTATAATAAATAATAATGGAGTTACACATATAGAAGTTTGAGTGCATCAAGATTGTAATTTTAATTTAATATTTCTAGTTTGTTAATTTTCTAAATTTCTTTCCTTATTAAATTTCTTTATCATTAAACTAGATTTCTCAAATGCATTTGAATATTAAAGCCATAATATTTGAAATTATTTATCTTGCAGAAATGTATGGGTTAGGTTAATTTTTTAAAAGGGATCTAAGTAATATAATTTGAAGGTCTTATATAAGCAGTAGTTAGTTAACTTATATGTTTATCTTTATATATATATATATATATATATTTAGTTTTACTGATTTTAAATATGAGTTAATTAACAGTGCAGTGAGTTGATAAATAAATGTCATTCTTTTATTCTGATTATATTGTATTCTAATATTTATCTCATTTTCTGTTAAATACCATGATAATGCTGAATAAAACTGTGTTTTGTTAATTCATAGTGAGTACTAAACTGCGGAAATGATGAGGGCATTTTTATTATTTCCTGATAAAATTAACATCAGCTATTCTTCACTTTGTAAACATTAAAGAGCATAATTAAAACAGGTTTTATATTTTTTTTTACTTCTACCTCCTCAATTATTAATTTGAAACATTTGTCAGTGTCTTCAAATGTCAATCAGTGTTTAATAGGTATAATTTAATTTATCTCAATGAACTGTTGATAAAAATCTTTATTATTATTATTATTGTAGGTCTTTAAAAGAGTTAGGTATAAAGGTTTTGCAAAAAAGTACATTTTATTTCATATCCAAAATTTTGTTATACAGGGAATGAAACTTAAAGGAAAGGAGTGTGGCTTCATTTTATAAAACATAAGTTTTTCATGCAAAAACTGAACTTTTGTAAAAAAAATTATTCTGTAGTTGATTGTAGTCATGCAAATGAACTAAAGGGCATGCTGGATGCTAGTTTTATGTGAAGCAAATACAATTGGCCACTCAACAAAACCTGCTTAGAATTAATCAACTACATGTATGTCATTCTAAAGATGATTCATACATAAATAAGCATAACAGCTATGGGATACTACCTATAAATCCAAAGAACTATTGGGTTTGGCTATTCTGAAAAGTATGCTTAGAAATTATACTCAAAAATGCATGCATTATTATTAGTATTCAAGACAGTTTACCTTCCCTGTAAACCTCAGCTTACTATCTATTTATGTGTCAGGATTTATCGTAAAATGATTAAAGCATTTCTTTGCATTTTAGATACAAAAAAAGCATGTATAAATGTTTTTTTTTTTTAAAAAAAAAAATGTAATTCCTTTTAGAGAAAAATGGAGGAGAGGGAGTGAAAATATAGCTTTCTGCTTTTTAAGCACTTAGAAAGAAACTTATGTTATCCATTCTGCATAAATGTTACATACTTTTTTTAAGAATATTTCTATTAATCTACCTTTCTTCATATTTTTAATGAATAGTTTCATTTAGCATATTTTCAATAGGAAATTTTCAATTTCCTTCTTTTTCTGGTGATTTTTTCAACTAATTTAATGAGATAATCAACTAATTTATTGAAAATGTGTAATTATAAGTTTTGTGTATTACATATTTATATTTTCCTTATTTAGGTAAAAAATTTCTTGGTAAGAGATGCACCCAATAAAATCGATGGCACTCCATTTTTAATTGAAAAGTTGAATCTTACACCTAATAGTCAGTTGTCTTACAAAGATGTTCAGGTACTTAACTTCATTATAGCTTAAGTTTGAAAATTATATTAAAAGTGTGTTTAAATTAAATATACAGTATAGCTGTGATTATCCAAAATTCTTGGGGATAGTGGATGTTTGGTGTTTGATCTTTTGTTGAAAAAAATTGTATCGTTGTCATAGGAGCAATATGAAACAAAGAAAAAGTTATATTTAACACAAAACAATACATTTTATATTGCACATTCTACAAATATCACAAAAAATTTACTAGCCTAGTTTCACAGTTCAAAATGAATGTTAAAAAAGTCAGGCTTATAGTTTTAGAAAAGAAGTACAAAATTTTCTTTTGCTTCCAAGCTAACATTTATTATTATTAAAATTTTTGTTGTTGTTTTGCTGCAGATACACCTAGCAAACATTTTAAGGACTGCAATAGGGCAGCATCACATTTTTCTTGAAATTCTAATCTCTTCAAAGCCATCTCAAAGCAATGAAAATCTTCTTCATTCGAAAGTCCTTAATTCAGCGCAGTTGGCGCCTCAAAGGTTTTGGTTGTCAATGACATTAGCAACGATTTCATTTTTGATCTATACTTGATAGCCAGGGTCATCAACATCACATTCAAGTTAGCCTCTTTCAAGTACACTCACAATATTTGTAATGACAACACAGGGTTTTTTTTTTTATTTTATTATTATTATTTCTGATACAATTGCATTTCCAACTCCATATTACCAAGCTAAACTTGATCCACTAGCACCATTCTTCAATTGCCCTATCATTTTGAGTTCATTAGAAACACTGAGAGCAATGAGTTTACCTTTAGTCACCATTGTGAACTCACACCACTGATGACAAATGGTTAGATATGTTGGCAGTGAGTTAGAAAGCATTAGTAGAACTTTTACATAATGCACAGATTTAAATTTTGCCAGCTGGAATGCTTTCTGTTACCCAATGTTTTGGTTGATCGGCATTCAGAAACTCGATCTATATAAATTTACACACACCAGAATTATGTGGTTTATATTAATCATTGTATTTTTTCTTTATTATTCTTTTTGTATGTCACACATTAAAATCATTTTAAATTACATTTGATTAAACTATCAGCCATTTATCAGACTCTTAATTTTAAGAAATATGGTTGAATTTCCTTTTTTAACTCAGAAATCATGATTCTTTTTTGAAAATTTTGTCTCTTATTTTAAATGCTCAGTTATTTAATTTTGTAAAAAATTTTTAAAGTTAATAAAGTAATTCAATTTTCTTTATAAAAAAATCTAATAGTTTGAAATACTTTGAGTAAAAGCATTAAAAATCACATGTGTGCAAGTTAATGTTGTGCATGTCATTTCTTCAGTTTGCTAAAATTGAATTAATATTAATTATTTCAGAAACAAGAAAAAGTTGAAGAACAGTTACCAAAGAAGAGGAATGGTAAATGCTATTATCATGATGTTGATATTGCATTGCTAAAAAATATCTTGTTTTAACAAATGGTCATCTATTGAAATATACAATTTATGAGATATATAAATTGAATGTTTGCTATTATTAAATGGAAATTTTAAGTGTATTTAATGAGTAATGTATGAAACTGGAAGAATAAAAAAAATATTTAATTGTATCAGGAAATATTGTTACTCAGGAAAAATTGCTCATTAAATAAAATATTATCCATTTTTTTAAAAAGGTAAGTTTTAAAAGTAAATAGCAAGCATAATATAAAGTATAAATAAAAAGAAAATATTCATCTATAGAGCATTTTCAGAAAGTTTCATCCATATAAGTTTTAATGAGCTGCACTGTGTATATCAATTTCTTTCCCCGTCCCATAGTATTGCATTATCATCTGAGTTATACTTATATGCAAAATTTCAGCTTTATCAGGTATAGGAAGTGGGTTAAAATTCAAGTAAAAATTTTGAACTGGAAAGACATACATATGTAAGAAAATACATATTTTGAATTCTTTCTGAATTTATTTCCTCTAAAAGCTATTTATTACTCAAAAATAACTTTCTATCCCTCATTAGTTATTTATTACTCTAAAATAATCTTTTTACTCATATGCTGAATGAAGAAACACTAATTTACAAACAATAAATGCTGTTTTTATAATATGATAGAAACAAAGTTACAATAATTCTAAAACGTATTTTGTCCCAATACAACAAAGGCAATGTTGCCATTTCTGAAACATAAACTGTATAAAACATAGATAATAATAGGAATAGTTAACAAATTACAAAACCTATAAAGTAAAGAAAGTGATTACATAATCAATCGCTTGAAGCTCATGCAATATTACTCAGGAGCTGCAGTCAGAAAAATGAAAAAAAAAAAAAAATATTAAGAGTCAAAATATTATTCATACAAATTAAATAAAAACTTGTAATATATTGTCTATGTTATGGTATGCAAATTGAATGGATCAAATTGTTATTCAGTAACAAATCTTAACTCTGAATTCTATGAAATCCAAATAACTAAATTTTTTTGAAGTATCTGAAATTTTATAATATATGTAATATAAATAAAAGTTTTTTAAACAGGTTTTAACACTTCATATTGCCTACTGTATTGCTTGTCAATCAAATCATCCGTTTTTGTACATAAATGCATCTAATGAAAAATTAATACAAAAGAAATAAAATATAAACATATTCTTGTCTTGATCAATTTTGAATTGGAAATGATTTAATGTCAATTCAACTCCTACATCTCCCATAAAATACAAATTGTTTACTTAATTTTTTTTTACCTTTGTTGTGCAATTCTTTATCGGAAAACCTGTATTTTCCTATATTCTCTGAAATTACTGAAAGATATAGTTGCTCATTGCTTCTTAAATTCAAAATAAATTTCCTTATTTTTTTTATAAAAGAGGAAATTGTTGCAAATTGTATATAAAAAAAAATTCAAAAAATATTGAGATTTTTATTAATGACTGCATTTTACTGCAAATGTATCTTGTAAACTGCTTATTAAACTATAAAATATTGTGCACTTGAAACAAATATAAATTTGTTAACCTATTATTTGATGTAAAATATAGGTGTGGCATTATTTTGTTTTTTTAAAAAGATAAAATATTGTTCTGCTAAGAATTAAAACTTAAAAAACAATAACATAAGAAATGCAAAAATTTCAATAATAAAATACTAAGAGCATTGTCATTTTGTAATTTGTTAAGCTGAATATAAACAAAAGGATAAATAGGATGCTAGGTATAGTTCTACTTAAAAGGTATTGTGAGATACCCATCAGAATGAGAAAATCTATATTCATATTATGAAGATGTATTTATATATAAATTAATTATAAAATAGATTACTTTACAAATCTTATTTAGATTTGTTCTATGGTCATGGTTATAAATTCATGGTGCTGTATTTCCGTCAAACAAATTTTTAGTCCTTTTCCTACTAAGAACCATAGCATATCACAGTTAATATATATTTAATCTCTCAGAGCTACAAAATCCTCATGTTGGCTTGATGTAGAAGTTAAAAGTGTGGAATGCCAATTCAGTCCTCATCTCTGACCTGTGGATCAAAATTACAAGATCCATTGCCAATAGTATTCATACTTCTTTTAAGTTTAATGTTGTTAACTAATCAATTTTTTACTAATTTAATTTTCTAAGTTACATTTCTTAAAAATCTCATCTTGTTTATATATATTGTGTGAGTTCATTTTAAAAGTAAAAATAAGATACATTTCAAAACTTCAAAAATGTTGCACCATAAAGGAACAATTTTTTCATCAGGAAATATTCCTGAAAAAAAGATGTTGTAATTGTACTTTTTTTTCTTAGACATTGTAAAAAAAATATTTAATTTTTTCCCCTGTAATAAATTATTAGCATAAATAAATACAAAGGCACATAAGATTCTATAATTTAACCTCCAAAAAAGATTGACAAGGTGGGATAATTTGGTAGATCTGCTATTCTGTATTTGTTACTGTTAGTTTTTTTATGCCTAGAATTTATTTTTAATGTTTATTTTAATTAATTTTATACAAATTATTTCTGTGACATTCTTTAAAATTAGTGGATAGTGTGCTTTTGATATGTTCATAAAATTTTTAATTTATATTTTCAGTTCCACAAGGTATTTATTCATTGCCGAACTGGGTTGATAATAGAAAGAATTTGAGCTGGAATTTTAGACAAGAACCTAGATCTGATTTCATACATGTAAGCTACCTTATATTGGTATTATTTTCTTAAAGATATTGTTACTGATATTTCATATAAATCAATGATGCTGATTTAAAAGGGTTTTATAACTGTTTAAAGTTGAAAATGTTGTATAAGTATCTTATCTGTAATTATTCCATTTTATGATGAATAATTATGTGAGAAACAATCTTTATTTGCTTATATATAAAGTATTGTACAGTACTTATGATTAACCTGTAATAATACTAAAAGTTTGCAAATTGTTAGCTAAATTATTATTAGTGACCTATATATATTTTAGTAAAGTATTTAGAAATGTGTCTGCTTTTTGGTTAATTTAAAAAACAAATGAGATAACTATTTATTAATGTAATTTTAAAATTGTTTACTATAAAACTAATTATTTTATTTATAATTTATATCATCTTTAACAGCCAATAAAAGATTGATAAAATGGTTTGGTAAACCTAATTGTAGTAATCCTTTGTATTTGAAGGGAGGGGGTTGTAAGGTAATTGATTCCACGAAAACTCCACATGAATGGAAACTGCAGAAATGGAACTGTGAAAAGCTGAATAAATGGCTGCTCCATATTGTAACATATGCGTTTAGCTTTGTCATCATCATACATTCTTTTAGTGCTTAAAGGCTCATAAAACTTACAGTGAGATTACTAACGGTTCCAATCTAATGCAGCAAGTCTAATTTCATTCCAGCTCAACTATCCAATCTCATTTCTCTCTTGATTCATTATATGTCGACAGGTGGTGGGGGGGATGCTTGTGCTTTCTTTTTCCATTAGGGTTCTAAGTCAATGCAATATAAGGATTTTTTTTTTTTTTTATTCCCCTGTCCATTCTTCAAAAAATGTCCTGTAAGCTTCCAACACCTAAGTTTGATTTCCTGCTTCATTTGATTATGCTGTATATAATAATTTTCTGTTTGAAATGTAATATAGTCAGAAAATTTTAAAAATAATTCTTTAACATTTATTTTGAAGAAAACTCAATTGATTGTGCACTGTGTTTTAAATTATTCGGAACTATATAAAAAGAATTCAATATGCCATTGATTTGTATAAATTTAATTTGATTTTTACTTGTATATTTGTTATTCACCTTAACTTGTTAGACTTTTAAAGTGTTTCGGAGCCTTTGAAATTCTAAAATCAATATCATCATAATCAGTACCACAATTTTTTTGTTTCTTGTTATGCCCAGATATAAAGCAGTGCTTATATATTCTAATTAGTTATCTTGTATCTTGATGGCAGAGTTATATATTTTTGTTAATTCTGAAAACTTGATTGATTTTTAGTTTCACTAATTTAGGGTATTTTTATGTTTAGCTCCAACTAGGCTAAAAAGTATGGACTAAAAACTTTTTAAAAATTAATGTAATGAAAAACATACTATTTAATGAGATTGTCATTTTATTTTCTTTTTTTAATGTTACTTACTTAAAATTACTTACACAGTACGTCATCCACTGCTGTGGTTGCTGATGTTGATGGCATAAAGTATATATCTTGCATCTATTGCCCAGTTGTTTGTTTCCTTACCTCTAAAATAATTTGTATCAAGCAGTAAGTGCTTTTGGATATCTTCAGATCAAACCACATCTTTCATGATTAGGATATATAATACTGGAATGTGTGTCTTCATTTAACAGATCATGCTAATATCTCTCTGTCTGGTATATCAAATGTGTTAAAATGAATCCTCATTATATGAGACTTTACTATAGATAAAATACAGTAAACATCAAGGTAGTAAATCTTTTTCATTGATTGACTTTTCTCTAAATGTTTTCATTCCATTACAACTATTTTTTTTTTCATTCATTTTACCAAAATATATATGTATATTTATTCTTGCAATAAAATAATAAAACTGAATTGACCAATTGCATTACTTTCCTAAAACTGTAACATTAATTTATATATATATATATTCAATGAAATAAAGAATTTAACTACAACAAAAAAGAGAGATTACAAATATATATTATATCACTAGTGCCATGTAAGTACTACCATGATGTAGCAGATTTTAAATTTAGACTGTTTTAAGGGTTTTTTATTCATCTAATGAATTATTTATATAATTATTTCAATAGGTGAATTAATTATATAAATAATTTGGTACGTACATTTCTGTTATTCTTCTTATTTATTTTTTCATTTCTAGAATTTTGTTATATTGTCTTACGTAATTATCCTTTTTTTTTAGTGTGGCCCTATTGGTACATTACCACCTAATGTACAAGAAAGCCGATTGATTGACGATATACTTTTTTGTCTTGTGGTATGTTAATAACTATTCATGATTTTGTAAAGGCAGGCTAATTCAGTAATTTATTTGTTAGAATTTTTTAAAATGTTATTTCTTTCTCCATTTTGACTAGGGTATTGATGGTGATTATGTACATGCAAAAGAGCTTGATAAACATGAGAAGATGTTTGTAGTGGATGAAACAACAAGTAGGTTTAATATAATTGATGTCGTCTTGAATTCTTTAATAAGATACTTACAATTTTCAAAGCTATAAATTTTTAAGTACCTTTGATTAATATTTATTTTTTCAGAATATTGTTTATGGACAAATTTAGTAATTTAATTTGAAATCTAATAGAAAAATTTTAAAATGCATAAATTATTTGTAGTTTTCATAATTATGTATTATCTTCTGATTTTGTTTTTTATTAATCGGAAATTTTATTTCTAAAATCTTTTGTTCTTATTTTAAGGAATTAGAGTGAATTCTTTCTTTAAACTTTCAATTTATTCTTATCTTTTTCTCATTTGTCACTCTTTACTCAAACTCTTAATCTGGGGGATGTTTTGCTACAGCATGGCTGATGATTGTATTCAAAAAATCAGATATTTTCATATTAGTATCTTTATTCCCTCATTACAAAACATTTCATGGTTTCTATACTACAATGAAACTTACCAAATTTGGCAAGTAGGTATTGTTTATAACATAAAAAAACACAGAATAATATAAGCAATCAAGCTCTGCTTGTCAACATGCAATGGATAATATTTCTGCTGTACGAGTTGGGCTTGATTGAAACCATTTTTTATGAAAACTTCTGAAGAGCTGAACTTGTTTGTATTCATTTTGATGCACTATTCGAATGGGAATTGATTTTTATTTTATGACCATCCAAGGATTAAAATATTTATTGCTGTCTTGCACCTTTTTAAGTAACTTGGCAAACATAAAAAGTATTAAGAATTTGCATATATATGTGAAAATTAGACTTGACTTTGGAAAATATTTACTAAATAATAGAAGACAGCAAAAAGCTGGATATCTTTTTACATGAAATATTTTAAGATTTTTATAGCTTAATTTGTATACTTAAAAGTTACAGATTTTTTGAGAGAAAAATATATGACATAATTTTCAAAATTTCAGTCTATGATGAGAATTTTGAATGCTAATTTGCAAGTTATTAAAAATTAGGATACTGTATATTTCTGCAGATGAGATGATAGATGAATCATAAAAATGGGGTCCCAAAATTCCAGGGTCATCTTATAGGAAAGATAAAAAAGAAAAAGATTGAAATTTATATAAGCAAAAACCATTGTAAAGTAAAACAAACTACTCACCAATGTATTAAAAATCCTTCAAAATCCACACATTCATCATCTAAAGCAAACAGCTCTACAAGTACATCCTTGCTTTCATTGTTGAGAAGCTCAATGTATGAGTCCGGATCAAAACCTAGAATTGATTTCCGCTTCATGATCAGTATCCCATAACAAATCACCATCAATACCATCCATAGCATTAAAAATTCAACACTTTTTGAAGGATTTGTTTGAGGTACATGTGAGTTTGTGATTCAGTATGTATTTCTATAAGCATTGTTGCCAGATGCAAGAAAATAATATTGTTAGATTGATTGTTTATTAACAAGGTACATGAAATCTATTGTTGATTGGCATCGTAATTTTGAAACTTGGTCAAATGACAAGGATGGCTCCTGAGCTCTCTCCAACCTCCCCCACCTTCAACATGCTTCAGTCTTGCTACATGGTGGGTCTTTTGTAGCATCAGGACTCGAACCAACAACTCAACGGGACAACATCAGCCACTAGTTCATGACCTCTTGGCTACTGCAGCCAATAATCAGGTATATGTGAGTTTGTGATTCAGAACATGCTTCTATTGACAGTGCTGCCAGATTCAAGATAATAGGGCCACGTAGCTTAGTGGTCAAGGTCGTGGACTCGCGGCCAGCGGTATTCGTTCAATCGCAGGTTCGATCCTTGGTCGCCAAAGACCTGCTGTGTAGCCGGGGTTGATGCACGTTAAATCTGTTTGAGGCCCAAAGTCCTCCCGTTGGTGTGGTGTATATGTTAGGAGAAGGGGGTGCCAGCTCAGGTGTCGTCCTCGTCACTTGACCGTGGTTCAAAATTACGAGGTCTGTCTCCAATAGCCCTCGTTTTGCTTCTCGTACGACGTTAATAAAAAAAACTAAACTAAGATTCAAGATGATAAAAATTGTTTCTGATGATGATTGTTTATCTAAACTATAGGCCATTGATAGTTTGAGAATCATCATATAGAACAGAAATATGTTGAAACTGTATAACTTTGACAAAATGTTTTATATGAAGGTTGTCAATCTATAGAAATGTACAGTATTATGTAAGAATATTCTTTGTGGAATTTGGTATAAAAACTCTTAACTGTATTCAGTTATGTTTAATAAAAAAAAATTCTTTTATTCACATATAGATGTTGCTTTGAAATTGTTAGTGCAGAATATGATGCCTATGTTTTCCCATTATTCTACAATTATGAGTTTTGTTGAAAGTATGTAAAGTTTTCATTTTTAAGTTATTTTGTTAACTAGTCTTTCATTTAAGAAAGTAAAGAGTAATGAAACAAATTAATTAATTCATTACGAATATTTACAAGTTTCATAATAAGCAAATTTAGTACTAGATTTTTATAAAATAAATGTATAAATAAAATTATTTCTCATTTTTAGAATTAATAATGCTAATGTCAATCTTTTCTCTTTTTTTTAAAAAAAATATTAAAACCTGGTTTGTCATTTCCAAGTTAACTATTCTTATCTTCTTCTTTTGGTATTCCATCAAACATTAAGATTCTCCATGATTTTTATCCCTCACTGCAGTCATAAGATAAAACTTTGTTCATATCTTATGTGTCTGTAACTCAGAATTATTTATTTAATGTAGTTTTTTTATTGTCCTTAAATAGTGTTTATAAAATTAGACTATACATTAGAAAGAATTAAATGTAAATGTATTAGTTTGATGCCAAGCAAAATTTAATGTTTGATTTACATCAACCATTATTATTTCTTATTACATATTTTAAAACCAGAAAAATAAACAATATTTTTAATGATTTATAAAAGTTATTTTCCTTAAATATATATTAAAATTTGATCTTATTTAAAATCAATTCAGAATAAACTATATTATCAAACATTATTTTAATAGTGTTCTATTTTTTGTTAATGCATTGATATGATTCTGTGATGCATTACTGTATTTTTTTATGTATATTGTAAAATATATTTAAAATATTATTCTTTCTAAATTTCAGTTTTTAGAATTATAATTTTCTATCTAGTTATTGTTTTGTATATTGTATTAAATCATCATTTGTTTTTGAAGGGAATATTCATTATGAACAAGGTCTAGTCAATCATGCATTGTCCGCAGCTATGCGCACCTTCTTGAAAGACTACTTTGTACTTGTATCTCAACTTGAAAATCAACATTTACAGCGTAATCTAACACTTCAAAAACTTTGGTTTTACTTACAACCCTCTTTGGCAACCATGGAAACTATTGCTAATATTGCATTGATGTTAACAAAGGTACAATGTTTATATAAGTCTTTTTCTGTAGTAGTGTTTAAATTAAATTCATGTTGTTTTTTAATATTGATTGGAATTTTTAAGTAACTGCATTTAAAACTTCTCCCCCCCCTCCTTCCCCTATTTATTAGTTTGAGCTTAGAGGATTTTTTTTCCAACTTTGGAACATAATATTAATTTATTTTTGCTATTCATTGTATCATGGGTTTAAGTTAGCCATTAGTTAGAATCTTATAGTAAAAAAAATATAAATGATAATACCAAAAATATAAATGACATATGATTCTTTAATCAAGCAATTAAAGGTATTATGAATAAGTTGTTTAATATTGTAATATTGACATTCATCTTATATCGGTATATGTTTTCTAATTTGTTTATGCAAAGCTTTTTTTTTTTTTTTTTGGTATCTATCAATTATTTCATTCATATTATTTTATTTTGTACTGTACAAATTACAATCCATTAAATTATTTTGAATTATCACTCTTATTCAAAAAATTTGTTAATATCCTTTATAACAATTCTCTTTCCCATAATAATTTTCTATTAATTTTAAGTCTATCCAAGATATTAATTTAGTAAAAATAATATTCCCCCTCCCATTTGGAAAATGAGAGTGAGGTATGTAAATAATATAAGACAGTCATTTCTAAATCGAAAGTTTATTTTTTAAAAGCACATTTTGTTCATTAAAATGTTTTCCTAATAATGTGTATTTACACACCCGTACCATATCTTAATTAAACTTTATATTTAATTTATCTATGAATATATTTACTGTTACTTGAAAGTTATTTATTTTTCTCATATTTAGGGTGATTGCTTTGGTGGAACTGTGTTATCAGTCCTTCATGAAAATACTGCTTCTCTAACTGGGTATTTCTTTTTAATATGCGAGAATATATACTCTTTTTTTTTATTTCCCTCATAATTTTTTTGAAATTTAATTTCACATTTATTTTTAGGTCTAGCAAATCTCGAGAAATATGTCATTCTTTAACCAGAGCAGTATGTATTTTATAATGTATAACAAATTTAAAGAATTTTCTAATAATATTTTTCCTTGAAACTACTTTTAATTTTAATGCAGGCTACACTTCCATACTTTGAAATCTTAGAAAAATGGATTTACAAAGGAATTATATCAGACTTCTACTCTGAAGTAGGTAATTTGCTATGCATTTTTATTGAAAATATTTCTAACTCATATTTTAAACAGCATTTTAATTTTTTATAGTTCTTGGTTGAGGATAATGAATTAATCAAGAAAGAAGATTTACCTACTGAATACAGTGATGCGTATCCTTTTTTGAATTATATTTTATTAATTTACTTTCTTTTAAATTTTGATCAAAATTATTTTTATATTTAATAGAAATAAGTAGTTTTTATTTTTAGAATTTTCTGGCTTAATGGGGGGGGGGGGTGCAATGCTTTCTTTAAAAATCTATTGGTATTTAATCTTAACTGTAATAATCCATATAACTATTTTCAAAATGAGGCAATCAGCTAAATATTTATTTAACCATGTTATGAAAAATATAAACTGTATTATGTTTGTTTTCATTATTTTTATAAAAGTATGTGAAACATTTTTAATAAATCAGTTATATATAAATTGACAAGATAAAAACTAGGAAGCTTGGAAACTTTCGAAATCACAAGAATATAAATTAAATGCCTATCAAACTATGTGCCTTAGAAAGATTCTTAAAATATTCTGGCCAGATAAAATTTTGAATTGCATAATAAGCATCTGCCAAATCTATTTCCATCCAAATTAAAAAACAATGCTGGACATATACTTAAAATACCATCAAATGATAACACGAGAATTGCTCTGACATGAACATCAGTTGGAAAAAGAAAGAATGGAAAACCAAGGGTCACATAGCTCTGTATGGCCCATAGAAAAGAGGAATTAGTTAAGGTGGCCAAGTATGTGAAGTGCCCAGGAAGCAGCTTTAGATCAAATTTAATGATGCTCAGCTTTTGTAGCCTTGTACATCAGCTTGGTGTGACAATAATTGATTATGATAATGATTACATATGAAAATGAGTTGTTTATGTCATTAATAAGTAACTGGTGTAACAAAATGTTGTTTGTTAAATAGTAATGATTTATATAAATGTACAGAACTGTCATAAAATATCAGTGTGATACAGATTATTTTGGCTCAGAAATATATTTTGAAATAAAATGCAGAATTAAAAAATAAATGTCTCCCCTAAATAATACATTTTTTCCACTCATTCGTAAATAAATTGAGTTAAAGAAAAATTAAAAATATGGAATTAAAAAAGATAAAGTAAAAGCACTCATTACATTGGACTTGAAATCTTGTGTTTTGAAATTTCTGAATTCTACTTTAATTATTTAGATTATTGAGGTATAGGTGAAATTGAATAACGGATGAAAGTTTTCTTTCTTTTTATGTAGTTTCATTCTCTAAACCATAAAATATTGGTAAAATTTTTATTACCTGATAAATGCAATAATTGTACAATTTAAATGATGAAATAAAAATACGAACCAGAAGGTCATTTAAATTCATTTCAAATAAATTTTTTAAAGAATGATAATTGTGCCAGCTTATAAGGAAGATTTTATGTATGTGACTCCATTATTTATTCAACAAACCATAGATTTTTGTACAGTTTTCTATTTTCATTGAAAGAATTTTTTAAAATCTTTTATTGTCATTATATTTCTAAAACCATAAAGAAATTAATACATTTGAAAATTATTCATTTTACATTTTGTATATTTATTCTTGTTTTGATTTGAGACAATTGATTAAAAATGCTTATTTTTAGCTATTATGTAATTTGGTCTTAATATATTGCAAGATATTGGGAAAGGCGTTACACAATCAGACGTGATCAGATACCAATATTCTTGAGTAAAGCTGCTGACATGATTCTACGTACTGGAAAATACCTTAATGTAATAAGACAGTGTGGTAAGTATATCATTTTATATTAAAGTGCAATGAATCATTGATTATCTTTTTTCACTAACATTGCAAAAACTTTTAAATTTTATTTTATATCTGCAGGTAAACCAGTGAATTGTCCTGATGCTAAAGCAATTGTTTATACTATGCGAGAAAGCCAATATGTGGAATATATAGAGCCTGCATATCATTTTGCAAGCAAGAAGTTATTGGAGGTTTTAATGGATGATGCAGATTTAAAAAGGCGACTTTTGTACGTTGATTTTCTTTTAATTATGATAAAAATGTCTTAATTTCTTAAAATATTTGGGAATTTTTTAATAATGCAAAAACATAACTCCTTTAATTTCATTTTTTAAGCTTATTTGTGATGTTCTTTGTTAAGTAATTGTAAAAAAGTGTTCATAGCTTTTCTGTGATATTTTAATAAAGGCAAAACAATAGCTTTCTCTAGGAAAAAGCAATTCTTAAAGAATGAATATGCAGTTATTGATGGACTGATTGTGTAGTAAACCATCCAATAACTCGAAAGCTTCAACTTTGTTGATTATTTAGCATAAACTACGAATTGAATCAAAATTGCATTCAAAATTTTTAATTAATATGTATTAGCTTTTCATTTGTTAAAAACTAATTCATACAAAAGACATCATCAGTCTTAAATTAGTAATAAGCTCTTAAATTGAAACTTTGTGTTTAAGATTCATTTTGACATCTTTTGCTATGATCTTATCCTAATTCTACTAGAATGTACATATATTTATTAACTAAACTGACATCATTACTGACTGAAATATAAGTATGTACAGCAAAATCGACAAATCTAGTTAATTTTTTCTATTAATGTGGAATTAATAGATCTGTTAAGTATAAAATTTACAGTTTTAAATAAAAGAGAATATTAAGTTATTTGAGTATACATAAATTTGTCAAATCTCATCAGTTTAATTTGTATTAATTTTTACAGCCTTTTAATATAAGCAGGATATGTATTCCTTACATAATCCTTTCATACTAGAATTTCTCCCTTCTAAAAGGATTTGAAAATTATTTTTTTAAAAAAATATTACTTAAATGGAAACATTAAATAAAATAGATGAAACAATTTTAAAGATTATTTGTATTTCATTTCAAAATGTGGTAGATGAATTATTAAATGTTTAAAAAAATATTTGTTTCTGATTTATGTAAAATATTTTTAATTACATTTCAAATAATTCAAAGTACTCTAAAAAATTAGAAATTATTAAATCTAAGAATTAAGTTTTACTATCAACTGTTCAATTTTCTTTTTCTTTCCTTTCCTTTCTTTAAATAGTTATTTCATGAAGAATTGTCAAAAAGTAGAAAGTTAGATTAAACTTGCTATAAATGTTGCATATCTATTAAAACCATAATTTAAAATTCTAAATCTTTTTTATCTTAACTGTATTCCTTTCTTAGTCTACTAAGAATTCTTGTGTATGGAAAATATAACTTAAATGTTGAATATCAATAATTCTTCTGAACGAGGAAAAAATGGTAAAAAGTAACAATAAAATGACACTAAATGTGTAACACAAAGATCTCAAAATTAAATGTTACTTATTAGAACTTTTTCTAAGAAATATATAAACATGCTCTGATTATGTGTTCCTATTGGAAAGTAATGTTTTATAGTGTAATATATAAATATTTGGTTCAACGTAATGATAGAGATAATTATATTTCAAGACTATTTTCAAGAATGAAATTTATTGCTAAGAACTTCATAACATGCAAGATAATTTATTATTAGAGAAAAACTAAATTGCATTTTTGTGATTTTTATTTAAAATGTATCTAAATGTATATTATTGATTTTTTAAAACTGTCATTGTTATATATAATGATCCTGAATTCTATTTTGCCTCTGGAACTTTTTTTTTCCCCATAGAGTTTACAGTCTTTGATAAACTCAAATGGTGTGCTCCTAGGACACCTTAGCAATCCTCTATTTTCGATCCTCCATCTTGGCAACCAATTTTTCTTTTATCCTTTTTTTTTTTCAAACATCTAGATCATATTTAGCATAGCATAGCTATATCTTGCTCTTGTGCCATTCAACTCTACCATCACTCACGCTAATTCTCATTGTTTCAGGTCTGTAAAACATTACTTTCTGTTAGATCAAGGAGATTTCATTGTTCAATTTATGGATATGGCAGAGGAAGAGCTTCAAAAAGATATTGATGATATTATGCCTACTAGATTAGAATCATTATTAGAACTTGCTCTGCGTACCAGTGTGGTTAATGAAGACAAGTACAAAGATGATGTCAGGTAGACTGTATTTGATTTCCTGCAGCTTTGATTTTTTATTTACAATATATGCTTTTTGTATTCATTTGAAGAAGATAACCAAGTGGTTAAAACCTTGAACATCCAGTTATAATGCAGAATAAGGAGGATTGTGTACATTAAATTACGTAAGACTACAAAGTCCCTCATAAGGCATGATGTAGGATATTGATTTGTAGAGATGCTCAGATGTCTTTTTCATCATCTAACTGAATATACAAGAACCATTTCCAATAATTCATCATATTGTTCAAGTACAACCTTTAGACAAACTAAAATTTATTTAAACTAGAAAAAAAAATATAAAAAGGATGAGATAAAGAAGCCATATATTCTTAAGTGTAGAAATATCCAGAAATTTCTTTCTAATGAAACAATGATCATTCCCTACTTCTAAATAGATTTAAAATAAGTTTAACATGCATGAAAGAAAAAACTGGTTGCCATAAATATGTTGTGACATGCTTTAAAAACAAGGATGTGCATACTGTAAACTGTCGGGGAAACCTGTGTAAATGTTACACTACAATCAGATAGTTATTGAGTGCCAGCCTGGGTAGACAGTATACTCTTTAGGATTTTTTTTAAGCAATTAGAAGAAACAAATAATCAGTTTACAAGGTGCTGAAGCACAAATCAGACAATAAATGAGCAAAAAGAAAGCAAAGTGTAAGTGAACGATAGGATTTTTTTTTTTATTTATTTATTTATTTATACATTTCATTTTAATAAAAAAAAAATTTATAGTTAGTTTACAATGCCATTCCAAAAAGGAAACACGAGGGAGAAGAGAAGTGATTGTACTCAAAACCCCAGGTAGCTCAGTGAAAGGCAGAGGCACTAGAGGTTGCTGCTATGTAGTGGTGAGCTGAAAGGAAGACTGATGAAATCGGGATTTTGGCAAGAGACAACAATTTTTTTTTTTTTTTTTTCCATTGGATTTTTAACTGGAATTCACACTCAAATGTTGCAGATTACAGAGTACATCATCAAGTATTATTTGGAATGTGTCGCATGTTTGGATTGGAAGTAGGGTATTTGAGATTTTTGACAGCTGCCATGGATTTTTAATTTTATCTATGTTAGAAGCTTGAAAGAATTCTTTGATATATTTAAAGAATTATAATAAGTTGTTGTTTTGAGGAGATTTATTTAGGATGGTGGTTTGGGAGTTTCATGTTGAAGTTGTTTGTGGAAGGGAAATTTTGTTTTTGTTTTGTTTGTCCTAAGTCCTTCCATTGGTGTAGTGTGGAAGTTAGGAGAAGGGGTGCCAGCTCAGATGTCATCCTCGTCACTTGACTGAGACTCATAATTACGAGTCACTAATAAACCTCATGTAGCTTCTAGTGATATGTTAATAAAACCAAAACAAATTCACTTTTTTAATGCACTCTTTCCAAGCATTAGCATTAGGAGGGAAAGAGGTTTAAAGATGGTTTTTAAATCATTCTGTAAATTTATCTGTGCGTGTTCAGCCACAATTGCAACATTTGGGTAGTGTGTGTAGAGATTTGGTGCATTGATTAGGAAAGTTATCACCTTATTTGAGATATCTTCCTTTGAATGTCTCAAATTTAAATTTGTATATTGCGGGTTTTACATAATTTGGATGGTGAAAAAATGACTGGTAGTAATAACATTGGTTTGGAATTTTTCTTCAAAGAAAAGAGGCATGGGTTGATTTGTGTTACGACTTCAGAGAATGTGACATGTTTCAATTTTGATTCCATAAGTACTTAATTTGTTAACGATATTGGATGGGTTTGTATCGGTGGAGATTGACGGATAAAGAGTTTCGCTAATCTGTTTATTGGGTTGAAATGTGTGTGCTTCAAGTTAGTTATCAACTATGTATTTTTTTATGATGATTTGAGATTCCATGGCAGTTGGGAAAAGTTTTAAGTTATTGCCATTAATTTTAGGCTTAAAAATAGGTTTCAGAAGAAAATTCAAAATTGCTGTGTTAATGGGGGTTATAGGTTCAATATTGTAGATTTCAATTTATTGTTTAAATGTATATCGTTTTGAGTATTAAGGGGGAGTAGGACAAGTAGTTTTGGGGGGGGGGTAAATTAGAGTTATTTTTGTTAGTTTTATTTTTCCTTTTTTTTTAGAACTTAGTATCGTAATTATCTGGTATGGGGGGGGGGGAGTTTATAGGAGCTGTGATGTTGGATTTTGTTTTTTCCAAAATGAATGGAAATGACAGATAATTTTTGTCGGTTTGGGATTATAATTAATTTTGTTTGGTAAGGGAGGGTGGATATGTTGTCATCCAGATTTCAAAAGTGCTTCAGATTGAAATAGCATAACTTTTTTTATAACTCGTATTATCAAGAAAGAGATATTTTTGGAGTTGAGTAGATGTTTGGGGGGTTAATTATTGGATCTGATTTCATCGCTTTTTTGTATAAGATAGACACAAGCTGCTTCTTGGCTTTTGAACGGAATTTTATCTGTTAGAAAATTAATTTGAACTGTTTTTTTAAGTGTTTAGTATGACCCAGGATTACCCTTACTCCATTCAAAATGATAGGTGTATCCATAACTTCAACCATGGTTAATCCAGCTTATCATAGGGTAGAAGGCAATCAATGCTGTTTTTCACAACAGGAAATAGTAGAGCAGGTGGAAAGGCAGCAATCGGAGAGTGAGCCGTGATGTGCTTACTGTACAAGCACCAGTATTTGATTATGTCAATGTGCAAATGTTAAAACACCAAACTTTATAAATTATAAAAATTAAGTATCTATTTGAATGCCATGCCTTGTTGAAAATAATTTGATTCTTTATTATGCTCTTTCTTCTCTTGGTTTTTATATATATAACTTATGTAATGAAACTTATAAAAATATCCATTTTATTTATGTATTAAACTGCTTTTATTTATTTGATAAAGTGTAATTTTTCTGTAAACATTTTTTGAGTTACTTTATTACTTATTATATGATCTTTGAAATTTATAGTAAATAATCTTTAAACATTTGGGATTTTATCATATGAATCCAGTTGGTTGAATTAGTTTGAGAAAGTAAATCTTGAGGAATCCATTAATTATATGTGGAGAAAATTTTGGCTATAAAATCTTTTGTCAGTTTGGTGGTTGCAGAAACCTAGTGATCATGGTCTGTACGAGTGGCCTGTGTAGTTTCCGTCGAGTCATGTGTTTGAATCCTGTTGGTGTGGTGGGGAAATTTGAAAAAAAAAAAAAATTGAAGTTAGGTGTTGTCCTTGTTACTTGACCAAGGTTCATAATTCATTCTTCTAAGTGTGATGTTAATTCATAATCAATAAAAAAAACATTTGGCTATGTAAACTGTTTTTTTTATACATTTTCACGTGTAAAAAAAAAAAAGACTTTTTTTATTTTTTATTTGCTTCATATCTTGCATATTTTACATTTGTGAGAAATTACATATTGGGGGTATTTTTCTTGTGTGTGTTTGATGTAAGTTTTTTTTTTTTTTTTTTTTTTTTTTTTTTAATTTCATCAAATGAGTTGTACTGATTATTTTGTTTAAAAATTAATATACTTTTGATTTTTAGAGTTGAGCTTCTTCCATATGATTTGCTGACTCAGATGTTTAAGATACTTCAAATTCCAGCTGATATGCAAAATGGTAAAATCTATTTTCTTATACTTAAATTACTTAAATATGTAAACTTTTTTTATTCTTAAATGTGTATTAATTGTTTATATCAAAATAATAGTATATTAAATCAAAATGACAGTTTATTCAAGTAATTTTCAAAATTTCAAATGAAATGTCATTTTAATATAATGTTAATTTGGTTCCGATTATGATAATTGTAGTTTTTAATAATTAACTGTTGCTCTATTGTAGAGAGAGAAAAAATTTATGTCTGAATCTTTTTATATTTTGCATGCAAAAAAATCTTTGTAAACCTTAACATTTATAAAAGTGTAATTACATGCTTTATTTTTATAAATGCTTCAAGAGCAATATCAATGTATATCATCAGTCCCTATATGTGCATTCCAAGTTATGTTTAGAAGTGAAGCACTCAAATTTTAGAGTTTGCATATTATTTTAAAAGTAATTTAAGAAAGAGAAAAATATCACTGTAACATGTGATATTTCGTATTTTAATAAATGCTTAATTTTATTTTCTTTCATCCTTGCAGAGTACAGAAACACTGAATCAATGATGCTTACAGGATTGGAAGCTTTTGTATTTGATTACGAAGTTAAATGGCCTCTTTCTCTTGTAATAAATGGAAAGGTATGATTCTTTATGTTATGAATTTATTTTATGAAAAACTACCATGTTTAAATCATCATTTAATAAAATAAAATATGAAAGTAATAGTGTGTTTATTACTTTATTTTTTCTTTCAGGCTTTAGCTTACTATCAAATTTTATTTCGGCATTTGTTTTATTGCAAACATATTGAAAGGTTACTTGGACGGTTAGTACCTTATTTTATATTTACTGAAATTAATTGATTGCAGAAGATGTGTACAGAGTGTCTCAAAACTATTTTTAAAAGAATATATTGATTGGAACCATATTCTCACAGAAACACAGTTTTAGAAATGCCACCATTGGGAAAAAGGAGGTTCACAGATGTGTAAAACACTTCACTAAGCAAAATTGAATTGTACAATGTGCGGTAGTTACAGCATATAGATTTATTAGAATGTGTTCAAAGTTCCAACCATTTTCAATGACGTAGGACTGACAATCAAGCTGCATGGATTGCTGCATAATGCAGGATTGAGGAGCAGCAATGGGGACAATTCTCGAACATGTTACAGATGAAATGAATGTAAGGCTACTGTATGCACCAAACACTTGTTCAACTTATAGATATTTGTGTGTCACTTGACTGAGGTTCAAAATTATGAGATCCATCGCCAATTGCCCTCATGTTGTTCCTGAGTGTGAAGTTAATAAACGATCTCATTCCAATACTTTCTCTTTTTTGGAAGTGTGTGGATTGATTGTTGATATTCAGTATGTTGCATCTTCATCCTGAAGAAGCATGTTCTGATCCTTATATGAAATCATTTGTTGATTCATGTATGAGTCATTAGTCAATTAATGTCTCGTAACCCATACACAAAAGTTCATGTCAGCCTATTCAGCATTCATAAATTGATGCATGTTCTCTGTATAATGTAGTACACTTAAAAAAACTTTCGTCATTGACTTAGTTTATTACAAATCTGCATTAGCTATCGTTTTTCTTGCATTTCATTGTGAATATGGTTACTATCAACGTATTCTATCTAACCTTCTTCCTAGCTTGTATATTTTATTGCCTTTTTTTTTTTTTTTTTTTCCTTCTAAAATTTGTTAAACTGCAACCATATATAATGATTTATATAACCATCATATTATACATTTTTTTAAAAAATTATTTGGGTTAGGAAACTTTTACATTAATTGATACTCTTGATAATAAGCATTGTTGTTACATTTCTTTGCATTATTAGCTCTAAATTATTAGCTAATTCAAATACTACTTTCCGATTTTTTTCCTCATTGAGGAAATTTTTTATAGTGAAAGCAATTTGAGCTCAGTTATATGCATCTTTTTATGTTTTCTCTTCTCTATCAATCTGATATTTTTATTACAATAGCAGAATTGTTTTTTTTTTAATTAAGAGTATAGTTCTATAAAGGAAATTTTTTTTCACTTTTAAAGATTATAATATAATTGTATCAATATAATGGTGATATAAAATTTTCATAAGTTAAAATTTATGATGCACAATATTGCTGAAATGTGAGACATATCTAAATTAATTAGAAGTTATAGTAAATTATATTTGAAAATTAATATTACTTCTATTTATATTAGATGTATGAATTAATTAAAAGTAATATTTATTTTTAAAAAATGCTCTACCCAAATGAATTGGTCAATACATAAGACTCATTTAAATATTATATTTTATTCTTTATCAAACTGAATGTTTTAAAAGTTTACTTTGATATTAAGATAATTTAAATTGAAATTCTCTCTTAATTTTGTAGGGTATGGTACTTAAACAAAAGAACCAAGTCTCTTCCTCGCTCAGAAATATGTTTTTATGCTTCTGCATTTGCACTCAGGCAACGGATGCTTAATTTCATACAAAACCTTGATTATTACTTAACTCTTGAAGTTATTGAACCTCATTGGAATGATTTCTTCCGAAAGATTTCTCAGGTATGTGTATTTGTTCAAAATTTATGAGAAAGATTGTATTAGTTTTATTTCATTTTTGTATTTTTTTAAAAAAATGAAAAAAAAAATTCTGTACCATCTGTGAGAGATATTATATATATATCAATGATTTTAAATGCTTCGAATTTTGAGAAAACAGTTTTGAAAATTGATTGAAATGTGCAACTGTCATTTTCTAAAATTATTATCTCAATGGAATTAAAATTGTAAGATTTTTGTTTAATCAAATATGCTTTTTTCAGGTCACCAATGTAGATGAAGTACTATTTTGCCATAATGATTTTCTTGAAAAATGCGTAGGAGATTGCATGTTAACAAACCCAAGGCTTTTCCAAGTGTTGGCAACTCTCATGACTTTGTGTGCTGATTTCTCAATTTTTCTACAAGTATATTTAAATTTCATGTGTTATTTTTAGTCAAATTCTAATACTTGTCTTAATTAAAACTATTGTATGTACTTTTAAGAATTTTCACTGTTTACTATAATTAACTAAATAGTAGGAATTATGTTATCTCTTGTGCTTAAAGCCCACCTGTAGAGGGCATTTTTTGTAAAAAGGGGAGTGAGGGTGTAACACCATCTCCTCGGATCAGATCAGGCGAATTCTTGGAGCGGACGTAAGCGAGTTGATACTCGAGAAAATTGTAAATCGCTGGGTGATTGAGTGCTAACTGTAATTTGCACTGATCACCAAGGTAACGTGAAAAGAACTGCTATTAAATGTATTGTGGAATGATTGAGTGCTAAAAGTAATCTCTATGGATCACTAAAGAAATGCAACAGGAACTGCATTGAATGAATAAACGAAGTCGTTATTGTTATTAAAAAGTGGGTCTGATCTCATATAAATTTTAAAGGGATAGTATTATTAGCTAAGTAAGCTACAGTAAGGAATGGGAGTATGTAAGAAACAAAGTGATAAGATTTATGAGTTGTAAAGTAATATCTAGTTATATTGTTAAAAGTGAAAAAGAGAAAAGTAGTTTAGCGAAAAGATTAAAAATAAGAACCTTAAGTAAATGTTAAAAAAAGAAAGAGAAAAGGTTAAAGTAGTTTTGTTTTGTGATTAATGAATTTTTAATAATAACAAATTTTTAATGGTAATATTCCTTTTTTATAATAAATTACCTAATTTAACTTTATTTACAATCCAATTTAATAATAGGGAAAAAAATGCTTAAGTCTTCTTTTATATTATTGAAGTGTCAACTTATATACTATCTCTTTGTAGAATTTTTGTGTTACTTGCATGCTACTTTATCATTTTTATTAACTTCTTTATTTATAAGTTAAGTTAGAATTTTAAATTGAAATATTTAATGCAAAAAATTTATTTTTTATATTATTGCTGTAGGGTGCTGATATATTTATATACAGTGCTTATTCATCAATATGGAGTAGAATTACCAATAAAATTGTCTTCCTGTCTGTCAGATTTGTTGAAATTCACATACCTTTTATGCAGTGTAAAATATCTATGAAATACCATTGATGAGAATAAATTCTCCTCCTCTCCCATTTTAAACTTATCAAGAAATTGCTTTTCATTTCTAAAAATAAACCTGTAGCAAAAATTTTTCTTATTACATGTACCATTTTTTCCCCCATTTATGATTTATTCTTATTAATTTTTTTCTAAAATATATTGATTTTTATTGATAAGTTATATATCTACTTCTAAAATGTGTAAAAGATTTATGTGTTTATTATTAATATTAATTTCAAGGTCTTTCTTAAACTTAACTTTTTTTTTTTGTCCTGTTCCAAATCAATTATGTTTCCTTGACCTACCTTTAGTATTTCCTTCACCCCTAAAAATAATTCTTTCTCTTGGATTCTCATGTATTATTGATAATTCTAATATGTGTTTCCAACAGTTAGCTATAAGTAACTGACATTAGGACTCTCCAATGAATAGGAAACTGGAATAGCCTACCAATTAGGGTTTATATATATATATAATTGGGGAAAGATATATAATTGTTAATTTTATCTCCCATAATTTCGGTATGATAGCCATTTAATATTTTTTATATTTTGATCATCTGGAAACACAAATTTACAATTATCTTTCATAGAATTTTTTAATATAATTTTAATGTGTTCTTTTACAGGGTATTATGAGATGTTCAATGGGTGTAGAAACTTCAACCATGGGCGATAGTTTGCTATTTTCCCTTAACGAAGAACCACTATCAGATGTAAGCATTATTTATATCAAAATACATTTCTTGAACTCTAATTCTATATTAGAAGCATCTAACTTTTTAGCTTCTTTGGGCTGTGTATAAAATACGCTAGTATTAATGATGGGTGGTGCTTAAAAAAAATAATTATTGGAATGTATAGAAATACATTTAAGTAATTTAATTTAGTAGAAACGGTTACCTATGAATTCTTTAGTTTATTATTACTATGCAATTAAAATGTAAAACAATAATATAAAATTAATAAGATAATTGATGTTTTTTAAGATAGTAATACTTACATGTTTGATTCAATTGATATGTTTTAGTTGCAATTTTCAATTGCTTCTTTAAATGGAAAATTGGCAGGTAATATATTTGCTGACTGAAAATTGAATCAAGTATATTTTAAAATTTACTGTCAAATACTTACATGAAATGGTAAAGCAAGGCTGTATTTTTATTGTTCAGAGAATCCTTGTTTATCCAAAATTGTACACAGATGCCATATTTCTGTAATTCTTGCAACTTTTTTTTCAACATATCCCTTAGTTCATTAACTAAAATCTCACATACTTACAAGATAAAGTTTCAATTAGTCACATATTAAATGTATCTTTTTATATTAAGATCTCCAATAAATGTTAATAAAGTCTCCAATAAATGTTATTGCTAGAATTACCATTGTTTTGTAAAATTTTGCTCTTTGAAGGTATCGTGTATCAGTTTTAGATGAGTATTGATTCTTTTTGGGGTCTGTAACTCTTCACATTCCAAATATGAAACAATTTCTTCACATTGTAATAATGGTTAGAAGTGGCCATCCCTTTCTAACCAAATATTTCTGAGCATCCCATTGTAATTTTCTCACACCGTAGTTATCATAGCTAATTGAATTTATTAGTGGATTTTAGAAAAATAGTTCCATTTTTAGCCACTTATTTACAGTTCAAGAACCGCTGCCAAGGTTTCATTTCAAATATCATTATAGTTTGAAACATTTTATTGATTAGTTAGTTTTTCAACTTCATGGTTCATTTTTTTAAAACTAGTAGTCAAGTTTACTCAAAATCTAAGCTTGCTTTTATAAAGTTCTGGAACAAATGATTTTAAAAAAAATTGTTAATGACTTAAACCTATTTTGCACACTGTTGAATCATTTCCATACTTTGCTTCAATTTAATAATCTTATTTCTGGTATCTGAATTATGTCCCTGTACCTCAGCATTCTAAAATTCCCTGAATTGTGGGTGATTCAATTTTGTGGCCCTTGCAAAATGTGCAGCCTTTACAATATACATTACCATACACATTTTCAAAGTTTTTGTGCATAAATATTCTTGGTGTTCTATGCTGTAAATTCTTAAAGATTATTGTATTGTTCTTTTTAAAAAATTTTACATATATTTTATACATCGTGTCTAATACATCATTAGTAACTGTACCAGATCAGAATAGACAAAAAGATTCATTTTAATGTGCTTTTTTTCATTTTTCTTTTATGCATCTTTCTATCAGTTGTCCCTTCTCTGAACACTGAAGAAATTATTTCTGAATAAAATTTCCCATTAAGCTGTATTAATAACTTTCATAACATTTTGTACAGATTGTCTGCTCTTTAAAATTCATACAAGCATGTCGATTACACATAAAGAAGGACATCATTTGTAATGTCATGTAACGAAGGCAATTTTGTTCAAATACATTCAGCACTTTTTTCCCTTCATTAGCACATAGAGAAAGAGAAAATATAATTTGGGAATGACTTAATAGATCACTCATTGCTTTTTTTTTTTTTTTCCCTCCTTTCTTAAATTATTTTAAATGTTTGATGCATATAAATTGATAACATTTTTAAATTGCATTTGTATATCATTAAAGGTATTTTTGATATTATAAAGTTAATAATTTTTTTATTAGACAAAGTGTGGCTTTGCCTACTCTTGTTTTTGCTATGAAGTTGTACTAGCTTTTCGCATACTATATATTAGTTGAGTTATTAATGCTGTTCTTTTTAGATCTGAAAAACTGCAAATAAATTGTTTGACTTGTTTAATGAATTATATGTATGATATACATACTTATAAAATTGAAGCTTATCATATTTTTAAATTCATATTTAAAAAATTTATGGATTTTTTTTTTAAATGTGTGATTGTGAAAAATTCTTAAAAGGACTTATGTAATTATCCTTGGATATTGCAGAGAAAAAAAATTATTAAAGTAACTTGTAAAATTTTTGTAAGAATGTGAGAAAACAAATGCTTTTAAATCACTAAACAAACACCCCAAATCATATGCATTACAACAGATTAAAATATTTAAACAAATTTTTAAATGAAAATTATCTATTTTAAGGTATTAGAATTATATACTACTTTCGATATTCACAATTCAAAAAATGTTATTTTAAAAATTATGAAAAGAATTCCAAGAAAGAGAAAATAAAAACTAGAAGTACTTCCAAAGAGTACAAAAATACCTTAACATAGGAAATGATACACAAAACAACAACAAAAAAGTCTAATGCAAAGTTTTGTAAAGAACAGATTTGTCATCCTTGGTGTGTGTTTTTATAATTATTATTAAATTACTCAATTAAAGTAAATGATGAAATATCGAGAAATTGACAGTGGTAAAATTTTCCAGTATTAAAATTAAAGCAAAAAAATTGAAAAGTAATCTAATATGCCAAACACCCCACCTAAAACAATAGCCCTTAGATGGCTAATATGTGTATTTATTATCTCAAGGCAATGTTTAATATCTGTTCATAAATTTTGTATGAGAAAGACAAGTGAATTCCATTTGATCTTTTGATGAATTTACAGAATATATTAATAATAATGATTATCTCTCCATGGTACATTTCATTGGTTCCCAAAGTTATGCATTGCAGAATATTGCAAAATCTTTCATAATTTATTTTTTAATAATGTTCAATAATGCAGTTGTTTCAAAGGCTTATTATATGTCTATTGCAATTCTATTATGGGGGCATACATGTTTTATTTATTTTTATCTCTTGCTCGTGGTTAATCATGCTTTGCATTGGGGTAAAACACCATAGAAAAGCCTTAGTTCAGAAAGGGTACTTACTGCTAGACTAAAAATTTGGGAACCACTGGTGTACATAACTAAAATCTAAAAGATTATCAACAGAAATCAATGCTGATTATATAAAATTTTAAATTCATTTATATTAAAATAATTGGTATTTTCATTATTTCTACAGGAATAAAATTTCATATCTTTTTTTAGCTATATTTTTCAAAAATGCTTATATAATGATTGGTTAAGTTACATGTATTTTAAATAATGTATTTGGTTTGTTGAAGTGATTGATCAAATCCATACTTGGAGGGAAGGGGAATACTTTTTTAAATATATTGTAAACTTTCTTAAAAATTGTTTCAAATAAAATGTTCAAAATCTGCAAAAATATATAACTATACTTTGTAAGAATCAATGAATAAACTGAGATTCTCTGCAATTTAATTCACTTGATATTGTGTCATCCCGACTTGTCAACATAAAACAATATGTATTATGCATATTTTCAGACATTTGGAAAAGCAACAGGAAGATAAGGAAACCAAGTTCAACTTTGTTATGATTCTTTGCTTAGCCTTTAATTACAAAAAGAGTCTTGTAATCATTCCTTACTATTGTCACTATGTTATGTGTTGCAATCTTTTTGATTTGTATCTTCTCCAACAAAGATATGGAATAATAAGAACAACTGCATGCCAGTCTATAGGGGTAGTTCAAAAGTACTTGTATTCAAAGACAAATGGCATCATTAAGGTAAACAAATGCTGCAATCTGTTAATTAGAGCCAAAACTAATTTTACAATGATTTTTAAGTTTTGATTCGGTAGTTATTTGCTGCCAAATCAAAATTTGACTACTACCGTTTCGAGTTGTCAACATCATTTTAAATCAAGTTGACACTGTCGATGACAAATTGGTTCATTGTTATACACATGAAACTAAGCAACAATCAAAACTATGCGTTGCTTCCAGTGAATTTGCTTCAAAGGTGAGGATGATTTAATCCGTCGAAAAAGTTGCGATAAAGAATTTTTTAATTGCAAAAGGCGTCATGATGCTTACTAAAAACAAACTATTTTCCATGCTATGAGTACCATCTCTTGGATTTTCTAAGGATCCTTGTATAACATACATAGAATTTGAATCTTCATATATTGTGGAACAGAAGTTCAATGTGTGAAATACCAACTTGGACATCAATTTTGACTGTAATCAAAATATTTCATCAGTTGCCTGAAGTGTAGGTTTGATTTGGTTTTAAATACAAAAAGTATGTAAATTAGCTAATTTGGGAATTATCCTCATCAATTTTTCCTTCACAATTTCAGTCTTATTATAAATAAGCCTGTAGTATAATACTAATTAACAAAAATGGAACATATGATATCTACCAAAGGGATATGTTAATGTATTCTTTTGTACTTCTTTTTTACGATCAAAAACATTCAGATCAGAGGTAAACATCTTCTGGGTGCAATAGGAAAAAAAATTTTAAATTAAAATTTAATATTATTTTATGTACTTTAAAGCATCTGTATGAATTTGCATTTTTTTTTTCTTTTAAAGCTGTCAAGTTGTCCAGCAGCTTTGGAAAACTTTCAAGAACAAGTTGCTAATTTTGAAAAGAAATTTGATCAAAGCATTATATGCATGCTTCATATCTTGCATAGTGTTCACCAAAGCAAACAGACTTCTAAAATTATAAATATGCTTTACAGGTGAGTATTACAGATATATCTCAAATTTTAACACTTCAAATATTTAAATAACAGTAAATAATGTGACAAAATTATGTCCTTTTTTAAAAAAAATGTTTAAGTACTTTGATAATGTAAAAAATATTAGGGTTACTTCATGTTTTGGAAATAAAATTAATTAAATAACCTTAAATGATTTGATATTTTATATAAAATGGGTCATATATATATATATATTGTTAGTAAATTATAAATTTTAAAAAACTATAATTAGTGAAGATATCTAATTGAAAAGACAATATGATGAAGTAAATTTTAATGGACTAAACATTTTAAAAAATTAATTTTCCTGAAAAATTAAATTCCTTATTCAGCAAAAGCTGTAAGTTGTCCGTCTTAAAGAATGCAACAATTTAGCCAACAACAGGAATATGGGCCTGCTGTACTGATTCATATATGCATTTTCTTTCTTCTTACAGTTTTAGAAAATATACAAAATCATGCTGGGTAAAATCATAGATATAACAGCATTCAAAATCAATACATTTTCTATTTTCTCATAATTCAGATTAAGAGTCAACAACCGTTTTACAGTAAAAAAAAATTTAAATTATTAAACATTTAGTTTTGATTGTGAAAGAAATTCATACATATTTAGTTTTGATTTGAAAAGAAACAATTCACATTACTAAAATTTAATTTTTGACTCACAATATTGTGCTAAATGAGCAAAATTGTTTTAAAATATGCATATTTATAAAATATATAATTTACTGATATATTAGAACAACTGATGCCCGATAACTGAGAATTAAAAAATAGAAATAGGAAAAAAATCAAATTTAATAAAATTACAAGTAATTTTTATTAGTTGCATACATTTTTAATGTGAAACATGTAGATCTTGCAGTTGTTATAATTTTTTATAATTAAAAATATATAATAGAATTACCTTACCTATTTTTAAGCAGTTATCTGCTTCTGTAAAAAAGCTTCTATAAAAAATATTTATCACCAGTTTTGTTGCAATTATTTAAAAAAATATTATCAGTTATTATATTAAACATAAAATTTCAATAACTTAAAAAATGAAAATTACTATTATTATTAATTTTTTTTTTTTTTTTTTTCATGCCTCTGTATTTATCGAATGTGTTACATTGTAATTACATTATAAATGCAAATGAAAAAACAGTAGTAAGTATGAATATATATAATGTAAACTGGTTGGTTTAAAATTTGATATGGTGATGTATTAACAATTAGTAACTAAAGAAATATTCAAAATATGGTGAAGATTCTATATTATTTCATCTTAATACATGTTTAGAGCGCATCCAAAATGTGTTGCAATTTTTCAAATCATTCATTTTGCAAAATAAAAATCCTTCAGTTTTTAACGGCACATTTTCAATAATTGAAGGAAGTATCTACAATCCAAATAAATCCTTCATTTTGTGAAAGAATTTTCCAAGTAGCAAAAGATAGAAAATCTCTCAAGTGTGATGTATATTCCTTTGCAGCGACTTTCTTCTGCTACAAAGTCAGAAGTTAAAATTCCTTACTAAACTAGCCAGACAAGACATCTTTTCAGTCTAGTTGGTTAAGGCAGAGCAGAAAGTGACCGGTCAATTTTCCTTCAGAACCATTGGACCAGGGTTGGAAACGCTGCTGCCACATCAAGGTCACCAAACACTCTCCCCTTCAGCAGGGCATGGGGTAGAATAACATCCCCTGATGCCTCGAAGAAAAATGTCCAGCCCCCGAAGTGGTGACTTGAACACTAGATGGTTGCACAGCCTATAACTACTGGTTACATATGCCCCAATGCGAAAATTCTTGACTCTTTATGTCTAACTAAGACAAATACACGCAAATCGCGACTAGTAATATTCCAGCTCTGGTGCACGTATCGACAAGACAACTGATGACTCAAATGGAAACTGTACCTAGAAAAATGCCATTTAACAGGAAGGGGATACATATCAATTGCAGTAATGGCTGGGGGAGAAAAGCAACCTTCTATACAAACCAAAGTTTCTCTTCGTATCATCACAATGATTCTGGAGGGGGGGGGGGGGTTTATGCAGCAACTTTCTTCTGCAACAAAGCCAGAAGTTAAAACGTTTTACTAAATTATCCAGACAAAAGGTCTTTTCAGCCTAGTCAACTTTCTTACGCACCCACTGGACCAGGGTTTGAAACGCTGCTGCCGTTCTCCAAACACTCTCTCCCTCCATGGGGTGAAATAACATCCAGTCACCGAACCTTCATTCATTCCTTTAAAACATTCACCTATATCTTGATAAGGAAGTAATTATTGCATTGCACATCCATTTGCCATTATTGTTTATCAAAACAAAATTTGCTTGAATTTTTCATTCAGATTCTGAAGTATCACTTGTTCATTGAAATTTAAATGTACTCCTAGATAAACCCAATGGTACTCAAATAATATTGTTGTGATATTTTTAGTAAAATTGTTAAATCTTTATTGGTGGTTATTTAAATATTAGACACTTATTGCAGATACAAATAAATTAAGTATGAAATAGACATTCAAATTGGTGTTCAGCTGCAAAAAGAATTATTAGTAGCTGATTTTGATTTGGTTGTAATGCAAATTTTAATTTATTGTATTGTGTTGTATTTATTTTTATTTTTTAAGTTTTTAAAAGAAAATGTAAAAATATATTTATATAGTTGAATTGGAACAAAAATTGTACTTCTATGTTTTTGTTTATACATATATGTGTGAATGAAACTTTAAAGCATTTATAATTTTTGCATGATTTTGATTGATACATAAACCAACATTTTGTATCATTTTAGATTGGACTTCAGTCGTTTCTATGAAGAAATTAGTCTTAAGAAAATGGAAAATTATGATGACATATAACAATATTATTCTGTAATAATTTTCAACTATTTAGCCCTTCCTCTTATTACAAAGGACATTAATATACTTATATGTTAAGCTTATGATTGCTCCTGTATGAAATTTTATTCATCAATATATATATCTTTATATGCATTGATAGAATATTTCACTGTTATCTTCCACTTGAATTTAAATGTGTTATATATTTATTGCTGTACAGATATTTTAGTAGATATTACCTGTTTATCATTTGTGCCAATATTCTACATTCAATGTAGATTTCAAAAAATAAATCTGTTTTATTAATGTGTGCATTTTAATTTTTTTTTTTTTTTTCCCCATTAAATACTTTACCATTGCACAATTAACCACTGGTGGAAAAAAGTAAATCAAAATTCCACATTCATTTTATTTTAAAGCTGTTCTTATCTAGTAAAATTTAGAGATTTTTCTCCCTAATTTTTTTTCAAAAAGCTCTTGTGATTTGATTAATCTCCAAATTAGAGTTAGATATTAATATAGGAATTCTAAGAATTAAATATATTTGTAGACAAGATATAATATTTGATTTTACAATGTAGTAATAAAAAATAACAGTTTCATTTTTGTGCCCCATATATTTAATAAAATTTCCTATTTTAATTTTAAAAACAGAACAATCACACATCCATCATACTTTTAATAAATTTATTCATCAATATTTTTATAAAAATGAGCATTTCATGCATTTTAAAATCAAAAATAATGCAATATTAATATATATAAGAAAATAAAACTTATATAAAAGACAACTTTCAAACAAAACAGACTAACCAAAATATATATTAAAATCATTATTCATTTTAGGATTATGCAAGATATCAGTTTTGAATTCAAAACTTGTGCTCTTTATTTGCCTATTTATATATCTTATGTATAATTTTTTTAAAAAATATTAAATACTTTTTTTTTTTTTTATCTTAAGTCTTAATGGCACTTTAACAAAAATACCTTTTCATGAATTAAGATCTTGTTTTAGATTTTTGCAGCAAACATTTTTTCATACTTTTAATATATAATTTTCACCAGAAAATTGATAAAATTCAATATTCTTGGTGAATATTGAAGTATGAAATTTTAAACTTATTTACATAGGCAAAATTAATGATACACTTGCAAAAATGTTTTTGATTATATTTTAGTGATGAAAAATATACACTTTATATGAATCAATGTATTAATTATTTGATTTAAAAGATGGAATGTTAAAATGAGAAAAGTTTGAAAAAAATATAAAATTTCATTATTAAAAACTATTTGTCATTTACAATTCCATATTGATTTATTACAAAAAGTTCAATATATTCTAAGTAAGTTTAATATTAATCTAATAATTTAATTCATGGCAGGATGTTGAATACTTATAGTTTTAATTTTTTAAAAATAATCAGTAGCTTCTTAGATTGAAAATGGCTATGACACTAATTTAGTTGGGTTAATTCAACAATGTTATGTTAGAATCAATATATATCAAAAAGATGATGGTTGTAAAAGGTTAAAGCACATTTTTTAAAGGAAATAGCCTAAGTAAATTTAAAATATTTACACAGAATTTTAGGAATTTAAACAAGCAAGAATTCCAATTTAAACCTTAAAATGAAAGTCAAAAGAAAAGTTAAACAAATTTATACTTCAAATTTTTCTATATTTACTATAGTTCCTTTAAATGAAAATGCATCTTAAAAAATTAGACTATTTTGGAAGTTTAATAACCTATATATATATTAATTATTTATGCAAAGTTATGCATACAAAAAGGAAATTATTCCCAACTTTAAATAAAAACTTGACTATGACTCTGAACATATTTTTAGTCAAGAGTAAAATTGAAATCAGAATGTTCATTATTGCATGCATTCATTTCAGATGTCTAATTTAATAATACTAACTTAAATGTAAAAAACATTTTTGATTATTTTCATTTCAATGTTTACATTAGGTAGCATCCACAAATTTGTGGCATATTTTCAAATACACATAAGTCATCACACACTTTATATTTAACCATTATTATGTTCATTGTTATTAGGTTTTTTCATCATCCAAATGATAATTAGCTTTGAAGTGTAATAGCTGTTGTCAAATGGAAAACTCGCATTTTATAAAGCTTTCAACAACAAATGAGTTTTGTACAAGCAATATCTAAACAATTAAGGCATCACAAACAAATCATTGTTTAAAGACATTTTGATGGCTATAACTGAACAATATCATCTCTTACAATATGTATTATAATTTTTGGTAACTAAGCAGCAACTTACATGTGATTAAAAGATAAAATTTGTCTACTGTAACATATTGGATGGAATTTTATTTTTCCTCTGCTTTGGATCTTAGCTAGTTTAAATTGTAAGTTATGAACGAGTGAAACATTTAATGTAGAACTTGCAGCAACACTTTAGCCTGATACAAATGTTCAGGTTGTGCTAAGACAATGAGACAAGTTCAAACTAGCTTAAATTTTCATAAAATTACAGAGACTTATTTTTACACAGCAAATATGTAGGAAATTTACAATTTAGGACATTGCATGAATTCTTGTATTGAAGGTGTACCTAATAATACGTTGTGTATTTCATTAACTTCATCATCATATTCAATAAGTTCACAAACATCATGGTAGCTTTTTCTAACTCCCGATTTTAAATTTTCACAAAACAAATCCCTTTGAGAACACATTTCTGTATCAGTTATTTTTCCATGTTCTTTGAAAGTTAGTAAATGTTTCAAGGGTTGTGCATATTCAAGAGCACAACGGAAAAATTTTCCATCGTTGTTTATTTTATACACAGATATATTATATGTTCTTTTGTCAATTCCACCATGGCACACCTGGTATGGCGGTAACTCTTTACAATGTTCTATGTATTTTGTATCATCGATATATTCCTTAATTCTACAAGACTTCGGACAAAGTATGTAAAGTTTATTCGGTAATACTATCCCATGTTTATTTTCATATTGCTTCTTGCGCTCAAAAATATGTGGTAAAATTCTGTCTAAATAATTCTTGTAATACCACATAGCAGCTCCATATCCCAAATTTAGATTATAGTATGAAGTTATAGAAGCAATTTCAGATTTGGTTAATTTTTTAAAATAAAATATTCCACTCCAAATAAAGAATATCATTAAATGTGTTTTTAAATTCAAGTATTGAAAACTCTGCAAAAAAATTAAAAACAATACACATATTAATAAAATTTCAATGATAATAAAAACGTCTTTCTTCTTCTGTACAAAAAGTACTTTAGAGTCACAATATTTATTGATAATGAGAAGTAAGCACAAGCGCGATCTTTTTGTTATTAGATAACTAATAATGATAGATACACAAATATCAAAGATAGGTGCTAAAGGGAATTCAATGAAAACTCTAACTATCGAAAAGAATATCATTGCAGTTGTCAACACATTTAAAAGGTCGGACATAATATTCAGTAGTTTTTATATTGGATCACAAAAAATAACATGCGCCTACGTTCCTTTTCAAAATGAAATGTATATATAAAATCACATTTAATTTTTTTCACATACAAAATCTAATAAAACAAATTTCCACAAGACTTATCATACTTTAAATTGCAACCACATGGGCTTTTATTTACTTTTCCTAAGTTAGTAATACCAGAAATATCCACCAGGAAGCGCTATAAAATAGAATGTAAAAATTCATTATTCTGGCATCCCTCTCTAACTCTCAAATTGTAGTTCGATATTTGATAGATTCTTATCTCCACAGAATTAGAAGAGAATATATCTTATATTCTGCTGCAGTTTTCAAGCAATTTTGCGGTCTAGGCGTCTGTCGAATGCAACTTCATTTTTATGGCTCAAAACGTTTAATGCATGTTTTGAACATTTTCTCACTTTCATAATAACTCAACCTTAGCATATTTCATAGTCAATCTTTCAAATCTAAACTATTTCATGAATACTCTCGTTGGAGCAAAAAATTGGCTCCCCGGAAAATTAAAATATTTTTTTACACTAAACAAGATTGGTTTCATGATAAAAATTGCAATATTTCTTTAAGAAATATTTGGATGTTATTATATGGAAATATTTTGCTCTATAATTATTAAAGGCATTTCAATTGCACATACCTTGATCCTCAAGGCCATGAGCTAATATTAAACAATAGAATACTGGCAACAACAATAATTCCCTTAAGAAATAATATTTAAATTAAACTAGAAAGCTTTCTCATAGGTTCTTTTGACGTCGAGAAAATCCTGTCATCTTATTGGTTTAAAAGGAAATTTGTAAGCTTTCTCGTAGGTCCGCTTTAGGAAGTGACGTAATTTTACGCGTCCTCTCTGGAAAATAAAGCGTAGCCGTCATTGTATCTGGAATAACCGCTTCTCTGTGTTGTCATTATCAGAAGTTCTGTATAGTTTGTATTATTGTACCGCTCTTTTCTGTGAATCATGTCTGGTCGTGGAAAAGGAGGCAAGGGTTTGGGAAAAGGTGGTGCTAAGCGTCATCGTAAAGTGCTTAGAGATAATATCCAAGGTATTACCAAACCTGCCATCCGCCGTCTTGCTCGCCGTGGTGGAGTGAAGCGTATTTCTGGTTTGATATACGAAGAAACCCGTGGTGTATTGAAGGTGTTCCTTGAAAACGTAATTCGTGATGCTGTAACCTACACTGAGCATGCCAAACGAAAAACCGTAACAGCTATGGATGTAGTGTATGCCCTGAAACGTCAAGGTCGTACCTTGTATGGATTTGGTGGATAATCTCGTGTCTTTATGTCTTATCAGTTCATTCCATCATCGGCTGTGTGTTAAGCTTCCAGTAATTTCGAATTTTTAACATTGGACATTTTATTATGAGCTACGAATATTCTAAAATTTGTATATGACGACATTTTCGATTCTAAATGTGAAAACAAATGTCAACTTGATCATTGGAAGCTGTCATTTATCTTTTTATCAAACTTGTGTTTTTTCTTTTTTTTTTTTATTAAGTATTTAAATAAATGTGTTCGATTATACCAATTCGGAGTTTTGTTTCATTGATTTTGATAATGGTTATGCAGTTGTAAACATTGTCATTAAGTTACTTTTTATAGAGCTAATGTAATGTTAGTATTGAAGCGGTAATATGTTCAGCTATATTCTTTTGATGTCTAATATTTAAAGATTAAAATTTCGATTCAGATTCTAATTGCAAAAAAAAAAACTGAATCTAACACTAAATTATATAAGGCTGTATAGAAATGCATATTTTCTAATTAAATAAATGTCCATTCCTATATTGGGACTTGCATTGGATTGCAATGAGGATAAATACTATTTAATACTAAACTACAATGAATGTACACCATTGGTGGGTTTTATAGCAATACCGTATATTTTGTTAAACTATGCAGTCATTTCAATTAGTTATAAAGTAAGTAAAAGGTGATATTTGTTTTCAGGAAATAAACTATTAAAATAGTTTTCTAACTGGTCTTGGAAGTAATTAAAAGTTATTAACTAATAAAGTAGTCAATTTCACCTTGATATGTCATATATGGGCAAAAGGACCTTTACTGCTGATGTGATATCCATAAATTAAATTAGTTTAAAATCTGATCTTCAATGTCTGAAAAACTTAATCTACCAGCCAGAAAAAAAAAATTTCTCTATGAAGAATTTACTTCAGTTTTATCTACAAACATTAAAAACACTGTTAATGTGCATGTATTTGACTTTCTATATAATATTTAAAAGATTACTAGGAATGTAACTTTAAAACTAAGAAATCTGGTAAATGATTAACATATAATAAGTAGGGTTTTTTTTTTTTTTTCCCAAAGATGCTTATATTTCTAAATTGACTATTGGTGAAATATAGGCATTTTATTGAAATCCAAAGTAAAAGGTAGGTTATTTGATGTAACGTACCGGTACATACAAAATAAAATTTAAAATGCAGTATTCTTTAGAAAATTTCTCATTTGATGAATAAGAGCCTGATTGTGATATTTAGAATTGCACATTCTCTAATTAACATAGTCTAAGTATACTGATTTAGTAAATCTTTATATAATGAGCAATGTATAATGGAATTGAATTTAAAATTCAGTGTAATGCAAGTAGATAACATTTATTATTTTGTTATGTTAAGCTAATTTATTTCATATAAATTACTCGACCTGTGTTTTTCCTTTAATGTTAAAATGAGCCTAATCATTAATGAACTCGCAAAAAAACATGTCTTAATATTTGAAACAGTTGAAGAAATTAATAGTATTTTATATATGTAGAATTTGCTATTGTTACATAAAAGTATTTCTACCTAAGTGAACAAATTTAATTGTTTAAAGAAAAAAATGTAATCATAAAGAATCTAATTACACTAAGTCTGAATTTCTAATAGAATTATAAGTTTTCTGATTTTTACAATAACTATCAATACATTGGAGAAACAATTTGTTCTTGCTGTCTATATCTAATAATTTAGTATGGTCGAGTGATCCAAATTCCACTATAAGTTCTAATACCTATTGTGAAAGAGGCTTATTATTTTCATGTAGCTTAGTATATGAGCCTGGTTGTTTTATGACCATGTATCAACAAAAATGTGAGGTATGTTGGCTGTAATTGGGAATCCTTTGAGTCGGGCAGAAATAAACTGGAACATTCAATTATACATCGCGCATGTGCCTGACATTTAAGAAGAGAAGTTATAGTTGCTGCTTTACTTATACCTAAACTAAGAGCATGACCTTGCAACACTCATGTTAATCCAAGTTTTCAGTTTATCGTGTATGTTTTGTAACATTGAACTAAATGTGGTTAACTCGTCTTCATGTATCAAATGTCAAGGATTTCATCTATGTGATAAAGGGTAACTGATCAAAATAATAAATATGGAAAGAAAATGAAAACTTTCGTGAAAGTATAAAATACAATGCATTTTTGTGGAAATTCAAAGAAGTTTTAAAAATTAGATATATACTAGTGTGCTAAATGTTTTTAAAAGTTAAATCAACCATAATCAATTGATAGTTAGGTTCATGACATTAGCCAAATCCAGCTGAGCTGCATCAAACACTTGTTTAAAATATTTAAAAAAAAAGCAAATGTAACAAGTTTTTAAATCTAAAATTATAATTCAGAGATGCTTATAATAATTTAAGTTAATACATATAAATCTGTGTCATTCATACTTAAATATCAAATGAAACATGTTTGCAAAAATGTGACATATTTTATAAAACCTGTCATTCAACAAATTTAATATTAAAAGCTTGAAAAATAATAATTTTGTTAAAGGAGGGTAACCTAAGATTGTTACTATTGCGAAAGCTTTTTCTGTGAGAGAAAATATTAGAGAAGATGAAAGGGAAATGTACTTGCATCAGATTGATTGTCAATTCTGATCTATATAGTTAAAACATTTATATTTTATATTATCTATTTTTGTGCTAAAACATGTTATACATTACTGCAGAGTAAGTTGCAATTGTTGTGAAAAAAAGAAATTGATAATTGGATCTCATGAAATTATTCTGTTTAACAAAAATTATATTAATTCTTGTAGTTAAGAATTGACAAATAAGTAAATTTGATCTCAATAATTATACAAGATTTTGTCTCTAGATATTATGGGATAAGACACATCTACAAGAGATTGTTTTAACATTTGAAGTTCTAGTTTAATGCTCCATTTTATAGTTATAAAATACTTTTTAAATAAACACACATGGGCATGGAGTGCAAACTCGGGTGTCAACCTCATCGTCAGAACATGGTTAAGATTATGAAGCATATTAGCTGTGGTTGGCAAACCTTGTTTCAGGCAGGACAAGACAACCAGAAAATGTTCAGTATACAGATGAATATTTTTCATTAGAAGGAAAATCAAACTTGATTACATATGTTAGATATTCTAAAGTCATCTAACATTGAAAGATAATAAAGGTTGTGTTCAAAAATGTAGACAACAAATAGATTTAGAGCATTTTAAAATGAGACATTAACTAAGCATCCCTCTAATGAAATCTTGCCAAACCTTAAAATTTCTCAATACTAGCTTCATTCTGGAAATTTTACAAGCTAGTTTATCCTTTGTGCTTATAACTTAAAACTTTTGACTTTGCATTTAACTAATTAATAAACATTAATCATTAAGTGACTTGATGCTTACATAATTTTTACAAACATTTTTCTTCAGCAAAACCTCACAATTAATTTAGTAAGGATGAAGCTTGTCTTAGAATAATCATTAATTGAAAAATATTCTTTTCCTTATGATTAGAAATGCTTTTTTTTCTTTCATATTTTTATTCTTAAATAAAAATTAGAGATCTGTTATTTATAATTAAATTTTAGGCAATTATAATTAATGTCATGTTTGAACAATGAAATCAATTATTGTTAATGTTTTTTTTTTTATTTTATTTGTTGTCAAGTGATAAGACAATACCTGAGCCAATCTTCACTGATTAAATTTTCAAATGATACATGGAAATTAAATTTGAATTACTTTACCGTAAACATTCTCTTTGGTAAAGTAACTAAAATAAATACTAGAAAAAATTTTACAACCCAATCTAATAATTGTCCCAAAAAAAATTTGGTTAATAAATAATGAATTGGTGTAACTATTTTTTCATAGTTTTATAACTTGGAAAAAAATTAAATTTTGATTTAAAATAGTAAAATATTACCTCCTCCTTAAAATTTTGTACCTTGTTAAAAACCATGAAAATTTCTTGAGTTGTGCATATCTAGTTGAAAGACAAACATTAAACTATGACAAATCTACCCTAAAATATCAATACATATAATTTTTTGGTTGTGGAAAATAAAAAATACGTAAGAGAAGTTTGTCAACTTGCATACAAGATCTCACAATTGAATGACATTTTGGTACCAATAATCAAGGTGATTCTAGAAATTCAAAGAAAATTATGTACATGTTTTGATTTTCATCCTTAAATAAAAGCTACGCAAAATAAATAAAAAACACCTTATAAATTTGAGAACTGCAACTAGTGCCACCCTCTCAAAAATTCCACATTATATAAAGAGAGGACATAAGGATTCACTTTTTGAACTACATGAACTATTTTTTTTATTGATGGGTTTTCTATTAAAACCCATATTTAATATAAAAAATGAAATATCTCTTTATAGATGTTGCCCTTTTATTCTTAAAAAGATACAATTTCTAAATATTTTTTACACCATGAAGAAATTTTGAATTGAAGATTAATAGAAAGATTAAAATATTCATGTTTTTCAAATACGAATAAATTTTAATTATTTTTAACAACACAGTTTTATTCGAAAGCAACACGAGAAAAGAATCATATACCTAAGACAACATAGTTTACTAAGATGTCATTATAATTATTTAAAATTACGCATTGGTATTAAGCAACAACATGGTTAAATTTAATATTTATATTATGGAAGTGAAATCATTCGAGGGTTTTTTTTTTTTTTTTTTGCGATAACTCATGCGATCTTCCATTTATATCTCGAACTAAAGTACTTAAAAAAATATATAAATAACCTTTATTATTCAAAAAGCATTGTGTCTGAAGAGAGGTCATTGATCAGTCTTTTATGATAGAAAATTAGTTTTGCCAATCACAGCCTCTTTTAACCTTTGCTTATCATATTATATTCTCTTTCTAAATATTCAAAGAATAATACACACCATCTCAATAATCCACTAACAAATTCAATTTTTGATTCTATAAATCCCGCCAATTGTTCTTCAAAAAAAGGAAAGAGAAACGAAAACCGAAACTGTTTATAAATTGTAAACAAACGACCATCGTTAGAATAAGATGAGCTGTCATCTTGCCTTCAAGAGCCAAATTGTCATTTTTTACATATCAGAACACCAAAAAAAAATAATTCTTATTATCATTAAAAAAAATTCAATTCCTCTATACAATGTGTGAGCGATGGCAATTTTTAAATTAATTTTTTACAAGTCTAATTTGCATAAACTGAAACCAGCAGAGGGCGCAAACAGTCCGCATGCGTAGAATTCGAAACCTTCGGTGATTGGATGATTTTGTGATCCTGTGGAAATCTATAAAAGGCAGATTTTCGCAATTTTTTTTTATTATCTTCACGCACTCCCGAGAATTCGTAAGGCAGAAGCATTTTAATAAGAATTTTATTACTCTTAAAGTCGTCGTTCGAATATGTCTGGACGAGGAAAAGGTGGTAAAGTGAAAGGAAAGAGCAAGACTCGATCCAGTCGTGCTGGATTACAATTTCCTGTCGGTCGTATTCATAGACTGCTGAGAAAAGGAAACTACGCTGAACGTGTTGGTGCTGGAGCTCCAGTGTATTTAGCCGCCGTTTTGGAATATCTGGCTGCTGAAGTCTTGGAGTTGGCCGGTAATGCTGCTCGAGATAATAAAAAAACTCGTATTATTCCTCGACATCTTCAGCTAGCCATCAGAAACGATGAAGAATTGAACAAACTGCTCTCTGGTGTGACGATTGCTCAGGGTGGTGTATTGCCAAATATTCAGGCTGTTCTGTTGCCCAAGAAGACTGAGAAGAAGGCTTAACCTATCATTATTTTCGAACTGTTCCACTCAAATTCATTATCATTCCAACACTGCTGTTTTATTTCGACATACATTGCATGGGTTACTTTTACTACAAAACTTTCGTCGTTGTGTATTTGACATTGATTGTGGCTTGTGTAAACGTGTTATATAGTTCTAATAAATAAGAATAGAATTTTGGTTCGTATCATTTGGAAAATGTCTGATGGTTAAGAAGAAATATTACATATGAAAAATTAAATAGTACGAAAATTTACCGTGAACGTATTGTCTAAATGTTAAAATTTTTTTGTCCAAGTGAAATATGTAGCCTAAGATTGAATATGGAAGTATCAAAACAATGGGGAGGGGGAACTTGCATTTACTTGATTTCCAACATTTTGAATGTGTAGTTTTTAGAAGGCTTTCTATATATATGTGTACTGAAAAGGACAGTTTTTAGTTATTCTATAGTTCGGTTTGAAACTTGTAAAAATAAATTGCGTGGTTCTATATGTAATTCTTTTTAGAGATTAAATATTTAGTTCTTAAAATAGTCTTGCTTTAAACGGTCATTTTTCTGCTTAAGTGGAAAATTAATGGCAAACTTGGCTGTTTTACTTTAACGGTGCATATTCGTGTAACTTTTTAGTATTAAAAATTCATTTGGAACTTGTAGGAATATTTTTGAATTGAAAATATTTACATGGTACAACTAAACGCATAAGGTTTTATTACTTAAGCAACTTGACACTTGATTTCAGTGTATACTTAAAATTTGAGCTTTCAATCTAGATCTCACAACTCTCATTGAGTATAATTATTGTGAAATGGATAATTGCATAATGAAGTTCCTGTTCAAAGGAGTCTATAAAATTTGATCATGTGGATAACTTTTTTTGCTCTTGGAAAATAGAATTTCTAAAGGATGGGATAGTAAAGCTTTAATATGTTTGAAGTTATATTGTCATTATGAACTAACTGAATATAACCTGTGTATAGTTAGTAATATAAAGTAACTTTTAAATCTTGAATTCACTTTTAAGTTATGTATTTGATTAATTTAGGAGTAGCTTGATTTTGAGTTAGATGTTAAAATTTCAATTTTGTATTGAATTAAACTGTCATTTGTCTTGAGGATATAAGTACGAAAATATGCTAGAAAAGATTGATAGTGTAGTTTACATTAACATATATTTGTACAAATTGCTGTTTCAAAGAATATAAGTACAGGATTTAAAATTATATTTTGGAAGGCATATCTAGCATGTTCTGTGTAAATATATATATATATTTATTAGAAATTTAACTTTTTATTACATCTAAGTTTATAAATAGGATTCAGTTCAGCATAACTGAATATATAATCTTAAGACAACTGTTATTAAAAAATATGGCTGTAGAATTCTATTTTAGTATATGTATTAAATTGTCACAGGAATTCAATTAGGTTATAGTGTCATTTTTCTTGATAAAAAGATTAGCAATGAGTGTTATTATTCTGGTTTTGGACAAACACTGATTTTATTAAGTTTACTCTTAAACTTGGAATGTTTAAATACTAGAGTTTATCAGCTATGATATTCTGTTGTTAAAGAATTCTGGATCGTATTGATACATTGTGATGTATATATATTTTGTAATCTATCATTCATTTAATTCTTAAAGTATGTATTTTTAATTACCTCAAAATGTAAAATTCTGTTGTGTATATATTTATATGGGTGCTGGTTGAAAGAGATGTGGAGGTTTTTCAATATGAACAGGGTTGGATCAACAAAATATTTTATCGCTGAGCATTTTATATACATTATATGAATTGGTATGGTATTTTTAAATACCAAGTAATACTGATTTAAATCTATTTTATATAAATTAAGTAGCCTTAGTGGTTATGGTCACTAACTCTGCATATGGTGTTTTTATTGAGTTGTGGGTTCAGGCTCCTATGCTACTCGTGACCTTCTGGGTAGTTGCGGCGATGTATAATCTATCAATGTCCCAAGTCTTCTGGTTGGTATGGTAGGTGCCAGCTCGGGTGTTGCACTCTAAGTCCTTAATCGCTCTTGTGTCAATTCTAAGTGAAATGTGTCGCCAATAGCCCTCGTGTTGCTTCTAGTGCGACGTTAATAGAAACTAAACTAAATCTAAGTGAAATGTTACTAAAAATGTTGATCAAAAGAATTTTTCTTTGCATGCTTATAAAGAAAAAGCTTGTATTAAATCAAATAAAAATTCTACATGCAACAAAAAAGTTGAGCATATTTATCTCGAAATAATTTGTCAAATTTTAGTTTTATACATTAACAATAGACATCTTGCTGATAAGAATTATTTCGTCGATCGTATATATAAAACCTACAAGTTTGTTAGATATTCTATTATTTTAATTGTTATAAATTTTCAAAATGGCAAGATCTATTTTCATAGTGTTCCTGTTGAGTCATTACATTTATGTATATTTACAATAATGACTTAATCTGCTTTTTTTAATAGCGAAACGTAAGTGTCTGAGATATGGTTATTCTTGTGACAAAATTTGGACTCAGCTGGTTACTGTATAAAAGAATATGTGTAATTTCTGAAAACTGAACAGTCTTTAAAAATAATGTTTTTCCTTTGAATAGGTCAAATCAGAATAGTCCTGTGATTGTTATTTCAAGTTCTTTTCCCAAAGATAGTCGTGCAGCACTACACGAGTAGCTGCACATTATATTCAAATGAATCTCGGGTAAGTTTTCACCTGGTATGGTGTGTCATTGGAATTGCACAGGTGTTATTTTTTTTCATCTTGCTCCAAATCTGTGTGAATTCAAAGCTAACTTCAAACATGCTGGGACTTCTCAAAAAATAATTTAGATAGGCATAGGTATCATGTGACCCCAAGGCCCCCTAGTGATCTTTTTCTGTCCCATGAGGTTTACAGTTTTTGGTAAACGCGAGATACCCCAGTGATCCTTCTCTATTTTCGAGCCTCCTTGTCAAAAAAAAAAATTTTTTTTAATATCTAGACCACAGTTGCTTCTTGTTATGCTCAACATGTAGCTCTTACACCACTTAACTTTACTTACTCTCAAGAAATAAATATTCATCTTGAAGGTAATGTTTGAGGCATAGTGTATGAATTTGTAAAAAACTATTTCATTAATTTAAAATTATGCTTTTTTTAGTATCTGTGGACAATAGGATTACTTGAATCTTAGAAAAATTATTTTTCTGGTATGTTTCTTTCATTGATGTTGAAATGAAAAAGAATTAAAATAGGATTGTGTTTACTTAAAATCTAATCAGTTTTCTCATGAAATAGTTTTTTAAATTAAAATTATTTCAGAAAGATGCAACATGTATAATTTTTCTATAGCTGTCAAACCTGTACTATATGCATATCTTTTTTTATTTAAACATCAAATGACATCAAGAACAAAGAGCATTAAAAAATTAGAACTGAGTAGTACACATTAAAGGAATATTTTTTATCACTCATAAACTTCATATCCTCATGTGCTCATCGCATATTTTCCTTAACTTATAATTTTCCTTGTATATGTTTATGAACAGAATGAAATCTCTTGTTGAATAAATTTATATTTCAACAGAAAACTTTAATAAACTTATTTGATAAAAAGAATAGGTAATATTTTAGGTGTATTAATTTTGTTAAAAACAGTGTACAAAAAGAAAAAAACTTATCAAAATAATTGTAATTTTTATTTGACTAATTAGTTGTAAATTTTGATATCATCAAAGAATTAAAATTCATCTGATGGCTGCAAATAATCTTTTCGTACCAAAAATCTTATAGTTTCTTACAATTATTTATACTAGATGTTTAAAATGCAAATAGTATTTCATAAATTCTAAGTTATTGCAATTGCTTCTCATAATCATAGGGGCTGCGGTAGCCTAGTGGTCATGGTTTCGGATTCAATCCCTCGCCGCCAAAGACCCACCGTGTAGCCGGTGCTGATGCATGTTAAATCTGTTGGGGGCCCAAAGACCTCCTGTTGGCATGGTGTGAATGTTGAGAGAGATGACCAGCTCAGGTGTCGTCCTCGTCACTTGACTGCGATTCAAAATTACGAGGTCTGTCGCCAATAGCCCTCGTGTTGCTTCTAGTGCAACTTTAATAAGAAAACTAAACCAAAACTTGTCATAATCATAATAAATGCACAATATGAATTTATATAAAACCGTTAATCATTAATTTACTATCATTATAATTTTTCTGTTATGAATTTATGCAATTTCAAATCCTGTAAAATAATACAATTAACTATTGAAAATATATATATTTTATTAAATTATGCAAATATACATTATATGAATTAATGTGTCTGTCTAAAAAATTTTAATGTTCAAAAGATGTTAAGAATAAGGCAAAACTACTTTTTTAAAAAATGAAATATTAACTGTTTCAAAAGTTAAACAAATGTAGTTGGATTATTTTGTAAATGTATTTAAACAATTTAATCTCTTTGTTCTGTTCATTAATCTTTAACAAATATGGAAGCATTTTTATGCTTAAAAATTTTCCGATTCATGTTAACATTAAAACATTTAGTAAAATTTTATAAAAGTGAAATATTTTTTAACTTCTCTTGAAACTTTCAGATTTAAAAAAAAGTATGATTCTTTGAATACCACAGTCTATCACAAGAAATGAAATTTTTATTCATTATTGAAATTTCCCATATATACTGGTTCGTGCTCATATCAGGATTATATAATTTTATGATAAAATTTCGTAGATTTGATACTAGGCTCTCACAATTATTACCTAGGAAAGAAACAATAAACACAATCCTAAGAATTGGATGTCGCAATAAAAAAAAAACTTGTTAATGACATTGGATCAAAGTAACTTGGTATGAAAGCTAGGATATTTCCATAATATTTTAACATCATAAATTTTGAATTTTAAAAATTATACTGAAAATATTTTAAATCATAACACTAAACACACTACATAATACAGTAAGATTTTGGCTTTTGAAATGTTATAAAAACTAAACTTACACAGCAGATATATCAACTCGGTACTGACAATTTGGTTGGGATCCTGATCAGGTATGTTACTTAGTCTCATGCCCACCCCCTGGATTTGCTAATGATTTAAATGTAGGGTCTGTGGTTACTACAGGACTGTTTTTAAAATGATTCTTAATTCTGATTAAAATTTATTGTATCTATTTTTCTGTGATATTGTTCATATGAGAAAGGAAACTGGGCTCATAAAAATTTTAATTGAAGTGTGTAATAGAATTCCTTTGAGTGGAGTGATAGTCATTGTGACAAATGAAAACAAATAGTTCTTCAGATACTTGAGTATTTTATTGTTAGAAAGGAAACAAACTATTTAGCAATTTTTGTTTTTCTGTGTTCTGAACTTTTGTAAGAGTTTTAAACATAGTTGTTAATTTTTATAAAACTTGTTAAATCATTATTTTTAAAAAATTAGTATAATTTTGCAAGAACAGATGAAAATTATATATAATTTTTTTTTTAATTTAACCCTTGTGTCATTTAAATTTGTTTTATAAAAATTAATAATGAAGACAAATTGAGCTTATGATCAAAATGATTCGATTAAAATATTTTATTATATATGCGTTGTACTTGCAAAAAATGAAATAAATTGATTTGATAGCCCACAAATATAAATTCTTAAAAAGTGAATAATTATAAGTTTTACATAACAAATTAAACACGTCATTTTTTTTAATGAGGTAATATTTAGAATCGTTTTTTAATCAAAAATTAGAAGTTGGAAATACGAATAACATGACTTTTTTTTTTACAGTATTTGAAAAAATAACAATCGACTACATTATATATGCAGTGAAAAAGAAGGAAAGAAATTATTACCTAAAAATATTTCACGTTATATCTTATTGAGAGAGAAAAGTACAGAATACATTGTTATTTATTATAATTATATAAAAATTTTCAAATCATATGCTACATGTTGAACACCCCTCCGTTTTCCCGCCGAATGAAAATCGAACATGAATTTTCAATACAAGGGAATCTTCTTATCCCTTGTTTATTTTGGTATGTTCTAGGTTAACCAAGTATTTCAATTGCTAAGGTTAGTGAAAAACTCGATTTAGTCAGCCAGTTAGCACAGATTATGCAAAATTACATGAATTTGAAATAGATCTATTCTATGTTTGTAACTTTTTACCTTATTCATAAAACCTTGAATATTAAATTAATCAAATGTAAGAGGTGGTGTAAGAAGTGCTGCTCTAAGGATGCATAGTATTTTCTACCTCGACCTTTTTTTTTGCCGGGACTGCAGTCAGAAAATTTCTCTAGAATGGAAAGCCAAATTTTAATTAAAAATAATTATTATATAATTGCATGTAATTCAATAACACGTATGTCTAAATATTATTTTAATTTTGTTATCCGATGCACCCTTTATAGATTAATATTTTCTACGTCTGTAGTAATTATTATTTTAACTGGCAACTAAAATTGTACAAAATCAAATAATATTAAGAGTTCTTACAAAATATGTTTATAAACGATATCTCACATCTTCTAAAAAACTTGTGTAAATATATAAATAAATTTTAGCTTTACAAATTGAGAATGATGGTAAAGAACTGAATTAGCAATGATTGCTCCAAGAGAGATTTTTTTTAGTGGTCACAGAGAGAGCAAAGTTCTCTCAGCGTAATTTCTGTTTCCCTCTCTCTTTTATTTTCCCCGTACAAAACGTAAAAGGCAAATTTCTGAAAATTACTTAAGAAGCTCTGGTCTCCCGAGAAAATTTTCTTGACGCTGTCAATGACACCTGCTCTTCAGTATTTTTTTTTTTTTTTTTTTTTGTACAAATGGCTTTTTACGCGAAAGAGCATCTCATGCTTTTTTCATTTTGAGAATGTAAATTTCAGTTTTATAACAAATTACTTTTTCTTTTAATATTCTTAAATTCATCAACATACTTTTTGATTCTTAATTGCACAAGTTTACTTGTTTGGAATTCTTTTTTTTTTCTTCTCTTCTATAGTTCCGTTATTAAAATTCTGTTTATTTAGAATATTCTCACACTTTATTAGATATCTGTAAATTATAGATTACAGATTTATTGACTTTTACTGATAACTCGGTGGTTTTTCAAACAGAACCTGTTTTCCAGTAAACTAACGAGGTAATTGAGACACTAAAATGCTTCATTCCTTTTCGTTTTTTTTTTTTTTTTTTTTTTTAATTTTGTTGCTGAAATAGATGTGCTTCGCTGATTCTGTAGATGTATTATTTATGAAAATATGATAAATAGGACGTTCGGAAATTGAATTTTAAAATTGTAAATAATCGTACCACGCCATACGAAAAGATAACTGTAAAAGTATTTATATTTATCTGAAAAGTGAAGGGAGATGTGTATTCTGGTACACACACACTTTCCTCAAAATCCACTTCATCCGTAATGCTGATAATTTTAAGTATTGCACAACATTTGAATATTTGCATAAAAGTTAAGGAAAACTTTAATCATACAGTTTTAAAAATTTTGAAATTATATTCAATGTATATAGAATGCTAATTTTCAAGTACCTTGCAAATTTTCAAAGTTATATATATAGTGAGTTTTATTCAAGATATACTTAAAAATAAGTACACAATTGTTAATATAGTTATTGATTATTAATTGTGTATACATAAGTATTTATATATACAAATGAGATTTTCTTTGGATTAATAAATACATATCTCAGTGTTACATTAGGACTTCCAATATTTCTAGTTTAAACAAATGAAGATTAATGAATTTTTTATCGAAAAATGTCTTTTTTCTTTGTCAAAGGCGTCTCAGTTACTTTTATTGTTACAAAAATCGGCCATGACTCCGGGTAGCACAGATGTGGCAAAGACAGGGAGCAGCTAAGCTATCTAATCCTGTCTGTATCATCAGGCATGGTCATTAGATCAGATTGTCATCGGGACTACATAGGTACTTAAGCAGCAAGGCAATAGGGCAAAAAAGTGGTTCAAAATAGAGTAGTGAGATTCGAATTAAGCAAATATATTGCATAAATGTGAATTAATATAAAAATTTATTCAAAATAAGAAAATAAATTTCGCCTTTTGAATTTAGAAATGGCCGACCGCATACCACTTTTGCAACGCTACAAATGTAATTAGTGTGTCAGTTTTGATTTTTGTCTTATTATCCTTGAACAATACATAGACGTGACTGTGAACAGGTGACATTTAATTTCTCCAACATTTTTTTTTTTTTTTTTTTTTTTTTGTTATTTAGAAGAGCGGTACTATGTTGATATTGTTTATTTTATGCTTTGATAGTCTCTTGTACTCCTAAATTTGTTAGTGATTGTAAAGCAGAGTGATTTTTGGAGAGAGAGCCATTATCTGAAGAAACAGAAATATGCCGTTTCCAATGTAGTAAAAAGATTAAAAAGCTGTTTATAAGGTTTTTGTAAGAAGCTCTTTTTTCCCCTTCCTTTTTTATCATAAGTCTGAGTAGTGAAGGTGTAAAAAATAATATAAGAAATAAAACAAAGCACAAAGTTAGATTTTTTTTTTTTTTTTTTTGTCATTGAACGTAACAAAGGTTCAATCAGTTAAGCTGAGTATAAAATAAAAACGAAAGACTTGAAAATTTTGATCTTAAGTAACTATTAAATACTAAGAGGCAGTACTTTAAATAACTATTAAGTTTTCTATTGTATAATTTTTTATGTAACTATTAAATATTAAAGGCAGTACTTTATTAATGTGTTTTTTGAATTTGAATATATATATATATATATTACGAAATCTCTTCAAGTTGCTAACAAAATTTGGACTTTTAGGTTCAAATCAGTTAATATTGAACGATATTATTTTGATTTTATTACGTTTATAATATGAAACATTTGTTTACAAACATATTTTGATCCAAATCTTCAACAATATCGGACAGACCAATCGTGAAAAATTGCTAACTGGCAAAAATTTTCAAAACTCAATGTAATTTGGATCACTTGCAGTTAAAATAAATTCATTATATTTGCTTTTTAGTGTAGTATGGTGTTACAGGTTAATAATTTCAATTTTGAGCTCAGCTGGGTAACAACTAGCAGCATGCATAGAAATTTAAAAAGAGTTTGTAAAAAGATCAATACCTTTTTTATCACCTAGAAAATAATTAAACCTAAAACTGAATGAATCCTGCAGAATGGATTCTACATTTCAAAATCTAACATAGACCGAAGCATTATTGACTTCGGTAGCTAGTTCCTGCATTAATGAGAATTGTGTGAATTTTTTTTTCCTCCAAAATATATATTATCAAAGAAAAAGTTTGCTCACAAGACGCAAGAAAAATACAATTCTCCCCCTCCCCATAACCACAAATTTAAATGCCCATATAATATCTATAAGAAAAGTAATTTCATAGCCAATCATATTTCTTGAGTAACAAGTTTAAAATGAGAAGTTCGTCGTTTTCTTCCAGATATTTGCAAACACTCTCTAATTCCAAAATTTCACGAGTGAACTTCCTTTTGAAAGCCAGCTCACACTATAATACTCGCCATTCTTTTCCATTTTTTCCGAGACAAGTTTCCGAAATTGTCGTCGATTCAGAGCTCGTATTTTGTTGATACAGCACGCTACAGGTCCAGCAACTGAAGACAATTTTACGTCTTAGGCACTAAGATTCTTGATGGATAATACAATAATTTAAAGGCTTTGCTACCAAATAAGTTTTGAGCAATGTTTTTCATCTCGCCAGCCATGCAAGGCACTCCATCTATGCAAACACCATCTATCTTTGTTCATTTCAATTACATTTTAAAATTCTTTAAAAATGTCCTCGCCTGCAGCTAAAATTAATTGACGCACATCAAGAAATTCTTTCACGATATCAAAATTATCGGAATGCACAAATATGCTTAACTGTGCATTGTCTGTGATGCCATGGATTTCATCCAAAACTAGTGAAAAGTATTTGAAATATTATAGCCTAGAGGTAGTTTGCCAACATTCTGGCCCATGTCACGTGTACGAAGCATGACGGCATTTCGAGACAAAGGTGTTTTATCGACCATATTTTTGACTTTTATGTCACTGACATTGTGGGCAAATATTAAGAGGATATTTTTGATTACCTCTTTTCCCTCAGAATAAAGCCTTTTATTGCGAACCAATAACAAATAAAGTTCATAAGAAGCCTTCACATTCGTCGTATCTCTTCTGAAAGATGGATTGTTGGTTGAGGGAGGATTTTTTTTTCATTGAAAAATCCTTTCGCAACCGTGAACCGACAGGTTATGTACTGATGAAATCGCTATATTGTTTGAAATGTCGGTCCAGATTAAATTTTTCGGCTATGCTATACAGCTTTTACGTATGGGGGTACAGAGGTGGCCATAGTCCCGGGTGACACAGATGTGGGAGGTGGCAGAGAGTGCTCGAGTTGACTAATCCTGTCTTCAGCATCCGGTCATGATCATTGGCTCAAATAAATATATTATCATTGGAACTACATAGGTACTTAGCAGATTTTCAAGGCTGTTGAACAAGTAAAAGTGGTTCAAAATGAAATGAAGTTAAATAAATGCTTGTCAAATAAAAAAATTAATTTCATTTTTTGAATTGCGAAATGTTTGCGGCCGGCCGCGATTCACTATTGCTCCGCAACAAATCTGATTATTGTGTCCGTTTTGCTTTTTGAATTAAATTATTGTCCTTGAACAAGTCAGAAAGGTGGGGGTGAGCAGGTGACATTTGATTTCTTCAACTTTTTTGCTTAGAAGAGCAGTGCAGCGTTGAACTTGTTTATTTTATACATTAACAAGTTCCCCGTGCACCTAAATTTGTCATTTATTCTAAAATCATATTGATTTGCTTTATATGATTCGTCGTATTCATAGGAGTGTTAATGTAAATGTGTGTTTTGTTTATTTTTAAACTTTTAAATGGATTTGTGGTTTCACCTATGTAGAATGTTACTCTCATATTCATTTTCATTTTTTAAGCAATAAGTAATTTCAATTTATGCGCACGCAATGCACTCGGGACATAAAATTTATTATTTTTACAGGGCGGAAAATTTAGTTGGGAGGCGGTCAATTTAGGATTCGCACGGGTGGCAGAAACTCCCTCTACGCCATTGTTCAGGCCGCTTCCGTCAAATTTGCTCTGTAAAAAAAAAATGTCAAATTTGCCTTTGCATTTCTCCATAGCTGTTCCAGCTAGGTGTGACGTTACAGTGATAATTAAGACTTTTCTCCAATCCAAATATCGACAAGATTCCATCATTTTTGAGAGCCTTCATTTTGTCACCAAAATTGCGAAGTCATTACTTAAGTTTTTCTTTGTATCCAACGAAATCTCTGTAAACGTCCCTTTTCCTTCATAACAGTAACGTTGTTGGGAAGTGGCATCGCAGGTTCGTAACAATACGAAATAAATATTCAAAAGTCTTTTTTGATTCGTTTGTGTATGATGTGACAAGAGTATATGAAAACAAATTTTCTGAACATAAATAGTATAAACAAAATTCAACGATTTTTTAACAAATTATGAACAATATTTACTCATGAATATTTTTTTCTAACGAAAACAATTATAAAATGTTTAATTAAATACGTAATCTATTTGTCAGCATTTTAAAAAAACTAAACATTGAAGAAGCATAATTGATCAACTCTTTTATCTACTAATAGTGATAAAAGAACGGGATTTTTCTAATTTTCTTAGAAAATTCCCGTTGCAGAAAATTTCCAATTAGATTCCACATGTGTTGGTTTAATAATTATTGAAGAATTGTACAATATTTGAGTATATTTCCTTCTTATATTTTTCCGTTAAAAATCCTCACGATCCTTTCGAACCCTTCTATTAACGTTTTTAATTTGTGTGAGTGTGTGCCAGAGGTGGATTATTATGTAGTATTTATGTTTTATTTAGATCTATAATTTAAGTTTATCTCTCTTGGATAACGTAATTGTATGTCGAAGCGAAATACATATTATAGTTATGCACATTATTTACCGAATTATCTGTAAAAACGATGTAGAATTACTGTGCTGAATATGTGCAATATCTTTCGTACCGAAATTCAGACAACTCGTATTTCTTGAATATTTATGTAAAGTCCGAGTATTCACAATGACGATATTTCGGTTAATACTAAGTTATTTATTCTTATTTACAGCGATTAATATGTACAGACACTTGAATATAGTTAATTGAGAAAAGCTTAAGTAATGTTCACAATACAGATATACGAAGACAGTTCATTTCAGTCAGAAAGTTGTGCCCCGTGCACTTATTTCGTAAAACAGTTTTAGCGGTGATACATCTCAGACACTCCGTACAACTTCGTAATGGCGTCTTCCCGCGCAAACGTCTTCTTTCCCCTAGCGGAATGTCGCCGAGACAGTAGCAGCGTTCTCTGGTGGTGAGACGTTCTATGGCCGCGTTTTGGACGATAAGTCAAGTTCGATTCCCACATTTATGTATGATTTTTTTCTACCATTATCTACAACTCTTCAACGCATTTTTTTTTTTATTTTGCTATTGGACATAATCCATTTAGCTAATGACCAGAACAATTGATCCGGGTGCAAAGTTAATTTGTGGAGTTTTATATGGCTCCGCTATGGTCGCCGGAGTTTTATTAGGTTAGTAGTCATGGATGCGGTCGATTTTCGTCGAGTCGGGGTTTCGTGCCCTGATGCCCATTAAAACCCGTCATGTAGCGAGGCTGATCCACGTTAAGCCAGTCGAGGCTGCAAGTCCTCCCATTGGTATGGTGTTGGAATTTGGAGAAGAAAGTGCAAACTCAGGTGTCCTTCTCTTCACATGACCGTGGTTCAAAATGTCGGGCTTCGTCACCAATAGCCTTCAAGTTACTTCTTAATTTCTGTTTTTTCCTCACTGTTCACAATGAGAATTATGTTCCAATCAAATCAGGGATAAAAGCTCGAGAGGGTTAAGAACCTCGAAAAGAATATTTCCGCAACTGTTACTTCTCGGTGCGACGTTAATAAACAATCGCGGAGCTTTATTAAATGTGGAAAATAAAATATTTTTATATTTCATTTGTATATTACATTTATAAATGTATCATAAATGTAATTAGTGAGATATTATTTTTGCTATCAAGAAAAATAATATAAATTAAACAGAATATAACGAAACTAAATGTGTAGAGATTTCTCTTCATTATTTAACTCTACAAACATTATAAAGTCTAATTAAATAGTTAATAAGGTCACAAATCCAGTTGAAGAGACGTCGGGAAAAAAAGACAACACAGTTTATTAACTTGTGACATTGGGCTATTCGCGGTTTCTCTTCACTAACCTTGGAGACTTTTAATTGAGATTGATTGCTTTCGCTAAACAACCTTTGCCCAACCAAAAATGAAACATGATACGTAAAGTTAGTATGTAAAGCAGTTAGGAATGAAGTGAAGCGGTTGAGTTGAGAAATATATAAACTCCGTCGGAAGGAGTAGAGGATCTGAGAGAGAGGTTGTAGGAGAGGTGAAGCTGAAGTGTTAGATAAGAGGAAGGAGGAATTAAAGTTTACAATAGAGGGTTCGAGCAAAGATTGCTGTAGAAGGATATTGCCTAGTGTTTTCAACAGTTGTTCCAGAGTCTGAGTTGCAGTCGAGGAAAGACTAGTGGTAAGAATCTGTTAGATTACTATTGGTGGGTTGAACAAAGGTATTAGAAAGCTTACCCGGGAGAGCATAGCCATTTCTGTCATAGTAAATATATACTAATAAATTGTTGAAGAATTGTTTTGGTGATTCTGTAATTATTTGTGTCATAGTGTTTATTAATTGAATCTAGTGATGGCACAAAAGGACGCCCGGGTCGGGCGAGCGTCACAAACTAACTTCACAGAATATGCAAGATCACTCTCTGTTGAATCCCTCTAAACTCACTTTAATTCTGTAGCCAATAATTAAACAATAAAGTTGCTTAGTAACGCACTATCTCCCTTCTTTTTCTTCTCAATTCTCTTTCACTTATATATCGCTGTCTGTAAACCAATTCGTTACACTTCTAATCTTCATCTAATTTACTTAATCATGTCTCCTTTACTCACCATTATGTTCGAATTTCATGATTTATAAATTACAAAGTCCTCAAGGTTAGTGAAAAGAAAACCGCGAATAGTCCAACGGCACAAATGGATAAAAAAATTTATTATAAGCAAACAAAAAAAGATGTTCTTCTTCTCGTAGACACTTACCCCCTCCCCTCACTCATGAGGGACTTACCTTCTTCAGGGAAATGCGGGTATCATGACCCCAAGGTGACCTAGTGATTTTTTTTTTCTCTCCCATGGAAATTATTTTCTTTGGTGAACATGGGTAAAGCGCCCCCGAAATACCTTAGCGGTTCTTCTCTCTTTACAACTATCCACCTTGTCAACCAATTTTAATTTTAAATTTTTTTTTTTTTTTTTTACGGTTTGGTGCCCGTTTTTCCCTTGTTTGGCACAGCCCAATCATATCTAGCTCTTGCGCCACTAAACTCCTACCTTCACTCCCACTCAATCACTTTTTTCTCTCAAATTATAACACTGCATAAGAAATTATTCTCAACATTAAAAGATGGCGTAATTTTCATTGAGTATCGGATATAACGTAGAGTATTTCGTTAATTTGATCTCTGCCTGCTGAAAGGGTGTTAGTGAAAAATAAGCGGTGATAAAATTACAGCCACAAATAATAACAATTTAAATGCAACAATTTAAAACAGTGTAAATAAAAAAAAATACCTGAAAAATTATTGTCAAACGTATAATATATATAACTGCTTCTATCATCTTACCTAGCTGCACGAACATCAAGCAATAAATACGTTGTATAAAAACAACGCAATATCTCAGAAAAAGGCATTTTTTAAATAAATATTACATATTGTGCGGACAATAATGATTCGTTCATGTACTGTTTATGTCCAAGATAATAATTTTAAGTAAATTATCCCCCCCCCATATAACAAAAATAAATAAGCGACGCACCAAGAAGGAGTTGCCCGATGGAGACAAAAATTGGTGGATAGGAAAACTATGAACAGAATAGAAAATGATTAAAATTTCAGAAAAATTGAATGATTTATTTCAGAGATACATAGTTACAAAGTAACGAGCTCAATAAGGTGTAGACCCACCTCTAGCCTGGATGTAAGCTGCCACACGACGTGGCATAAAGTGATAAAGTTCCCTGATGGTCTCCTGCGGTATTTCTTGCCAAATTTGCTTCAATTTTCGGGCAACATTCCCTCGTAGATGCAGTCGCCTTCCCATTATATCCCAGACATGATCGATTGGAGAGAGATCGGGCTGGCCAAGGAAATGTGTTTAACAAGTTGTAATACAGGAATAACGACACGTGCCGTATGTGGTCTGGCATTATCTTGCTGAAAAATAAGGTCAGGGTACTGCAAAGAGAATGGTAGCAAAACAGATCTCAGAATGTCGTCGACGTACCGCTGTGCTGTAAGTGTGCCTCTAATGACGACCAAAGGGGTCCGGCTATCAAGGGAAATGGCACCCCAGACCATAACTCCTGGTTGAGGGCCTGTGTGGCATCCAATAGTGAAAGCAGGATCGGCACGTTGCCCTGGGGGTTTCCAGACACGTCTTTGATGATTGTAAGGACACAGATGGAAGCGGGATTCGTCGCTAAACTCTATACATCCCCAGTTAGCATCATTCCAACCGGATCGAGCCAAGCTCCACTGAAATAGAAAATGATTAAAATTTCAGAAAAATTGAATGATTTATTTCAGAGGTAATAAATCGACAATGTGCAGGCGTGAGTGGCAGATGGCGTAGCGGTCGGTGCGAGCGTAGATTTCACTCTGTCAGACGTCTGTGAATGATGGACACTGGTGTGCAGGTCGTACGTCTGATGGTTGATAACGATGAATCAGGCACTGTGACAGCTGATCTGACAATCACTCTGTCCTCCCGATCTGCTGTGGCCCTTGGTCGAACGCTACCATCATGACACTGAAGTCTGCCATTGTCCACCCATTCTTGCCAGCATCTTCTAATTGCCGCATCGCTTCGACCCATATGATGAACGATTCTCCGATTTGCCCAACCTGTCTCTTTCAATCCAATAATACGACCTCTTTCAAACTCTGACAGTTGCTCGTAATGAGCTAGAATCCTATGGTGAGGCATTTTTTCAGTCGTTGAAAGGCATCCTAAATCGCGATGCAACAGAAAATTTGATCATCAGATTGACAATCGCTTCTTATATACACCTGCTGAGTGCGCAGTTCAAATGCACTGTAGCTCCATAATTCATTCATTGGACACCAAATTTTAATCATTTGAATGTTTGGTCTTTTCTTAATAAATTTTATTAAATTTGGTCTTTTTTTTTTTTTTTTTTTTTTGTTTTTTTTTTTTTTTTAATAAAGTGTAGCACCTTATCTAGTCAGCAACACAATGCCGTTCGGCACCTTTAACGGTAGTGGAGACTAGACTATTACTAGACCGCGAGTTACAGTATTAATATAACCTAAGCGATTATATAAATTTCAACATCCCTATGAATTTTTTCTATCACGTTTACTCTCTTACTACATCATTTACTATTAGTAAGGGGAAAGAATCATTTACTCGCGCACACAAATCTTTATGACTCTGTACATTTGATCAGTACAAAATGGTTAAATTTACAAAATAATCTCACTGAGGCGAAATTTTGAAAATAATTTCTTACAAAAAATAAAATCCGAACTTGAATGTTTCACTTCCCAAAAAAGAGGATGATTAATATGTAATCCAAACATTCAAATCTAAATAAATAAGAAGTATTAAAAGGATCGAGACCCCAAATTTTCAAAGGATGCGTCTCAAAGACAACGTTTTATTCATCTCCGCTTAATCGGACTTATCTTCTCTCTTTTGTGATGAAAGTCACCATCTGCACGTTACTATCAGGAGATTTGCGAGCTCTGGTTTCGTAAAAGATTCTTACTTTACCCATACACTATTTATTTATTTTTCGTTTATGGATGCGCATTCACGATTGATTTCTTCCTTTCTCATGTTTCAAATTTCTCTCATCCGAAGTGTAAGTTTATTGTTGCAAATTGGAATTGCATGATATGCTTATCCCTTGATATATAAAATGAAAAGAAAAAAAAAGAGAGAGATTAATGTCTGCTCTTAACAGGAAGTCCTGACGTCATCTATCTGAAAAGTGATTAATGTGAACCTCAAAAAAGAAAAGGAGCCATGGTAAAACCGCGAGTTCGGAGAACTCGCGGAGAGTTAAAGAGGTACAGCTGTAAAAAGTTCCTTGATTTAAAAAAATGTTGTGTTAAAAACATGTTATCAATTTATACACAACATGGAATTGTGTTTTTAAGAGATTTTTTCCCCACAAAATTCCTCAACAATAGACCTCCCCTTCCCATTCCGAGAATATCAATCTCTCCCAATTTAAATTTCTTTTGAATTTCTCTTCCCCCCTAAAATACTCTTCATCTACGCTGTATTTTAAAAAGATTATCTATTGCATGCAATTTTTATTCCGTAATATAGTAAGCTTTGTTGTGTGAGGTAATATTCTCCTTTTCAATCGTACGGATTCCCATTGGTATTTATATAATTTACTTTGTATTTAATGAAATTCAGTTTTTATGGATGCAACTTTTGTTTTCATTTTGATTATATTTACAATTCTAGAGTTGGAATGTACTAGTATGTAGTTACCATTTACTGTTCATTTTTGGAGGTTTTCGTTTTGGAGATGCAATATTATAGGGAACAAAAAAAAAAAAAAAAAGTTTCGTATCAAATTCTAATGAATGCATTCAATGATACCTCAATTTTAGAATTATATTTTCCCCTAGTGACTTAACGATAGGTATCTGTGTGTGAATGTATTTATTACAAAAGAAATATTCGTGCTATTTCTTACCATTGTGATTGAAATTATTTGCGTTTCAAAAGAAATCAAATCTAGAATTCATTACGAAGAAAATTTATTAAGAAATATTAATATAACTAAATAAAGGAAATTACGAAACATAATTTATAAACTATTAATAGAAATTGTTTTTTTTTTTTTTTTAAATTTGTGTTATCTTAAATAAACTGAAATAGAGTGATTGCTTTTCATTGCTAAGAATAAGAAATGATATTACGTATGAACTGTTTATCTTACAGTAATTAACAATGAATAGACAAATGGGGGAAATTATCACGAAGTTGATTCAACAAAGAAATAGAAGGGAAAAAAAATCAAAACCGAGCTCATTGGTCAAGAATATACTATAAACAGTTACTCAATGTGAAATAATTCCATTTCAAAATGAAAAAATAATTTCGGTTTTTCTGAAAATGAAATTCATTTCTTTTACCCTAATAACCTCTTCCCAAGACACAAAATTCTTCAAACTGCTCATTTGTCACCCTTTTCTCCGAATCGGAACCCAGAAGCCGTGATTGGGAAAAATCAATACTGAACTTTCTTCTTCCCGATTATACCAAAATGATGGCGTCACAATCACGCAGGAAAAAGCGTGTTGCTATGGTAACTCTAGGTTTTAGCTGGGGTTGGGAAGAGCCAGATACACTGACACGGTGCCTTTTTCTCCCCTTGAAAAGATACGAGCATGTTATTTACGGTTTCGTTCGCAGCGAAAAATTATTCATTGAAATGGAGGATTCTATTCAAGATGGCGGCGTTTTTTAAGGTTTCAGATTTTGTGGAATGTTTAATGGAAGTAGAGTGAATGGTTTACCTCGATTTTTTTTGGCCTGAACTATTAGGCTTAATTCGCTTTGTCAAGTGAATTTTTCCAAGTTTTCTATGTATATATTTTTCATTTGTTATTACAATTTTTTTTTAAATTTAATTTGCTATATTCATACGTAATTATGTATTTCTTACCTGGAAGATTTCAAAATTTGAACTCGAATCGAAGCCCACTTCCTATCATCCAATCGTGCTGAAATCTTGCATGCATGTATAACTGCAATGACTATACTATATTATGGTATGCTCAAGCAGTGACGCACTTGGGGGGGGGGATTTCACTTAATGTTCAATTGAGTTGAAATGTTGCTCCCACGTATAGCTCACGTAATTAGCCACCCAAGAGGCTATTGCTTAAGGTGGATCAATTTTGGCATTCCAGATCATTTTTCAATTTCTTATCGTTTGCTTCAATTTTAATTACATATAACTTAAATTTATTCAATTTAATAATTATCGTTTGCTTTAATTTTAATTTCATGTAGCTGATATAATATTCTATTTAATAACTTATCGTTTGCTTTAATTTTAATTACATTTAACTTACATAAATTCAATTTAATAATTTATCATTTCCTTTAATTTAAATATCGGAAAAGTTTACTATAGTCCATTTCTCGATATTTCATCGTTCACTTTAATTCTCTATATTTGATTGAGTAATTTAATAATTATTATAAAAATAAAAAAAACAAAAAAAATACGGTATATATTATTACATTTAAATATATATATATATATATATATATATTTAACTGCAAAATAATATATACCGTATTAGCCTAAATATAATGTTATCTTTTTGACCAATCATTTCCCGTTAAGATATTAACTCATGCTAAATTCGAGTTCTAAGTAATCAAATGTAACAAATCTTCTTCTTCCTTTCCTACTGTTATCTTATTTGCTTTATAATACTTAATTATATTGCCATGAATATAACATGAGTTTTTAATTATTTAAAATAAATTCTAATGTGACGAAATTACATTTTCTTTGAATTCTTTTATGTAAAATGAATAGATCGCATTAATGTCATCGTTTTTTTTTTCTATCTTTATAAAAAAAATTTGGTATCATTAAATTCGGTGTCGCGTTACATTCGGGTTAATACGGTAATTTGTGCAATATGCGTTCATGCTTCTTTTGATCTCATATAAAGTACGAAACTATGATATCGGAAATTTTCTGGGAATCTTTTTTTTAGTCAAGCATATCTCAAGCTTTTACAAATTATATAATATTTCATATTATATAATTTATAATTTAATTAAAAAAATTTATATCTTTTAGTCTATCTTTAATTGAAAAAGCAGCTTGATGTTTAAAATATTTTTAAGTTATATTTATTTTTATAATTAAAGACATTTATGGACTCAGAGTGATTTTTTTTACTAGGTGCCCAAATGTAAAAATGTACCAATTTCGAAATTACACTGTTTTATGGCTAAGGGGGGGGGAGGGAACTGAACCCTCGCGATGTCATCTTGCATAATGCAACTCAGAACCTTCAATTTTAAACCATTTCATTCGTTTAAAGAATATTTTTAACTTATTGGCTCCCTAGCAATGTTTAAAAAGCACAATGCATCAAAAGGGACAAATTATTTTTGAAAAAATATTCAGTAGAAGATATGTCTTGATTCACAAATCAAATATTCTTCTTGAAGTAACCAACGAATAACACTTTTTAAACTATTGAAAAATATTTTTTTGTAATATTCGATATTCCCTCAATAATATAGCATTTTGTCTTTCTAAGCCTACCAATAACCCATTTTTTTAGATAGGCAGACAAGCCTTATAGACGTTATTTAATGACCTCTACTGCCATGGATTAGGTGATTGCTTATTAGCATTGCACAGAGAAGAAACATGAGAGTTATTGGTGACGGACCTTGTAACTTTGAACCCACGTCAGGTGATGAGGACGACACCTGAATTGGCACTTTTCTCTCCAAACTTCGCCAACGGGAGGACTTGGAACCTCAAAGAGATTTAACGTGCATCAGCACCGCTACACGGCAGATCTTTAATGACATCAGAGCTCGAACCCACGACTCGACGAAACCAACGCCGGCCGCGAATCCACTAGGCTACCGCGTCCTCTCTACTGTCATAGAATAATGCAACTTATCAATACAAAGCAGTTCATTTTTTGTGGCTTTTGTTATTTCGTGTGTTCGACACTTCATTTGCGTTTACTGCATTAAAAGTTATAAAATAATGCAAGGCTTTTTTCTATTTAAATGCATTATTATTAGAGATTTTCCAGTAATCCGGCGTTTTCAGTAATCCCCAGTACTTTAGTTCGATATCCGTATGATTACGGAGAGTGTACTGCATTTATTATTGTTGAGAATCATCCGAGAGCGGTACTTTCACAATATTATTTCTTTCGATCAGTTGATCAGCCGAAATACCGTAAGCCCGTTTTTTTTTTTTTTTCAACAGTTCTTCTATTAACATTAATTTGATTTAACACGGTAACTTTAGTTTGCTAAGTTTCATTTCTTATTTTCTTGTCATTCGCTATGTTACTTATTAATTTTATTAGAATTTCATTTATTTTATAAACCAGTAGAGAGATAAGACTAAACATAGAAGAAAAATAAATTGTATATGTATAATGTATAATGTATACAGAAAGTCATCGTGCACGTTAGGCCGGTCACAAGAAATCAACGAAACAAGATAGAAATGTGAAATCTTCACCAAGTAAAAATAAAACTCTCTAAGTTTCATACCTATTCGTGGCCGCGGTAGCCTTGAGGTTGAGGCAGCAGACTCGCGGCAGGCGGGTTTCCTTGAGTCGTGGGTTCGAACCTTGATAACACTAAAGACCTGTGGTGTAGCCGGGGCTGATGCACGTTAAATCTGTCGGGGCCCAAAGTCCTCCGTTGACGTGGTGTGGAAATTAGGAGAGGGTTTCCAGCTCATGTGCCGTTCTCGTCACTTGACCGAGGTTCAAAATTACGAGGTCCGTCGCCAATACCCCTCGTGTTGTTTCTAGATTGACGTTAAAAAAACCAAACCAATTATTCAGTGTAGTTAGATGTGGGCTCCATTTATTGTCTTATATACATCTAAACGATATTCAAGTTCTTCCCACTCACGGTTAAGGACGTCTGGTGTAACTGAGTGGATAACATCTGTGATTCTCTGTTTTAAATTATTAATGTCATTGATACGTTCACTGTACACATGTTGCCTCCCTTAGCTCCACAAGTAAAAATAATGGCGTCAGATCCGGGTATGGTGATGGCCGTGGCTTGACAGAACCCTTGCTTATCCACCGCTGGAGAAATGTTGTATCCAAAAACTCACGAATAATGTTGGCGTACTATGGAGGAGCGCCGTCACGGTGAAAGACGCCTTCTGAAAATAGTGTCAATGCATACAGTTCCAACATATCGAGGTAGTTGTTTGACGTCACAGTCTGCTCCTCAAAGAAAAATGGACCTACTTTATCATGCACCAGACCACACCTCACATTCAAATAAAGGATATTACGTTCGTACTCAGTGAAGGCACTAGAACTTTCAGCACCCCATACTCGGATGTTATGGCGATGAACATGTCTACAAACATGGAAGTCGTTTCATTCCTCAACATAATCTTCTGCTGATATCGTTCGTCATTGTCATGAAACCTATCTGTAGTAAACGCGAATCGTTTGGGTCTATCGCCGGTTTGATAGCGTGCAACAGCTGCAATTTGTAACCCGAAAAACGTAGACGTTTCCTCAACACCTTATGAACTGTAGTCTTGCCTAAGGTACCCGTCTACCCGCCATTTCGATTTCGTCAGTTTAATTTTAATTATATGGGATGTCGACTTTAATTTTCCCATCTTTACTATTTGATCTATTTGAATGCAATGAAGTGCATCTGAAAGAGCAAAAAATAATGAATGCTTTTGTGGAATTATTTTTTTTCCTTCTGAGTTTTAAAAGTATTTTAAAATATTTTTTAAAGACCGGAAAACTCACAAGCGAGTCAATAAAATAAGAATTAAAATATTTATATATGTATTTATTTTATTTATATATGTATGAAACACAGTGCTTATGAGTGTGTAGTGTACTTACACAATATGCAAAATTTGCGCTTTTGCACGTGTTTATTCTGCAAATTAGGTTAGGAGGAAACTCTGGTCGCTTTATTCACTTTGCTCATAAAATAATTCTACAAATTCTTGTATCAAGATAAAAAAAAGACCCAGGATCTCCACATTCAGTGTCGCCGAAAAACAACAAAATATAACAGGAGTGAGGTTGGAGAGCATAAGGGGAGTAGAAAAACTCACTCAATGTTAAGTTTTTGAAGCTTTCCGAGCGAATTTGGTAGAGAAGTAAAAGTTAACAGTTAATACCAACTTTACTGTGGTTAAGATGTTATACCACAATATAAACTGCTGTACCAAAATTTTTAAAAACAAACTTTTTTTATTAAAAATTTTGACTCATATTTCAAAATCTAATTTTTTCTAAAAAATTGCACATGTATTACATTTAAACAAAAAAAAAATTAAAGCAATCAAAAATTATCAATGATAAAATGGGGCTCGTTTGAAATAAACATACAAAAAGAAATACTTTGCTAAAATCTAACCAGTTTACTCAAGAACTTTTTTTTATCCCATAACACTACAAAATACGAGGGCTATTGAGAATGTAAGGAACGTTTTGGAATTAAGAAGAAACTAAGTACAAGAAAAAAAAATTATTATATACATCAGAAAGAGCGACTAAAATTCTACTTTTCTACATAGTCACCAAACAAATTGAGGCACTTATCATAGCGGTGGACAAGCTTTGAAATTCCTTCGTCATAGAATTCTGCCGCCAATTTCAAACAACAAAAACCGTGAAACTTGTGGAAAACTAAGTGAAAGCTCTTTTATTGTGAAACGGCGGTTTTCGCGAATCTATTCATCAACTTTAGCGACCAGTTCGTCAGTCACAATGCTAGGGCGTCCACTCTTCTCTTCATCATGAACGTTAGTTCGGCCATTTTTAAACTGAATGCACCATTTCCGGATTGAGCTTTCATTCATTACGATGTTTCCGTACACTTCACACACTTGCCGATACATTTCCATAGGTTTCAGGTTTTTTGCCAACAAAAATCGTAGACCGCACCTCACAACTAGCGGGATTTTCAATTGCGGCACACATTTTAAATTTGAATATCGAAAACACGGGCAGCGTGGAAATGCTCCCGTTGGGATGGTTGGACTCCGACTGAGTTGCCGAGCACGCAGACACCAAAATATACATGATCGGAGCGCGCCTAGCAACGTCAGACGGAAACGTTCCTTATTTTCTGAATAACCCTCGTATACAAAAAAAAAAAATCTTTGAATTGCTTGTTCTAAATAACATTTAATTAAGTGGTCAAAGTCATACAATTAATAATATTATAGATACACATTGTAAAATCAGTTTTGTTTAATATAAATGTTTTTTAAAGTAACAGTAAGTGTCTTTGCCTTCGCCTGGACTTCGCCTTAAATTTTCACACGTTCATCCGAGGTGAAATCTATTTTTTCAGGGGCCGAAATATTTCCGAATGTGACAAACTTTCTTGAAACTTTGAACTCTTTAAGTAATTTTTCACTCTTTCCAAAACACCAAAAGACCGTTCTGCTGAGGCAGTGAATACAGGAGCAATTATGAACAATTTCGAAAGCTTGAAATGATTCATAAAAACATTCTGTTTGTAAGTATTTTCATTTTTAAAATGTAGCACTAATTTTGATATCACTTAACACTCTGTTCTTTCAGACTCTGCCTTAAAGAACACATCATTTTCAGAAAATAAAGCATCAATTTCAAGGTTCATAGCTGAACAAGCTTCTTTGAGAAGGCCTTCACAAACCGAGTTGTTAATCATGGAAGCATAAGTAATATTTCTTCAGGGCACAAGAAAGTTCGTTGGTTTTTTTCAAAACGTGTGACTTGATGTTCTCAGCGAAAGTGTCAACCCTGAAGGTAATAAAAAGTTCTTAAGTAAAATTCTTGAGATAAATTTAAATCAGGGTATTTATCTCCTCCACAAAGTTTTGTAGATGAACTTTTCTCCAGCGCGAACAGTTGACCCTCACGAAATCGCGACTTTCATAAAAGTAAATGTATTGAACCAAATTTTCTTGAATTTACATTCAATTCTAAACTCAGCTACAGACTTTATCATTCTATAAGAAGCCAAGTACTTCATGAATCGATACAACATAATTTTGTATGCATTTTGGAAGAATGTTGATCTTTTCAAACACCTGTCGCATGACATTTAGTCAGAAAACAAACACAAATCTAGAGATATACACTATCAAACCGTGAGCTTAACTACCAGCTTTGGAGTCAGTAGTTTCAGTTCAATCAAGTATGCAGTATATCTATTAGGCAAGCTTTCGTATCGGCTGATAAATCTTAGCATCACTTAGTTATTTGAGAGACAAATAATTATTTTCATCACTGATTGAGCTAATTATTTACTTTTTTAGGCACAATGCTTCAAGAAAACAATATATTTACTGTACGAGCATAATAATTCATGTCACGTGACATCGCGTTTTGGGCATATTTATGCTAAGTACATTTTTTTAATTATTGAAGAAATATAAAGAAAAAGATAGCTAAATAATAAATCAACAGGGGTTTATACAAATGTTTTATTTATAATATAATTCCTAATTGTAGTTGACTAAAATGAAATGAAAATTTAATTTCTTCTTAAAAAGAGACAATTCCTTAATTGCTGCCACTGCCTTCATTACAAAAATGAAACTCATATTTCTGAGTGCATGTTTATATGTAAGTGGCCGAGGTAGCCAAGTGGTCATATGATCGCGGACACGAGGCCGGTATTGCTTCATTCTGAAATTTCATAACTTCTACTTGGCACTCCCAAGTGGGGCAACCGAGGATAAATGCTCCCCTTGACTCCCAAACAACGTCACTGCATTACTTCACATAATAGGATAAATTATGTGAAATAACCCATAAGTGATTATGTGAAATAACGCATAGTATTACTTGTTTGGAACCTAATCCTTCAGTAATATGTTCGATACAAACCCTTATGGATTTTGTCACTCCTTTTAACGACTTATCCTTTGAATTACGAAACTTTCACAATATAGGATTTTTTTTTACTATACAAAACTTGATTGATGTAATAGATTTTCAAGTCGTATCTTTCCGTCACAGTCACCGCATCGTGTCATGGTTATTGCTTCATGTCGCAAACACCAATTCCTGACATCATCTCTGCTTCGAAGTCAGGAATGGGAATTTCTGTTATTTTGGATGAACTGTTCTTACCTGTTCTTGTTCATTTTTAAAGAACTGTTCTTCAACCTATTCTTTGATCCACTTGTTCTTTAGGTTTCTCGAACAAATCCTGAAAGATATTACGAATTTAACACTGCATAATTATTATATGATTACTTTACACATTTTAGAAAAAATCAAATCAGCTGCGAATTTTTGAATAAAAAAAAATCATGTTTTTTTTTAATAAATTAATACTAAATAAAACTATTTTCTAAATTGAACAGCAGATAGTGCAAATAATGTATCTTTGGTAATTTCTCAGTACGAATATTCTTTATACATTTACATATTCAAAAATAAATTGAAGTATATGCTGGTAAAAAAAATTGAAATGTGTGACGTTAATAAAAACAATCAATCAGTCACTTTTAAAAATTATGCAATGAGATCAGCGGAATTTGAGGACTGATTCCAAGTTTTTTAAGAACGGCGTGGAGTAGGTGTTCCCGGTTTTTCCACATTGCTTTCCTCAACACTATCATGATTGGCTTCGCTGCAAGCCACACAGGGTCTTTCTGTCTTGGAGTAGCTCCGATAAAAGTAGTGTCCTTTGAGCATCCTTGTGCATCAAAACACTTCAACAAAGCGAACATCATAGGTCTAGAAGGAGGCCATTTTAAATTAAAATGACGCGTAAGCGACCTCTGCGAAAACAAAAGAACCATTATGTAAATTATTGATAAATTTCACATGTTGCTCGGTCAAGTATTTTTTCGTAATTAAAACCCAATGACTTGATTTCAAATTTCGACAAACCAAATCATGTATACATATACTCCAAACGTCCACACCACGTCCATGGGAGGACTTGGACTATGACCACTAGGCAACCTCGTCCACAGTTTTTAAGCAGTTAATGAATTTATATCATGGGGCATTTAAAACATAGGTTCAACAAAATATTTAAGAAATAACAGGAAGGAAATGTTTGTTGTAAACTATCGATGGCATTGTGCAAAAGAAATTTTTTTCTTCAAAAATAGACCTGCTTCAATGAAATTTCACTAAAGCCGGAAAAATAATAAAACATACTATTAAAAAAAGAAAGAATGTATGAAAAAAATGGGTAGTGCGCAATATATAAGGCCGGATATTTACAATTTTTTGTAAGGATTTCTTTCGTATTTTAGTAATGACTTTTGATTCGCTAAATATAAAAATTATTTCAATAAATAATTACGTAATGATTTGTTTTTTAAAAATTATTTTACTTGAAAATGTAGATAAAGTGTTTGCTTAAAATTTATATAATTTCATTGAAATGCATAGCAATATTATCATCCCTTCTGTTTTTTTTTAGGCATAAAAATTAAATGTTGATCTTTTTAACTTACAAATACCTTAAAATTCATGTTTATACGGATTAGCGTTTGCTGTAAAAATGATGTAGTTTTGAGAAAATCTGATTTGATTTTGGTTTTATTAACGTTGCTGTTGGAAGCAACGCAAGGGCTATTGGCGATGGTCCTCGTAATTTTGAACTTCGGTCAAGTGACAAGGACGACACCAGAGCTGGCATCTCCATCTCTAAACTTCCACACCACACTAATGAGAGAACTTTGAGCCTCAACAGATTTAACGTGCATCCGACACGACGTGTCTTTAGTGGCATGAAGGCTCGAACCCATGACTCTCCGAAAATCGACGTCCGCGAGATCACGACCGCTAAGCTACCGCGGTCGCTGTGAAAATCTGAAAAAACTTTCTTGTCCAAAAACTTCTGATTAATTTCTCTTAGTTTTCAATTTTGTATGCTTTATCATCGTTTGATTTGCCATTTTTAATCTTGGTCAAGTGACGAGGACGGCACCTAAGTTGTCACTCCACTCACCAAACTTCCACTCTACGAGAACGTGAGAACTGGAATTTTCACAGATTTAATGTGCATTAACCGCGCTACACACGACAAGTATTTATTAACTTCAGGGCTCAAACCTTCAACTCGTCGGAAATCGCGCAGACCTTGAGCTCGCGACTGTGACCACTCTACTACCGCGACCATTCGGAGGAGGAGACAAAGGAAAGAGGAGGGAAACCTTTAATTAATGAAAGAAATGGATGGATGTCAAACATTTTGCAGAGAAATACCATCCTGACAAAGCTTAAACAAGCCTTTATACCATCGTCTAGAATGACGAGACGATGTCACATTTTGGAAAATACTGAGGAGATTGATTGACTTCTTATTAAAGTCGCACTGAGAAGCAACACGAGGTGACGGGTTTGGTCATTTTGCACATGGGTCAAGTGATCTCCTTTTGCAAACTTCTATACCAGGCCAGCGAGAGAACTTGGACCTCGACCTGATTTAACTTGCATCAGCCTTGCTACGCACCGGTTTTTAGTGGTATTAGGGCTAGAACCCACGACTCGACGAAAACAATGACATCCGCGACCACAACTTTTAGGCTAACGAGGCCGCAAGTATCCTGTAACTTAAATTATGAGTAGGATTTTTTTAACAAAATTTTAATAGCAAACTTATTTCCAAAATTCGTAAATTTTCTTGATTTTGCATTGACTTCTATGTTTTAATATTTTAATCTCAAAAAACTTAAATATCAAAATTCTCAATGTGTGCTAAGTATTTTTTCTAAAAAAAAAAAATGATTTAATCATGTTTGGAAGCATAAATTGGTGATCAAAAAGTTAATAAAAACAATAAATTTTGCGAAAGAACTCGAGTTGTCGAATTTCTTCAAGCGAAATAAATTCGGGGAAAATTATATATTTCTGTAAACTTTCCTTAATAACATTCCTAACTTTAAGAATTTAAAAAATTTATACTCTGGAATAGCTTTTTAAAGTTTCTAACAGGATTCTGGTGCTTTTATTAATAAAGTTAAATAATTCGTCAGTCAAAAATATGAAAACTAATACTACAATACTGCACACAATACATCAATGATGATGATTAAATTTCAAAATGCTGGAAAAATGTTTTGAACAAAAAAAAAAAAAAAAAAAAAGTTCCTAACCTCGAATCTTTGTTGACAGATATCATGTGATATGATAGTGCAAGATCTACAAAGATCTGTGATTTGCTACGCGTATTTATCAAAATATAGATTTAAAAAAAAAAGTTCTCGTGCAAGTCTGATGTGATGTCAGTATAAATAAATCAAACTCGCAGCTAAGTTCCTGTCTGATACGCCGGATCGTTTAATATATGAACATCGTAACACACATGCAGTAGATCTTAACCAACGTAATTTGATCGTCTTAGTTTGTGTGTATTTTATGTACAGAAATGGTTCCAATGGAATCTACGATAAAAAAAACTGCCCCTCTCCGCCCGAAAGTATCGGAAATGGTTAACGAGGCCATTTTGAAGCTCAATGAGCGAAATGGATCATCTCTACGGGGTATAAAAAATTATATCGCTGCCAATTACGAAGCAGATGCTAATAAACTGTCACACTTCATTAAGAAACATCTGAAATCGGGTGTCGAACGCGGCGATATTATACAAACGAAAGGCAAAGGAATGTCGGGTTCTTTCCGCATCAATAAACAAAAGAAAGACGAGAAACCGAAAGATACCGTTGTTAAAAGAACCAAACCACTTTTATCGACTTCTACCCCGAAAAAACCCATAAAACCCAAGAAAATGGTTGTCGGACAGACTGTGAAAAGTCCTATTAAGAAAGATGGGGATGCTTTAATACAGAAACCAGCCAAACCTGTGAAAAAGACGGCGACCAAACCTAAAGTTACCAAGGCATTACCTGCAGTCACCAAGAGAAAGTCTTCAATTGGAACTAAAACTAAAATTGGGGTAGTTAGAAAATCAAGAGGCTCTAAACCTGCTCTACGAACACCGAAAAATCCTAAAGCTGTCAAGCCTGCTACAAAGAAAACAACGAAACCAAAACCTAGTTCAAAAAAGGCTGTAAAGGGAGAATCGGAGTAAGAATATTTTCGGGTTTCTGAACTATTTTTAAATTCAATAAGTATGATTCAATTTAAACGAATTCAGCTAACTAGTTCTATGTTCATTTTAGTTAGCGATTTTAAGAAAACTAGATATATATATGAATGAAAATGGAATTTTTCTTTTGTGCAGTCTTCATAAACTCATTCATTCGAGAAAAATTGAAATTTAATTATTTAATGCATGTATATTTTAAATCGTATCTCAAAACATGATAAATGTTTTATGTACATCAGTTTTGTATAATAAAAATGTGAAATATTTGTAATAGCCCTTGATTTTTTTTTAGCGACTTTATTGAGAATAAGTTCGAGAATCATATTTTACGCTACACATCAGTTGAAAACCAATTTTTTGGAGAATCCCTGTAAGATATTCACTGCTTTTCTGGAGGGACGATAATGGACAGATGGCCCTGAAGAGGCACCTAACTTTTCTACAAATAGAGCTTAGCGAACACCAAAACTGTTTGCACTCTTTCCGTGTGCCTTTTTTCAACTACATATTTTTCTCTTGCAATAATATGTTAGCTGAGCATGTGTGCCCACTTTTTTTTTTTTATTAGTGATGCTCATTTATTGACACCAATTGAAGCCATTTTAGTCAAATAGTTGCATTCATGTCTCTGGTCCAGTCAAGTGTAATAGTTTTTCCACAACAGAATTAAGTTTCAGAGTGTTACAACAGAGAATGCAGATAAATATCCATGGTGAGTAATTTTTGTGTTTTAGAAATTCTAGTTTCTTGGGTAAGTAAACTGGTGTGTTCCTGTAAAAACAGAATATTTTTTGAAAACAATATTTTATCTGAATATTACGGTTAGTTATAGAAATATATTACGATCGAGAAAATAGTGTTCTGATTTCGAACCCCGCATTCTTAAATTAACAAAACTGGCGTCCACGACAGGACTATTGTTAGTATTACATTTTACCTTCTCAAATTTTCTTAGATTATTGTATGTATATTGTAGAGCTTATCTGTGTAGGCGGGAAGCATCATGCAAGTTTGAATAATGCAAGCTTTAATTGTTAAAAATAAAACATTACGTATTTCTTTTACTAAAACTGTTAGTCCTTTGAAAGCATGATTAGCGAAAACTGATATTGAATTCGGTGTAGTTAAGGACAAATATACGAAATTGCAAAAGTTATAGACGCAGAAATAAGAGCTGCATAACACAATTTTTGATTGAGCAGAGTGCGTCGGAAATTGTTTTAAAAGAATTTGAAAACCGTTCTAATTACTCAAATGAATTCGTAGCGCTGACTCGTCAAGTAAATGAAAATATTTTAGTTTCTGATTAAATTTGGAAAAGAGATCAAAGAAAATATTTCAGTGGGTAGAAATAAAGCATGTAGACAAATCAAATTGCAAAAATTCGATGGTTAATCGTTTTACCTTTTGTCACATTTTGACAAAAATGTACGATGATCCTGACCTCTTATGAGCAACAAGTTTCAATATTTGGTACAAAGTATGGAATTTAATTCGCATGCAAGGAAATTGTCAGCTATTAATGGATCTCAAAAGTATTTATCGTTTGTTATGTTCTCAAAAGTATTTATCTTTTGAATTCGATTTTTTATTTGAAATTTTATGTTTGTTATTTTATCAGAATATTCCTCGCTCGTTTTTAATTCATTTTCAAATACAGAAGGATCGGTTATGGCGATTTCGGAGTGAGTGAATGCAAAGTTTATTGGCGCAAGAACCAGATATGGCCATGCTGCGCCAAACAAGATTAAACTGTGGTCTAGACGTTAAGAAACCATTCATTTCGAATTGGTAAAGCCTTTTATCACGGTGTACTTTTTACAGACTTTGCGTCGATTCATTGCTCGACGAGATGTCCGCCTGTTATATATTCGGACAGTGGAATAAATTTTGTTGGAACACCTTCAGCCCTTAAGAGAACCAACCATGAGACTTTGAATCTCATCAAGTGGAGATTCATGTCGCCTTCAGCATTGTGATAGGATAGATGATGGGCGTAACTTATCCTCATTCTATAAAAAGCTTACAACGTGCGGCTATTAAATAACTAGACTGATGCTGCTACAGAAGTACGCATGCGCCAAACGCCAGCGACAGACAGCCGCTTAGCGTGAAGCCTTCTCTTTCGAAATATCTGGCTTTTGCGCCAGTAAATTTTATATTCACTCATTCACACATCTCTTTCGAATGCATTACTTCTCGTTTCTGTAACCCTAGCGATTCTTCTCTATTTTTGATTCTTCTTCTTGTCAGCTAGTTTGTGTCTTTTCTTCACGTCTAGACCACAGTTAAATCATTTTTGGCGCAACATAGCCGTATCTGGCTCTTGCAGCAATTAAATTTACCTTCTCACTTGACCCTTCTTGTCGACCAATCTTTTTTCATTGTTTTAACGTCAAGATCACAGATTTACCTTGTTTAGCACAGTATGGCCACATCTAGCTCTTGCGCCAATAAACTTCACTATCACTCACTCACTCTCGTTTCTGTAAACAAATTCGTATACCCGTAGCCTTCATTCGCATTAGTTATTTTTTTTTTCGCCGGGAAATGATAAATGAGCAACGAATTGTTGGGAACAATTCGTTGCTCACTTATCTTGATTCACACATGACTTACTTTAATTACATTGATTTTCATGACATTCGTTGCTCACTTATCTCCCATGAAACTTGGGAAAACCACTACTGAAACTTATGAGTTATCGAAAGAAGTGTATGACAATGAATGTTTATCGTATGTACGTGTTTTTGAGTGGTTTAAGCGTTTGCAAGATGGCCGAGAAGGCATTGCAAATGATTCACACTCGAATCGCTCTTCCGCGTCAGAAACTGATGAAAATAACGAAAAAAACGATTTGTAATCTGGTTCGATCTGACCGTCGGTTAAGTATTCGTACGATTGCTGAGATTGCCACTCGGATTTTTTGTCAATTCCTACAAATTGTTCCCCCGAAACAATGCTCTGGCTCATTCTACATTATCTGTCAAGAGCTTTCTAGCCAAATTTAGCATACCAGTGTTAGACCATCCGCCTTATTCATCGGATCTTGAGCCATGCGACTTCTGTCTGTTTCCTAAGGTAAAATTTGCTTTGAAAGGAACAAGATTTGTGTTCGCTGAAGCTGTGGAAGAGAAAGCGGCACGCGTCCTGAAGGTGTTGACAGAAGACTTCCAGCACTGTTTCAAATAATGAAAAATTCGCATAGAGCGTTGTAGGGATAGAGTGGCTTATGTTGAAGGTGATAATAAGTAAATATGTATATTTTACCACATCATTCTCTTTATTTAATAGCCAAACCTTGAGTTGTTTTAGTTCTTGGGTCAAGCCTTGCCATAGGTCAGCACTCGTAATTAAATTTAAAATACTTTTAGAATTACTTACGATTATTTGTGACGTAGATGCAGTAATAAATCGTACACTTGTCACTTATATTTCAGATGATACAGAGGATCTCGTACCATTGAATCCCTTGATGCTTTTCAAAAGCATTAGAGATTGGAGTTCCAGAACGGTAGACTTTATAGATAAACTTGTAGTCCGATAGGATTTGTAAGAGATCTGAGAAGAATTCTGGAGCAGATTCCGCAAGGAGTATCTTGGACAATTGGTGATGAAACATGACATGGGTAAAATAGGTGACATTGTTCTGGTTGGTTCTTAGAACCAGACAAGAATAAATTGCTTTTTGTGCGTGTACAAGAACTTTGTTCCGAATGAGATGGTTGTGAAGGTGAAGACAATATGGAATACTCGATCGTCCTGTACGGAAATGGTTTCCTTTAGCTTGCATGATTTGATTTGCTCGAAAACAATCCCTTTACCTTGGAAACGGATCATTTTACCCCATTAAATACCACTAAATTTTATGTAATACGTCTTACTTGGTTACGTATACAAAACCATTTTTTAAACTTAAATTAAAACTAGAAAGCTTGTAATTCAGTTTACAATGCTTTTAGAACTCGCTTCAACCAATAGTATAATAATAAACTTCATATTTGTTACAACGTCAAATTTACTGGTTATGTATTACATGAAGTTAGAATTGACTAGTTGCGTCAGCAAGTTGCCTTCAAGTGCTTACCTTCTTTAGGTAGGTACGGAAATCATGACCCCTGTGCCCCCTTATGATCTTTTTCTATTCCATGCGGTTTACAGTTTGTAGTAAACATGGGTAATGCGCCTCCGGGTACCCTAGTAATCTTTATCTATTTTCAATCATCCTTGTCAGCCAATTATTTTTTCTATTTTTTTTTTTTTTTTATGTTTATATCATATTAATACTTTGTGTGGCGCCGCATAGTCACATCTGACTCTTTCGCCATGACATTCCACCAGCACTCACTGTGTTGGTATTTCAAGGAGAAATTTATTCAAAATATTTATGTAAAAAAACAATGTAAAGTGAGTCTTGAGTTTTCGAATAAAGGTAAGCAATCTGTGGCTCGCTAAAATTGGCGTATGATGTAAAATACGCTTCAAAAATCTAAATATGAATGCAGTATCAACATTGTTGTTTTGTTTAAAACATATTATAGTTTTAAGTGAATGTTCTCCAAACACATATTCTTATTTTTTATCATTTTTTGAAGTAAATTCAATTTTGGTCGCTATTGGGTTAAACTTGTTATACGAAGCAATTGAGTGTCAGAATATTTCATGAATTTCAGGCTGTTAAGTGTTAAATAGTGGAATTCGAAATTGTCATAATTTTACAGATACAAAAATGCTCCAATATTATGTTCCGACTTCTTTAACTTGTAAAAAGTATATTTTATTCAACTACTCATTTCTATATGAATCAATTCAATTTTTCCAGTATAAAACGATCCATACTTTTCATGCAATGTAAAAAGTTAAATTGGTATTTAATTTTCCCTTTTAAAGTTAACAATTTATAAATAAGTATTTTTTTATTTAAGGTCAGAGAGTACAATAAATGGATATAGGGCCTGTGTCTGTTACTGTGAAAGATATAAAAAAATGTGAATATGTATTGTCGGAACCCATTAACTTACGAGTCCGCTTAACTCGCAGACACGCGAGTTATAGATCCTTTTTTATGAGATTCAAATAAATCTCTTTCAGGTGACGTCCATCATGACCCCGTGGCACCCTGGTGATCCTTTTCTTTCCAATGGGGTTTACTGTCTTTGATAAACACGGGTGACGCGCCCCCGGATTATCTTAGCGATCCTTCTCTATTTTCGACCCTCCTTCTTATCAACCAATTTTTGTCTATTCTTCAATTTCTTCTCGTCTAGACCACAGTTAAATCTTGTTTGGCACAGCATAGCCATATCTGGATCCTGCGCCAATAAATTTTACATTCACTCACTCACTTTCAGATGACGCCAGAACTTCTTACTAAGAACAGATTTTAATACGTTTTTCGTTCTATTTTACATATCGTTGCATAAACATGCCATGGAGTTCGAATTTGCAAAAGTAAAACTTACTCTCCGAATGGGAGAAATTAGAAACGTGAGAAAGAAATCAAATGGAGTTTGCGCACCTGAAAACAAGCAAAAAAGAGGCGCAAATATCTGAGGCAAGAGGACGCGATGCAGAGCCGCTGGTCCCTTGATCGTGAATTGCAGATGTTGACTTATTTCATAAAAGAGAGGAGAGAAGAAGGCAAGGAAGTGGAAATGAACGAAGATTATGTTTGAGGTGCATCCATCGAAAGTTTGGGGTTAAGAAAGGTTCGACCATTCTAATACTTTTATTTACAAATTGGATATGAATCGCCATTTCGCAAAAAATGAAATAATGCATTTCAGATTTTTTTTCAAGAGGTTATTTTAGAGCACTCGCGATCCGTGAGATTAGCCATACGCTCAACCATATTTAACTAGTCAAATTTTAAGAGTTATAATGATTTTTTTTGCTTGTGATTTCTGTAATGATTAAAAATATCGAAAAATTGTAAACTTAACGCAGAAAATTCTCAATTATGATTGAAGTATGCTATCAATTTATATTCATACTGTAAATCGTGGTTTACTACACTTGGACTGCGACTACAGCGAATTCACGGGGTTCGACTGTGTTTTGAGGTGAATGTCGATACCTACCAAACATGAGCTCTCCAAGATCTTGCCTTCTTCAGGTAAGTACGGGCATCACTCGAGGAACCCTTGTGATCTTTTTCTTGGTCTTTGTAAATACGGGTGACATGCTCCAGGATACCCTTGTGATTCTTCTCTATTTTTGACTTTCCATCTGGTCCATATTTTTTTTTTTATTTTTTACCCCATTTTTTCAAACATCTAAATCGCAGTTACACCTTGTCTTGCATCATTAAACTTCATCATCACTCACAAACTCATACTAAATACGAAAGTAAACGACTGAATATTTGGTTATATTCTTATGCATTCGGACCACGTCTCAGGGGCTCTTTTTTAGGTAAGTGTGGGAATCATGACCCCCCCTCAGGAACTATAGTGATCTATTTATTCCCATGGGGGGGGGTTATAGTCTTTGGTAACACGGTAACGCACACTCAGGAAGTCCTAGCGTTCCGTCTCGGTTTTCAATCCTTCTTGTCAACCAATTTTTACCCCCCCCCCCCCCAATTTCTTGCGTCTAGAAACAGTAGTGTAGTCATATACGGCCCTTGATCCAAAAACATCTACTTAAACTCATTCGCTCAATCATTTCCGTGTAGCCGGGGCTGATGCACTTTAAATCTATCGGGGCCCAAAGTCATCTCACTGGCGTGATGTGGAAGTTAAAAGAGCCAGCTCAGGTGTCGTCCTCGTCACTTGACCAAGGTTCAAAATTACGAGGTCCGTCGCCAATAGCCCTCGTGTTGTTTTTAGTGCGACGTTAACAAGAAAAACCAAACCATCACTCAATCATTTGAACATCGCCGACGTATATCGATAAGTGCAGATAAACACTGGTGGGAATGGAAATTTGAAGATATATTAAAATTAGAGAGATAAAAACGCCAAATCCTTTGTTCTGACATGAAGACACATGGCATCTATTGGTCAAATTCTCGAACTTTTTGTTGTTAGTCAGTATCAAGGTTCCCATCTACCGGCCTTTTTTATTTCGTGGACCTAAAGTTAATCCAATGGAATTTCGACTACCGTCCTCAAATCTTTACTATTTGATCTATTTGAATGCAATAAAGTGCATCTGAAAGAGTCAAAAATAATGAAGACTTCTGCGTAATTACAATTTTTTCTCCGATTTTTAAAAATATTTTTAAATACCAGAAAACTTAAACGAATCGTTAAAATAGGGGTAAAAATATTTTTTAAAAAATTGGATAGCCATACCTGGCTCTTACGCCATATAAGCTGATTTTCACTCACTCAAATATTTAGTATTCGTGTCGTTTCGGAACTGTGCACTGTGTGGAAAGATGTTTTTCGTTCATGAAAATGTCATCGACATAATTAAACACAAAACTCTGTCGAAAGAGCCAATCAAGATAGACATATGTGAACTGATGGATGCAAATAATTGGTCAGATGATTTGCCCTTTGTAAAATTTTCCAAGTACATATACACTAAGGAATATGTCAAATTCCTCATGAGATGCCCGGCTTGGCGCTAAGCCGAAAAGAGGCATTCAATGTCATCTCTGCCCGACGAACAACTTAAAGAAATTGCTTATTCTTTTGAAGAAAATTTATGCAGTGACCCCGAAAAATATATTCCGAATGAAAATATTGAAGAGGACCTGCAACTTACTTCATCTTCATTTTTTGTCCTGACTGAACAGCACTAGTTCATATATGTAAAAAAAAAAAAGGCAGCGAAAGAGAATCTACTGCGAGCAACTAAAATGTTACGAATTTAAAAAAGTTTCCTCATGTTCAAATTGGTGATACCTTACGAATGCAAGGCTTTGATGTCGAGAGAGAACGTACAGATGGCCAAAATGTGTCGTCGGTTGTTGTTGGAATAGAAGACTTCAATTTTCATAAATTGGCAAACAAGAATAATAACCTCAAAACTATATACCGGTAATCAGTTCGTAATTTATAAGCATAGGATATTTTTTTCTATAAAAGGTTTCTTTTCAAGAAATGTCACAAAGAGAAGCAATTCGAAAGTGGTAGATATTGTTATATTTGAAAAAAGTATTTCACGATTAAATATAGTTGTAAAAACAGGGAATTCTAGTACATTTCAGAAGTGAAGGAACAGTTTAAATTATTGCAAAAAAAAAAAAAAAAAAGAATTATGTAACGAGATCGCAAAATTAATATGAAAGTTTATTATTGATATTTTCTTTTCTCACTTAAGATGCACTGTTCATTTTAGGTTGAATAGTTCAATTTCACGTATTGCAACTCAAGACTTTTTAAATGACTAAATCTTTAAATATATTTTGCATGTCTTTTTAAAATCAATTTCGGAAACACGATTAATGCTTTTGAAAAATTGAAAATTAAAAGAGCCGCTTTGCGCGGAAGTATAACTAAATTAATAGCGAAAACAGAATCAATTTTGGATTCTTCGGTGGAAGATACTAATTCTGATGAAATGCTTAAACTCTTGGAACAAATAAATAAAAAAGAAAATGATTTGAACATTGTGAATTCCGAAATCGCCATCTTCTTCAGGTAAGTACGAGAATCATGACCCCGAGGCACCTTAGTGATCTTTCTCTTTCCCATGGGGTTTACTGTCTTTGGTAAACACGGGTGACGCACTCCCGGGATATCCTAGCGATCCTTCTCTATTTTCGACCCTCCTTCTTGTCAACCATTTTTACCTTTTTTTTCCAACTTCACGTCTAGACCACAGTTTAATCTTGTTTGGCGCAGCATAGCCATATCTGGCTCTTGCGCCAATAAACTTTACATTCACTCACTCACTCACTCCGAAATCGCCATAACCGATCCTTCTGTATTTGAAAATGAATTAAAAACGAGCGAGGAATATTCTGATAAAATAACAAACATAAAATTTCAAATAAAAAATCGAATTCAAAAGATAAATACTTTTGAGAACAGCGTTGTGGAAAAGAAAGAGAACAAACCTTTTCAGTCTTCATGTTTAAAATTACCCAGGTTGTCAATTAAACCCTTTTATGATGATTTCAGTTTTTTCTAGAAATTTTTAATGGTTTCAATAGTACTATACATGAAAATCCTTCTTTGTCAAAAATTGAAAAATTTGTGCACTTGATATCTTTAATATCAGGGCAAGCTTCTAATGTTTCCTTAACCGACGAAAATTATGAACAATGTTAGAAGTTGTAACGGGATCGCTATAGCTAAAAAGAAAATATTATTGCATGTCATATGAACAAATTATTAAGTTTAGAAGGTGTAAAAAGCTCTAATTTGAAATGTTTAAGAAAATTATTTGATGCTTGTGAAATTAATATTAGGAATTTGAATATTTTGGGTGTAACTTTGAACTCTTATAGACATCTTTAAAATCCTATTCTTCTAAAGTTACTGCTATCCGATTTAGTGCTTGATTTTCATAGAAAAAAAAAGATCCTACCAAAAGTTATGTAACTGAATTAATAGCATTTCTAAAAAAAAAAAGAGATAGCATGTAGAGAAAACGCGGTAAACGTATTTGGAAAGAATTTCAATGATGAATCTATCGTCAACAGGATACACACCATTTTTAACTATAAACAGTTGCATCCACATGGCAGACATAACTACTCATTCAAACTTCTGCTTTGAACATAATTACGTCTAAATTTCGTATATTTTGTAGAAGTAATCAGCATTATGGATCGCGATGTAAAAATTTAACTGATGATAAAAAAAAAAGTGCTAAATTAAAAAAAAAAAAAAAAAAAGGAAGGCAGATGTTATTAGTGTTTTAAATTTCATTTATACAAAGATTGCAAAATTAAAGTTAACTGTGAAAAATGTACGAGTTCTTCTCTTATACAATTATTCTGCTCAAAAGAACAAGAATTCAATTTACAATCCGAGCAACAAGAGAACGAAATAGTTGTAGGCACGTCGCATTCACAATGATCTTACTCAACTATTTTACAAACTTGCAACGTTATAGCGTCATCAGAAAATAAAACCTTAAACATAAGAATAATGTTGGACTCAGGAAGTGAAAGAATATTCATACCACGAGAAGTTACAGAAGCTCTGAATTTAAAACCGATATGCAAAGAAAAACTGTTACTCTATTCATATAAAAAAAAAAAAAAAAAAAAAAATCCTAAACCATCCGACTTCAATTTGGTTCAACTGCATCTGAAGAATCCTCATAACCCAAACAACGTCGAGCTAAACAGCCGCTTCAGCTGATTCCGATTGAGGCATTAACCACTCAACATATTTCTGGTGCCTCTTTGCGTTCATAATTTATAGTCAACAAATAAAGATTTTAACTGAAGTCCATGCCCTTGAACTGGTAGACTCTGGTAAGGGAAAAATTCAGCTTTTGCTTGGTATGGATTTTTTCCGCGAAGTAATAAAGGGTGCGCCTGTTAGAATAACAAATCTATTCGCACAAAAAGGTTTATTTGGCAATGTTATTTGTGGAGCCTTGAAACCGCATTTGAGAACTTCATATGTCCCTTACACGATTCATCATATTTTAATTACAGTGGCTCAAACAATTGAGGATACACCTTACTTTCACTTGATAAATCCAAATTTTAATGAAAATAACACATTATCTAGAATAGAAGACGTATTTTTACTTATACACGTAATAAAAGGGTTAATTTACAGTAAAAATAACGAAAATCAACAAAAAATATCTAAAATTAAAAGTTTCACAAATATTTGAAGTAAACATAGGCAGATCTTTACCTCAAAAAATTAAGGATACACCAATGAAATTTTTTCGATATATTACATGCATAGACAGTATCAGTATTTTGTTGCATGTCCTTTGGCTTTTATAATGTCCTCCAAACGTCTTGGTACCGATTCGACCAATTTTTTAGTGGTATCTGGAGATATTTTATCCCATTCTTCTTGTAACACTTGCTTTAAATGGGCTTTGTTTCTAATCTGGTGTTTTTGGACCGATGTTTCTAGTGTGGCCCACAAATTTTCTATGACATTGATGTCAGGGGACTGTGGCGGTGTGTGCAATTGCTGTTTACAATGAAAAAGACACCACATTTTGACATTACGTGCCGTGTGTTTGGGGTCGTTGTCGTGCTGAAATATAAAATTTCCATCTAAACCCAATTTTTGTGCACTTTCTCTAAGATTGTTGCGGAGTATGTCTATATAAAGCTTATGATCCATTATACCATCTATAAAAACTAAATTTCCTACCCCATCTGCAGCAATACAACCCCAAACCATGACGGAGCCACCACCATGTTTAACTGTAGGACGTAAATTTTTTGGATTAAAAGCGGTGTTCGGCTTTCTCCAAACGGTGTGACGACCATCGCTTCCAAAAATATTGAATTTACTTTCATCACTAAATATAACTTTCTTCCAAAAGTTTTCTGTCTTCAACTGATGAGTTTTTGCAAACTCCAAACGCTTTTTCTGATTTTGTAAGCTTATGAAAGGTTTCTTTCTAGCTACTCGACTGCTATATCCAGCATGTCTAATCACATTTCTCACAGTTTCAGCACTTACACTTCTGCAGATTATTCGAGAAGTTTCTGCAGCTAGTTTGACTGCACTCAATTTAGGATTAATCTTGATATCTTTTAAAATTTTTCTTTTAGCTACATCACTCAGAATACTTTTCCTTCCTCTTCCACTCTTATTTTGAATTCATCCATCGCGTTTAAATTTCCCAATGATTTTCTGGACACATGAGTGACTTCTACCGACAATTTCAGCTATTTCACGATAAGATTTCCCCTTCTTAAATAACATTAATATAAATTTTCTTACATCAATACTAGTCTCTTTCCGAGGAACCATTTTCCATTTAAAATTACAGCTTTATATTCTCATAACCAACTTCAAAAGACAGAAATAACAGTTGAAAAAGTTTAGGATAAAATTTCCCAAACTTAGATTATTAGTAGCAAGCAAAAAGAAATCAAGTGGTAGTTAAACAAAAATTTCATTTGTGTATCCTCAATTTTTTGAGGTAAAAATCTGCTTATGTTTATTTGAAATGCCTCTAAAAAGTTTTATTTTAGAATTTTGTCGTTGATTTTTCTTTATTTTTACTGTTAATTAAACCTTTTGTTATGTCTAAGAACAAAAATTCGTTTGCACTTCTGGTTAAGGTGTTATTTTGATTGAAAGTTGGATTTATCAAGTAAAAGTAAGGTGTATCCTCAATTGTTTGTGCCACTGTATGTGTCCGGTTTTAAATGATCATCGCCGTATTTTTTTTCAGTCATCTGTTTTAAACCTATCTGACTTGGTGGGGGAAATCCCCCACCATAATTTATTTGCTTTTTTAAGACATATTGGCCTTTTACACCATATTTGATTTTTAACCTTTTGTCTTTTATGTGTCTTTTTGTGTTGGTCTTGTGTTTTTAATGCCATTAATTTCTAATCGATTTTAATAAATGTTTGGCGCAGCATAGCCTACTTTGGCTCTTGCGCCATAAAACCTCACACTCACTTGAGAACTTCATGGGAAATAGAGTTGATCGGATGTGATACGGCGCAGGAAACGATTCTGAATTTGTAACATAATTTGTGAATAATTTAACTTTCGCGGATGGTCGATATGAAACAAAATTACTTTGGAATTTACCCAAGACACAATTAAACAATAATTATGAAGTGGCTATTAAAAGGTTTGATAATTTGTCAAAAAAAAATTAATGAATGATAAATTATGACTTGGAAGTTATAATACAGTTTTGAGGGAACAATTAACAAGATGGTGTTACTGAAGAATGCCTAGATAAATTTGTTAGCGAAAGTTCATATTACTTGCCCCACAGACTAGTGGTAAAAGAAAATAGTGTGAAAAGTTTTAGTCAATTTTGAATATGATTTATTTGATTATTTTGTACTTATGATGAATTTTATTTTGGTGTTTTTGAATATTGTTTACCTATGTGTCGTAGCCTGCGGTTTTCGTTCAGTCGCGGGTTCGATGTTTGGCCGCTAAAGAAACGTCGTGTAGGCGGGGCTGATGCACATTAAATCTGTAGGGGCCCAAAGTTCTCCCGTTGGCGTGGTATGGAAGTTAGGAGAGGGGGGTGCCAGCTCAGGTATCGTCCTCGTCACTTCACCGTGGTTCAAAATTACGAGGTCCGTCGCCAATAGCCCTCGTGTTGCTTCTAATGCTACGTTAATCTAAACAAACCAGACCAAAAGTGTTGAAATGATCTCGTTTATACCGCTCCTTAAATTAGCACTTGATCAGCTTGGAACGCGACTCTCGTCTACCTGCCATTCTGATTTTGTAAATGTCATGTTAATCCTATGGAATTTCTTTCTTGTCAACCACTTATCTTTTTTCAACTTCACGTCTAGACCACAGTTTAATCTTGTTTGGCGCAGCATAGCCATATCTGGCTCTTGCGCGAATAAACTTTACATTCACTCACCTATGGAATTTCTACCGTTGCCCTCAAATCCAGACAGTTTTATCTATTTATTGGAGAGAAAATGTAATTCAACAGGAATTTCCATTATTTTCTGCTCTTTATTGCATTCAAAAAGCTAAAATAGATTTGAGGGCGTGAACAGAAATTCCTTGGCTATAACATTGCGTTCACGAAATCAAAATGGCCAGTAGACGCGAGCCTTAATCACTAAAGGAGGTTTTACTATAAGTCAAGGTCCAGAGAAAAGCATTTCGTCATCGGTATGGTTCTTGTTTCCCGTTTTCAGCAACATATGCTGATAATGTTCTTAAATAAAAAATAAAAGTACTTTTATTTAGGATAAAATACATCGCGATTAAATTTGCTACTCAAATTATACACTACTTACAGAAACTTGTGCGAACTATTACTTTCGTACATGAGCTTTAGCTACACAGTTCATAAGGTGAGACTTTCTCGAGAAACAATTTCTACCCTAACGAAAACCTTATATGTACACAATTCTTAAAACTAAATATTACAAATATATCTTGAGGTAAAGTAAGAAAAATTGCAATAGTTTCACAATCTTTATCTCAAAATCTTTATCTCTATACAAAAGTTTCACAATCTTTATCTCAAAATCTTGAGAAATTAGCTAGTGGTATGTCTTTAATAATGATTAGTAACCATCGTTATTGAATAATGATAGAATGATCAAAGGAAGTAAATTATCCCGGGGCGCTACAAATAGATCGTTTTTTCCCTTGATAATGCGATTTAGCCCCACTTCTTTGCGACTGTAGTTTTTGTTGGTGATAATTCACCGAATGTGGTAATCCTCGTTTTCTTTTTGAACATTGCCATTATATATGGCAACCATAAAATTATCGATAGTCTTTTTTTTTTTTTTAATAGCTTTATGGGTTATTGCATTTATGCTGGAATCTTACGACTTTTTTTGCCCCCGATCAGAGTATTATTCTCTTGTAACTATTGCTGGTAAATTAAAATTACCGGTCTGATTAGCTGCTTCTCCACTGACTGGTATTCTAAAAATAACGCCAACACCTCAACTCAGAGCCTCTAGAGGCATGCAATTTCACTTATTTCTCATCGGTTTTAAGTTTACGCTTGATGCTCTACTGCAACTCTTTAAGAAATGATTTTTTTTCCCTTAAATCTTTAAAGTCATTAACAATTTTTAATTTTCCTATTCTTAAGCAATTCTGGGCAAGGTAATGGCCCAAGTCATGCTCCAAAGCTCAATCTGATACGGAGATTAGAAAAGCCCAAAAGCTTAAGTACTGTCAATCTGTCAACCTATATAATTGAAATCTTTTTAATATTAATTCGCTTTTGAATATTTCTTCTACATATATGCATTTTATCTCCATATTTCTTACGTGTTTTTGTTTCCAAGTTTAATTATCAATTATGGCTGATGGTATGATATTGAAAGAGATGACTGAATGAAAATCACTTAGTTTTTCTTTTTTACTAATTAAGAAATGAAAGAAGAAGGATTTTTTCCTGAACGGTATGGGAAAGTTAGTTTAATTGCATCCACTTATGAATATTCGAAATGTGGTGAGAGCATGATTATTCAAAAGGAATTGTTCTACTCATGGACACCCCGAAAAATAGGTTATTGAAATTGCTTTCATTTGACGCTCTATACTATTTGCCTGCGTTAATCCGTCAAAATTCGCCAATTTGGCGATTTTTAAAATCGCCCTAAGTGGTGAGGCTAAACCGCATTTTCACCTGGAAAAGATACACTTCGTAAAATGTTAAGGACGTGTCAATAAATCAATTAACAATTTTAAGAACTGGCCCATTCAAACTATATTTTTCTTACAATCATTCTTTCTTAAGTTAATACTCTTACTCATAAGAATTTAAGATAACTTCAATTTTTCCCATAATTGAAGTGGTAATATAACATTCCAGTCAAGGCTTTCTCGTTGAGATTTTGAACGATGAGAGCACTTAAGAAGCGGCGTTTCTAATGGCTTTTTGGCGCTGACAGATTTTACAAAACAAAATGATTTCATAATTCTTTTAACCACCCAGATTTATTATTTTAGTCGACGGCAAAATAGTGAACCTATCACTTTTCAAAACGTGTTTTCGGGGCCGCGGTTGCCTAATGGTCAAGGTTGTGGACTAGCGGCCGGCAGTTTTCGTTCAGTCGCGGGTTCGATCCTTGGCCGCCAAAGATCCGCCGTGGAGCCGGGGCTGATGCACGTTAAAGCTGTTCGGGGCCCAAAGTCCTTCTGTTGGCGTGGTGTGGATGTTAGGAGAGGGGGTGCCAGCTCAGGTGTCGTCCTCGTCTCTTGACCGTAGTTCCAAGTTACGAGGTCCGTCGCCAATAGCCCTCGTGTTGCTTCTAGTGCGATGTTAATAAAAACTAGACTAAACAAAACGTGTTTTCTGAAATATCTTATAGACATTCACTAATCAATCAATTAAATTTCCGTTCTGTTGTCATATTATCGTTTGCTTTAATTCTAGTAATTAAATGTATAATTTAATAATTATTTTAAAAAGCAAATTAGCACTTTTAGTGGCGAAAAGTGTTTTCCGCAACGCATTGCATAGAAAAATTTCAGTTTTCCTTTTTTAAAACGTTTTTCTGAATTTCACTTGGTGTGTGTGCGTGCGTGTGTGTCATCAAATTTTCGATCGTTAATTTAACCAACTTCCCATCAAACTAGAACTCTGAAACCTTGGGAATCGTTCTCACTCGCCTAACAATGCGATATTTAGACGTTTGCGACAAGTTTTAGCTAGTATTTTCTTCAATAATGCAGTTTATCCCACCCACTTGGTGCGATTTCAAAAATTGGCACCAAACTTGGCGATTTTTTTTGTTTGGCTGAACGTTAAGTCCGTAAAACGGACCAGAGTAGCCACATTTGGCAAAATACTGCCAAATAATTCTTGTCGCCATGAGTTGATTGGGTTAAACTGCATTCCAACCATTTAATTTACCGGATGAATTAATTAATTTTAGTTACTTTTAACGTTTTTATGTATTTCACTTGGTGTGTGTTTCTGTGTGTGTGTGTGTGTATATCAGTGTGTCATCAAATTTTCTATCGTTAAATTAACCAACTTCCCATCAAGCTAGAGCTCTGAAATTTTGGGAACCGTTCTTACTTGCCTAACAATACTATATTTAGATATTTGCGACCAGTTTTAACTAATATTTCAATAATTTTTCTTAATAAACTTTGCCACTATATAAAAACGTTGTTTTTAAAAACGTTGGTTTTTATCTCGAATTATTTTCATTGTAAATATGCATAACGACCTCGCAAGACGATACTGAATGCACTTACACGTTTGATGAAATCAAAATTGGTCGTCGAGTTTTGCCTTCCCCGTAGGATCACGATGTTGCGATGTTTATTTAAAGATAATTCATTTGAATCACATTAAATTTCTTTACTGTTTCGAAAATTATAGTAAACTTACAAATAACTGTCGTATATGCAGAAAGATTTCCTTCAAGATTAAAAATAATAAAAGATTTCTTGAAAGATCTAGCATTCCTCTGAAACAATTTAACTCCTTGGTCTATTTTATCCTTTGAATCTCGTTTATTCAAAGTACTAAATTACGATAATATTATCAACATATTTCCTAAAAATACGCATGACAATTCAACAAAATCATTTACTTATTCTAGTAAGCTGCTTAACAAATTGTATTTTACAACGTTTTTCTGAATTTCACTTGGTGTGTGTGTGTGTGTCATCAAATTTTCGATCGTTAATTTAACCAACTTCCCATCAAGCTAGAGCTTTGAAATTTCGGGAATCGTTCGTACTCGCCTAACAATGCAATATTTATTCGTTTGCGACAAGTTTTAACTCATATTTCAATAATTTTAATAAGTCAAAATATTCTTTCCTCGAGGCGCTTTTAGGATTCAGGGAAAAATTTCTTTCCCCCTCTGGGAGCACCGGGCACTCCCCACGCAGCATGAGGTTATCGTAAACCTTTTGTACTCACAAAGGGGAGATACTATCTCCCCTTTACAATCTCCGAGATAGTAAGGGTTGCTGACTTTTAGTCAGTAATCATTCGCAAGAAAAAGTTTCCAATATTAGGCACCATGTCTTATCACAATAATTTTTTCTGAATTCTGGTTCCCATTTTTTTTTTTAATAGAATGACTTACAAACTTTCAAATGCATGTTTTGATTTTATATTATGAATTTTTTAATACGCTCACAAATGTCTCTTTTTAAGTAAATTTTAAATATAAAATAACTAACAGTATTAACTAATATTTCAATAATTTTCTCTAATAAACTTTGCCACCATATAAAAACGTTGCTTTTAAAAACGTTGGTTTTTATATCGAATTATTATTAGTATAATACATGGATCAATAAGTTCCGAGACTAACCCAGAGATGGCGCTCGTAGTAAACCAGTAACCAGATCTTTCTAGAGTTCTAACCTTTGCTTGAAACGTGTCAAAATTTTAAGTCGATCGGACCAGAAACAGCTGAGTTATCGAGGTTGGAGTAAAGTCGTTTTGTAGTTTGTTTAAAAAATGGAAAAAACCGAGTTTCGTGTTCTGATAAAACATTGTTTTTTAATGGGTAAAAACACTGTGCAAGCGAAACAATGGATTGAAAAATGTTACCCGGACTATTGTCCATCAAAAGCAACGATTTGTCGGTGGTTTGCAGAGTTTAAACGTGGTCGTACCGACACAAATGACGCGGAACGCTCGGGTAGACCTGTGGAAGCCGTTACACCGGAAAATGTGAGTGAAGTGACAAAAATTATAATGAAAGATCGTAAAGTGAAGCTCCGTGAGATTGCTGAGATGACACAGATATCATATGGAAGTGTATTTACTGAAAAAGGTTTTTTCCAAGTGGGTGCCGCGATTGCTTTCGATGGAACAAAAACAGCAACGAGTCGATGATTCAGAAAGCGGTTTATCGCTATTTACTCGCAACAAAAAAGATTTCTTGCGTCGTTACGTGACCATGGACGAAACATGGATACATCACTACACTCCAGAGTCGAAGCGGCAGTCATCTGAGTGGCACACAGATGGCGAAAGCCGTCCGAAGCGTCCGAAAACGCAGCAGTCAGCTGGCAAAGTCATGGCGTCAGTTTTTTGGGATACGCATGGCGTGATTTTCATTGACTACCTCGAAAAAGGTAAATCGATCAACAGTGATTATTATATTGACTTGCTGGTGCGTTTGAAGGAGGAAATCGCAAAAAAACGACCACACATGCAAAGAAAAAAAAATCCTTTTTCACCAAGACAATGCAGCCTGCCACAAGTCGATGAAAACAATGGCAAAATTGAACGAATTGGGCTTTGATCTGCTTCCCCACCCCCCATACTCGCCAGATTTAGCCCCCAGTGACTACTGGCTCTTTGCTGATCTTAAAAAAATGCTCCAGGGAAAAAGATTTGGCTCAAATGAAGAGGTCATCGTTGAAACTGAAGCTTATTTTGAAGCGAAAGATAATTTTTTTTATAAACATGGCATTGAAAAATTGGAAAAGCGTTGGAACGATTGTATCACCCTAAAAGGTGATTATGTTGAATAAAAAAAATTTTTGCAAAAAAAATGTTTTCAATGTTAGTCTCGGGACTTATTGATCCATGTGTTATGAATCAATAACTTTTATTTTACTAATTCGCGATTTAAGTGTCATAAAATTATTAATTTTAGCAAAATAATTTAATTGTTTATCGTTTTCATGTACTCCTTTTGATAATAATTTGTACACTGCAATTAATATTACACACAAAATTAAAAAAAAAATTGTTTTGCAGTACGGAATTTGATTTAAGGCTCCTCCAGTAAATTGTGTCACTGGATCCCGATTTTCTTTGGACTGGATATCGTTCTAATATTTTATATTGAACTTTCAAGACGTACAAAGTCAGAATAATTTTCCATTTATCGTATTTTTATTTCAGTTCTATTACTTGAATGCAAATTTTTGACTTACCTTATACGTACAGCATTAAAATATTGCCTAGATACTTTTAAATATAAAGCGAATTCTTGAAAGGTGACCTTTATACAGGTGGTTAAGAAAACAATGGAAACATCTATCAATATGAATAGTATTTATGAAAAGGTTTCATATTAATCACCTAAAAGTTTGGTCGCCACTATTTATTATTTGAAGATAACAAATATATTGTTTTGCGTGCAAGTTATAATGCAGCTCAGAGCCTTCTTGTTTTTTCTTAGTCGTGTGAAATGTCTAACCTTATAAAATGTCAGAGAGGACAAATTGTTGGAGTTAGCTTTGTGGGAGCATCTGTAACCACAACTACTGACACTGAGGGCGATTCTCGAGGTACAATCTCGAAAGTCATGACATCAGATCAAATTCAAGGGAAAGCAACATACGACAGACTCGGCTGTGAACGGAAGCGAAAGCCGGCTGAGAAAGACCATCGGATATTGAAATGGATTATGGCATCAAGAAAAAAGACAACTGCAGCCAAAAGCGACTGGAGAACTAAATGAGCATCTGCAGATTCCTGAATCAAATATTACCGTTAGAAAAGAGTCGCACAAACAAAAAATGTACGTCACAGTATTTATTCCCAAGCCACTTGTCACAGATGTGAATGAGAAATGTCGTTTCAAATGGTGTCACGATCAAAGAGACTAATCAAAAGATGCATGGAAGAAAGCAATATAATCATATCAATTATCGTTTACATTGTTTCACAGAACTAGACGTGTTTAAATCTCGAGAACACCTGCATAAGCGCACCATTCAGATTACCTTGTTCCAACTATCAAGCTTGGAGGCGGCTCTGTAATGATTTAGGTAGCGATCTCGCGAATTTCTGTAGGCATCATAACCCTAGAAGGCCAAGTAACTGCAATGGAGCATGTGATATTTTAGTCAGTCAGGTGCACCCTATGGTGATATTTTCTTTTTTTTTTTTTTTCAGTACATACCGTCTTTCTGGATGATAATTGTCCATACAGCTAGAACTGTTCAGATATGGTTTGAGGAACTGGAAGTTGAAGTTACACATTTCCCTGGGCCGTCACAACCCTCAATATTATTGAGCCACTCTGGTATACTTTAGAAACCAGACTCCGCAGCTATTCTCCACTACCATCCTCTCTTTGAACTTTACCGATATCTTAATGGAAAATTGTGTAATATTTCTGTAAACATCATACATGATTTGTACAACTCTATTCTCAGACGTATTGAGGCAATTATACATGCCAAAAGTAGCTCTACGCCTTATTAATAAAGGTTTGTATGCTTTTGTGGTTTTCTGTTATTTTGATAATCACCTAAATAGAAAGGACTCTTTAATCTGGCATTTAATGACTCGGTTCGTTCTATAATCTAGCATCAATCGAATCAACTTTCGTATTTTTTAGGTGTGGATTCGAAAGTATATTGACCTCGACACAGCGCAGCTCGCCTTTTCGCCCAGAGCTTATCATAACTATCAGTATTCGGAACTGGGTACTTTTCCAATTGATACCACGTGACTTCCACCAGAGGATGCTGTTGAATGGAGTGAGCAACACTAAAACAAAACGAACTTTGATTAGAACGCTTTTTGCTCTCTTATATGCCTGTGTTATAGTGTTTTGTAGTGAGATGTATAACTTAATGTTGTATTTAAATTGATGTTAATAATATATTACTTTATTTACAAGGAAGTGCTGATTTTCGGAGTGGCACATTATTTTAAAAGAACAGTTTTGTTGCAGCCAAAGCGAAATCTTTAACGCATCTGCTCCTCAGAACGATAGAAAAGGTAAGCATCAATATTTTGATATTCTTAATGAATAATTATTTACCAGTTCAGGATTAAATCGAGAAATATTCGTTTCTTAATTTGGCATCCGTACCGGGATGTCAGTTTGTGCTTTAAATTTAAAATATAGAAATACACTCTATAACAAAAAAGAAAAAAAAAAAAAAAAAAACGACACGTCAAGAAAAGAGTTACCCGTTTGTAATTTTTGGTGTCCAATGAATGAATAGCGGGAGCTATAGCGTATCGGAATTCCGCATTCAGCAGGTGTATATAAAAAGTGATTCTCAGTCTACAGACTACATACGGCACATGTTGCCATGAACTGTGTTAGAGCTTGTCAAACACTTCCTTGGCCAGCCATATCTCTCTCCAATCGAGCACGTTTGGGATAGGATGGGAAGGCGATTGCATCTACCAGGGAATGTTGATGACCTCGCCCGAGAATTTGAGCAAATTTGGCAAGAAATACCACAGGAGACCATCAGGGAGCTTTATCATTTTATGCCACGTCGTGTGGCAGCTTGTATCCAGGCTAGAGTTGGGTCAACACCTTATTGAGCTCGTTACTTTGTAACTATGTAATTCTGAACTAAATCATACAATTTTTCAGAAATTTTAATCATTTTCGATTCTGTACATAATTTTCCTATCCGCCAATTTTTGTCTCCATCGTACAACTCCTTCTTGGTGCATCGTTTTTTTTTTTTTTTTTTTTTTTTTTTTTGTTATAGAGTGTATATATGAGATTGAACTGATATATTTGAACATATTTTGATTACCATATTTGTTATTTTTTATTTTGCTAGTTGTAATAAAATGGCTACCTAAAGCTCTGAGTTACTAAAATTTATTTCTAAAATTGAAGTAGAAATTTGAAAAACAGAAGTAACTACTGAAGATAGCGAAATTTAATTTTGTATAGAAAAATTGAATGATAAATTCGAATCCCTTAAATTAGTTGATTCTGATTTAGAAAAGGTATTAAAACCTGAGGATCTGGTTGAAGAATTAGAATCAGTGAAGTGTGACGTGGAAAAATAGTAACGTATTGATCCAAAGCAAATAAATATTTCCGAATTTTAAAAAAAAAAAAATTTTTCCCCCCCCCCCCCCCCCCAACGATTCAGCACATGCAACGAATGTTAAACATCAAACTATCAACGTGAAATTACTGAAACTAATGATCACGAAATTTTCTGGAAATGTAAGTGAATGGCTTATATTCTGAATCTCTTACGAGATGTCGATACATAATAATACATCTCTAGACGACGTCAGTAAATTTAATTATATAAAAGCCCGCTTAACTGGAGCAGTTATGGAAACTATGGTGGTTTTTCTATTTCTCAGGAAAATTATGTTAAAGTTGTGAATTTACTAGAACAGAGAGATTTGGCAGAAAAGAAACTTTAATAAACACCCACGCATGAGTCAGTTATCAGAAATTCCCCCTCTTAAGCATTCGAGTAACGTAAAAAGTTTCCCGCAACTGTTATAGAAAATTCAAATTCATATCAATAGCTTAGAATCTTTAGGCGTTTCTCCAGATAATTAGAGTACTTTATTATCTCCTGTAATTCTAAAGTCACTGCCAAATGATTTAGTATTTGAATTTAATAAGGAATTCGGAAAAGAATATTCCGTTAATGATTTAATTGATCTTTTAAAGAAGCAGTTAATCGCGTAAGTAAAGACTGAGTTATCTCAAACAAATCAAAATGAGCATTCACACATGCTACAAAGTGTTTAATACTGTGAGTTGGCAAAGAACCAAACAGAATGAAATGGAGAAAAAAGAGAGAACTGCAGCTGCCAGCCAATTTTTTTGTTTAATTCCGCCGCGAAATCTAAGTTGTGTCTGTTCTGTAATAACTCGTCTCATGCTAGTATAAATTATGAATTTGGGAAAAGTTTATCACTTGAACAACGGAAATCGATATTAATTAAAAAGAGTTTTTGTTTTCGCTGTGTCAATCTCGGTCACGTAAGTTTTTTTTTATAAAACAAAAGTAAAATTTACAATTTTTGGGAAAAGATGTGTTGATATTATGTTTTACGATGAAAATAAACATTTTAAAAATGAGAAACCAGAATTAAAGGAAGTTATTGAAAACACTACGCTTTCGAATATTAGTTGTTCTGAAGTTGTTATCTTCTGACTGATATAGTTTATATTAAAGATAATAATTTTAAACATTTGTTTGGGGTATTATAGATATGGGTAGCCAGCGGTCTTATATTATAAAATTTATCGCAGGAGCAATGAACTTAAAGGGGTTAGGAGATGAATCTGGAGGTTTATTAGGTGCAATTGAACTCGCCGAAACGCATCAAAAGTTCTATATTAATTTTGCGAATGTCAGTGGAAGCTATAATTCTGAGATAGAAGTTTTAGATGAAAAGAAATTGCTTCCTTATACATGCTAATTGTTTGAAACAATTAAAAGATTTAGGCATTTTAATTAGTGATGCAATGATAAAGAAGAAATCCTGTCTAAATGAGAAAAATTCTGGTGAGATAAATTTGCTGATTAGAGCAAATTGTATACCCTACAATTGGTAGGGTTGTATTCTGAATATCATGCAGTCCCTTCCTATTTGCAGCTGTTTTGAATCATGAATTAGATCAGGTAGAAGAAACTTTTAAAGCATGCTTGTCTGAAGTGCGGCCCAAAAGCCTTTAAAATGCGGCTCAAATGCAAATTATGAAAATAATTAAATTTACACATTTTTATGAAGAAAAAAAAATAAATGTTTACAATATTTTTCACATGTAATCGATTCGTTGACATTTATTTTGAAATAAAAATTTAAATAAAAACATATTAGTAGGCCATCTTAGTTGATGTCGCTGTCGGCAATATGATCTTGATGGCATATCATTGTATTGTACATCAGGGCAATTTATGTGGAAAAATTTTAAAAATGGAAAATGCATTAAGCGTTGTTATAAAAACCATTAACTTTATAAGAGCAAAAGGACTTAATCATAGACAATTTCAAGAGTTTTTTAAGGTAAGGGGCACTGAATTTGAAGATGTTATTTATTGTACAGAAGTAAGATAGCTCAGTAAGGGGAAAATGCTCAAAAGATTTTACGATTTGAGAACTGAAATAAAAATATTTATGGAAACAAAAGGAAAACCTGTGGCTGAATTTGAAGATGGAGATTGGGTTTTAGATTTAGCTTTTTTAGTAGACTTAAAAGAACATTTGAATGATTTAAATTTGAGACTTCAAGGAAAAAATCCAGCGGATTTACCATCAAAAGAATGCTCGGTAAAAACTCTTTTGAAGAAGCAATGGTACGAAGGACCTTCGTGGCTTAGAGACCCCAGAGAAAAATAGTCAGATTTGAACTCTTACCCAATGAAAATATTATACATGCAGAAAAGTAGAAAATTATAGTATTATCTTTTAATAAGAAAAATGACGAGTTTTATTACGATATATATTCCCACAAAAGAATGATTAGAGTTACAGGTTGTATATATAGATTTTATGTAAATACTGAAACGTGTATCAAGAAAACAGAAGAATTGTCCGAGAAATAACTTAAAAAGGCTGAACTTAAAACATTGAAGAAGGTTCAAGAAAACTCATTCCAATTCAAGGAAATGCAACGTCTAAAATTCTTGTTGACATTTAAAGACGCTGATGAGATTTTGAGAATCCAAACGAAACTTATTATGCGAGAAGACAATGAAAATTTTAAAGTTCCAATTGTTTTACCATCTGATTACCATGTTGTCAAGAGTTTTATAAACACTTAGAGCTGGGACATCCTGGAGTACAATTCCTGATGGTGGCTCTGAGAGAAAATCATTGAACAGTAAAAAGTAAACGAACTATAAAAAAGGTAACCAAAACCTGCATAATTTGTCAACTATTTAGTGCCAGAAAATCAGAAATACCAGAAGTAACACTACCGAAAAGTGAAAAAGGCTTCCGTTTTCGAAGTCATCGGAGTGGATGTAGCGGGCCCCTTAATATAATGAGACAGCAAGAAGGTGTGGATAGTAATTTTCCCATGTGTGGCTTGTAGAGAGGTATATTTAGAGCTATTGATATCTCTTTCAACAGATAATTTCATCTTAGCACTGAGAGAAGGTTTATAGCACGCAGAGGGCTCCTGTAGATTATCTACTTGGATAATGGAACGAATTTTGTCGGAACCGAAAACGCTTAGAAGAATATGAATCTAGAAAAATTGAAAGCATCCTTTTCACTGATTTCCTGGAAATTTATTCTTCATGCAGCTCCATGGATTTTGGAAGAAATTGATAGGACTCTTAAAATTAATTTTGAGAAAAGTTTTAGGTCGCACCTCCTTGAACTATCAAGAAATCGAAACAGTTTTATGTGACTGTGATAGTTAATTAAGTGATTGTGATAGTATGACCTTTAACCTATGTTAGTGACTATCCGGACGATTTATGCCCACTAACACCTGATTTATTCTTAAAGGAAACATGTAATACTAGTATGATGGTCTTGAACAAAATAAAATCAACTGACAGGACAGAACTTAACAAGCGACTAGTGCACAGAAAAGACTGATGTCAGACTAACGAGCCAGGTTTCGTAATGAATACTTGAGTCAGTTGCATCAAAGAACAAAAACAAATGTATAATTCTAAAATTGGAGACATTATTTTAATCTGGAATGATAATCTCTAAAGAATTTATTGACCCTCGTGAAGAATACTGCCAGACTGTTCAAGCAAAAATGGAATAATAAGAAGAGCTAAGATTAAAACTAAATCGGGTATTGTGATCAGGCCCATTCAAAAACTATATCCCTTAGAAATGGATGCAGAAAATGTCTCCGAGGACAAGGTTCCAGATATTCCTGAAGATCATTCAGAAAAATGAGACATTCCTGACTCTACTCCTGGAACTACCAGAGCTGGATGCATAGTTCGACCCCCATCCCGATACAGACCATAAAGTGTTGAATTTCGGTTCTATGTGTCCCGAAACTCAAAGAGTGGGGGTCAGAATTGGATACTTTTCCTGTTGATACCACGTGGCTTCCGCCAGAGGACGCTGTTGATTGGAGTGAGCAGCGTGAAAACAAAACGAACATTTAATTAGAACGTCTCTTCTATGTACCTATGTTATTGTGTCTTGTGGTGTGATGTGTAACTTAATTTTGTATTTAAATTGATGCTAATAATACATTACTTTATTTACAAGGGAATGCTGATTTTTGGTGTGGCTTATTATTTTAATCGAACAGTTTTGTTGCATCTAAAACGAAATGTTTAATGCATCTGCTCTCCGGTAAGATAGTAAGGAGGGTATCAATATTTTGATATGAATAAGTCATCAACAATTTCCTGTTCCTTACCTAGAACAGTTGGAGTCGCCTGCTTTAGACTTGCTATGGGCCATAACTATCTACAGATCCATCTGTTTAGAATAGGACTCACGAGCCCAGATATTTGTCCTATTTGCGACCATGGCATGATCATAATTGGAGAACACCTCAGCTTATTCCCTGCAGTCTTCAATATTTTTTACTCTTTTAACTCGTCATCTTTGTGTGTTACTGACAACGTTTTTGCTGACTGCTTGTATCGTTCTTCACTGCATTGAGCTGCTCGTCGACTCATGACTGAAAGGTTGGAGACGGGCTTAGGATAAAAAAAAAATATTTTGATATTCTTAATGAATAATTGCATACCAGTTTCGAATTGAATCGAAAAATATTTGTTTCTTGACAGTCAGTTCTCATTTCAGTACAATACTTTTAGTGGTTTATAAAACATCTTTGAAAATTTGAAAATATAACAGCTGTGTACATACTGTGTGCGATGTGCAGTTCTCGAAGCTTAGTAGGCACTCTTAAAGTGTTAATATATCTAATAAGTGTAAGCATGTGACTAGTGTAATTGGTCACAATTTGTTTAAACGATTACTGTACTGTATTAATTTTTCTTCGGCGCTGAGTTTTTTTTTTTAACAATATAAGAATATTCAATTAAATTAATGTTCAATGTTTGAATTTAATTTTAGTTGTTGCTAGAATGAGACAAAATACTTAGAGAACAGTATCAATGCTTGGTGGACAAATGGACAAATTTAAGCCTGGTGAAAATGTTTGCAATGAAGGATGGATTAATTTGAACTATAGATTAGTTGTTTTAGAAACAACGCGATGGCTGTTGTAATACGGTACAAATCACGAAATAAAAATTACCAATTGAGGCAAGAATTTTTTTATATTGAACATTGAATTATCTCAACGTTTTTAACAAATAAGAGCTCTGAGGAATCGAGGGTTTTGGAGTTTCTTCACGGAGTCTTACGATTACCAACCAAATTCACATGATAAAGAATGTTTAATATAGCTTCGAAACATAAATGTTTAACTTTGTTAGCTATTAATTTAAAGATTTAGACCAGATTGTCCAAAACCCGAGACTCAATAAAAAAAATCGTAAACTTACCGAATTTATGAGATTGCGACAGAAATTAACATTAATAATATTACAAATATAATTCTAACTATTTATTAATCTATAAGAGGCGTATTTCGTTTTATTGTAACACGTTTTATTTGCAATGAGAGATTCAAAAGAATACTCAAATAAGTGATTTTCTAACTCTCTCTATGCGCATAGCAAGCCCGCTGGTATGAATTTAAAATTGCCGCTCATGCGGATATTTATGTCATGACATAATAAATAATGTACTGATTCTCCTCTTTATTTTTACTACGCTGTAGATGTGTTTTCCTTCAGTGCAATGGAAATACTGATTCCGCTTTCAGTGTGTAATCATAAACACTGAACCGTCATCGAAGAAACAGCAAACGTCGCATGTTTTTGGCGAGTGAAATCCTAGTTAATTATTGATATTTCTTTTCCTACTTACCTTTTATAAATAATAAGCCTTTGATTATAGAGAAATGATAGAAAAGGAAATTTTTCTAACGTAATTTTTGTCTCACCAGACTAATGGAAGGGGAATTGATGAAATATTAAGATTTGACGAAAAGAGCTCCGTGGTGAGTAGAGCTTTTAATTTTAAATTTTATGCTAATTGGCAGTAGATGAAAAGACAGATGCTAGTAATACAACTCATTTGGCAATTTTGATAGGAGGATTGAGATCGAATGTAAAATATCGTTGAAAGAATGGCTTCTGTACTGTGAAAGGTTCAACTAAATCAAGAGATTTATTGAAAGCTGAGAAAAATGTACTAAACTGAATTTCTTTGTCCATTGCAGGGGGAAGCATGAAATTTTTCAAGGGAGAAGAGAGTTCCTTCCACTTCCACTCATATGTCAAAAAAATTAAATATTTCATTGTTTATTTTCAAAATGAAAAGGTTTATATGAAACAAGGAATTTCGAATGTTAATTTTTTTCTGAAAAAAAAAATCAGCATAACTAACGTTTGTATTTAAATTTCAATATACAGCAATCCCTGTGGGGGATTACAATCCCCATATCTCCCCCATCACTACACCACTGTGAACATATCTGATATAGCTACTGATGGGCCTGCGAAGCAATACGAGGGCTATTGGTAACGTGACTCGTCATTTTGAATCTCAGTCAAGTGAAGAGGATGATACGTGAGCTGTCACCTCCCTCTCTAAACTTCCATACCACACCAAGAGGAGAACGGGGCACCTCGACAGATTTAGTGTGCATCTGCACCGCTACATGGCTGATCCTTAATTGCATGAGGACTTGACGGAAACAAGGTCGTCGCGACTATGACCATTACGCTACCACGAACACGATAGTACTTCGGAAATGACAGGTAAAAAAATAGACTTGTAGATTAATAGAGACGATGCAACTCCTCCTAAAAATTACGTGCAATAGAATATCACTACATTGTACGCTAAGAAAACTTATGAACAAAAATGTTAAGATTGGGTAACTTCAAGCAGATTTTATGACGTCTACGGAATTGAATCTTTATCAATTGGAGAAACTTTTTAAATTTATGGATGCTGACCATGGGAACATCATTAACATTTCGGAAGTGAGATATTCGAGGTAAAATATCGAAAAGATTTCATAACCTACAGAGAATTAAATGAAGTAGTTTATGGAAATGAAAACAAAACTTGTGTGCCAAACTTAACGATGAAAGCTGATTTACCGATTTGTCTGTTTGAACACTTGATCTCTCATTTAAATGAGTCTAACATGAGTCTCCGAGGTGGAAACGAACTGATCATCACAATGACAACAGTAACAGCGTTCGAAATGAAACTGAAACTAAGACACACAATCCAAAATTAAAATAATTTTTCTAATTCTGTCAAGTTGATTAAACTCGAACCGGTGAAAAACATAAAATATGTAACCTCGCTTATTTATTTGATACACGAATCGGAGGAAGGGATTTAAGAAAAACTATCAATCGTGTAGCCTAACTACGACTCCCCATTTTTTTGTTGATACAAATATATTACCTTCCAGCTTTTAAATAGAATTCCCAAAATTATAATTTGACTCATGCAACCAACTAGCGGCCGTAGGAGGAGTGATGACAAATGGAACACTAACATCCAGCAGTCCTTGTGAAAGAGCTAACAAATAAATAAGGTGTCCGCCCCGAAGCTTTGTGGATCTGTATTAATGAGTATACCTTTCATTGTTTGTCCTTAAATTTGTTATATCCTCAAGAGTATTTGTCCAAATAAACGTAATTAAATCTAGAAAGGTATTCGTTATTTAGATAGTTTTCACATATTGAATCTCTGTTAACCCTAACAGATAGCAGCACAACATGATGCCCATGTCAGCAGCCATCTCTAAATTGATCTTTTGTTCTTGTAAGTAGTCCACCACGGATTTTCTCATGTTCAACGGAATGGCAATGTCGCCGCACCAACTTGATTTTAACGCACTCACAAAACCTCCAGCTGTTCGTCCATATATCAACTTGAAAGGAAACACTCCCATTGTGCAGTTCGGGACTGCTTTGTATGCGGAAAGCAAGTCCAATTGCTTGGATTAATCCCGATAACGTGGAGCAATGAATTTTTTAATACTTTATTGTATCTCTCCACAAGTCCATTTGATGTTGCATATCCAAGAACTGAAAATGAGGGGGTAAAGCCTAATCGCTTCACGAACTCTTGAGTCCGCCTATTTTTAAAACGTGATTTTCGGTCAAAAAGTCGATTTTTTTTATTTATGGTCTATTATTAAAGCCGGATTTCTTAGCTTTCTAGAACAGTTTCAATTTTGTTTTTATCTTACATAGAACTTGAGTTATAAGCATTTTAATAATAGTCTGAGTCAAATTTTAGAACTGGAAATAGCATTCTGCTATACCGGAAATGGAACTTTAATGTTTGTTTTTCCTTTATATTTTACGTAATATCGCCATCAAAATATCTTCCAACATGCAAGATGAATTTCCTAAGACCCAAAATGCAAATGAATATTTTTTGCATATGATGCAATTATACAATTTAATGAATGACATCAAGGCTGCTTAAAAGTCTTAAATAAGCTGAATATTGAAAAACCGGGCTACTACACTGTAAAGGGATACGAAAAGTTGGATTACAATCGAATCAGGGAATTGAAGCGTTATACAACACTTGTTAAATGTAAGCGTAGGAAAGTTTTAAAGGCCATCAGGAAGAAAAAGATAACTTATTTAAGTAATGCATATAGTGAACTTTACAAATCAGGGGCATTTTAATGTTAAATGTTTATTTAATTAGGTAAGTTCCTGGGTTGAAATGTATTTTCAGCTTTTTCTCAATATCAAGATTTTCATATTTTGCTTCAAAGCAAAACATCGTATTGAAAAAAGTTATGTATATAATGTTGTGAAACTTTCATGGAATAACTCTATGAAAGTTAATTCAGGAGTTAAACCTCTTCTATTGTTATAATGCGATTACTTTGCATTTTATTGATGATAAAAGTCATAACTTATCACAAATTTGTACGTTTTTTCTGTATGTTAAAGTACGACTTCCTATAAATATTTAATTTTCGGGGTTATAATTGTGATAGATGCATAAATCCTAAATTAAATTCAATTCATCATAATAAAATTTACAGAAATGAAATATCTCTATTTAAATTTCAGTTTCGGTGTTTTGCACAAGTGCCATTTTACTGCTATTTTTATATATTTTTTGAGCAGAAATATTAAAACAATTATTTATTTATGCAAATTTTACATTGTATTTTAAGTTTTAGCCATATGTTATATTAAAATGCATATAAAAAGTTATTTTTTCAAATATTTAAAAAAATTCTCTTGGAAGGTAGGCGGATACCTCAACTTTGAAGTGAAATTGGTGTCCATGTTGCTGGCGATGACATTTGGAATTCCTGTTCTCATAAATATCTCCGTTATCGAGTCCCATGTAGTTTTGGCAGACAACGATCGAAGAGGAATCGCTTCCGGCCATCTGGAATGTTAGCCTATGATGACAAGACAGTATTTGTGTTTTCTGGCCAACAATGGGTCAATCTCGCCAATTATATCAACATTCGCGACCTCGAAAGGTAAATCTGGTCTAAGAACAGGTAGTTAATATTTTGTCCGTTGCTTACTCTTAACTTCGTAATCGACAATTATTGCAAGATTTGCAATATTCTAAAATATCCTTCTTGAAATCAGGCCACTCGAAGTTAAAACGAATTCTTAATTCTTTCACTGGTATTTTTGAATCCTGTATGACTTCCAAAAACAAATTCGTATGCCAATTTTAATATCCGAGTCCTCTACTCTTGGGCAAAACCGATTGAGACACCTTTTCCCCAATTACTGTACGTCGTGGAATAGTGGATCATCTCTCAAATAAGAAATCCCGTTTTTCAAAATAAATTGCTTCCATACATCTTTCAAAGTGTCAAATTTTAACTGCAGCTCCCTCAATAAAGCTCTGTCTTTCATTTTCTAGTATTCGCTTTCCGCTCTCTGTCTTTCCTTAGGTAATGTAATCAGACTTCTGTCCGCCACAGCAATATCCATTAATCTCTCCGATGATGATTCATTGCTTGCGGTTTCGCTTACATTCTCTTGTAATCTATCTTCTATATATATATATAAGCGAAATACCACTGACTGACTCATCACGAGATCTCAAAGACTAAGCAACCGATTGACTTGAAATTATGCATAGTTACTCATTTTGCGATATAGACGCTCACTAAGAACGGATTTTACGGAACTCTTATCCAAAATGTAATTTTCATCCGTTAATCTACTCTTATCCGTCGGTTATGTAATTTTGGCGACTTTATCGTCAAAAATGATATGACGACACCAAAATTTGGAATGTAGTTTAGCTCCAGAACGTCCCGACTTGCATGACTTATTTTTAGGATTGCAGTCACTTGCAATCCTAAATGGTCAGAAATCAAAATGTCTTGAGGCAAGGACAAAAATCTTATGATAGATACATGCCATTGCGAGGGTATTTCATTTGAAAGCCAAGCACATGATGAATATTTTGACAAAGGTTTCATCTTTGGCAATACTAGGGAAAACATGTATAAGGCGGAATGAATTTTATCCATATTATATATATATATGGGGTGATTTTTTACTAATTTTTTTTATTCTTCTCATATATTTGAATGTCGAGAATTACCATTTTTACAGACAATCAATTTCTTAAAATTTTAAATTTAGATTATCATTAAAGTTTTAAAAATTGAAAATTTTCTTGATATCTTACGTATAGGCTCCAAAATATTATATTATCGTCTGTCCAGCGAAGCGGGCGGGCATCAGCTAGTATATATATATAAGCGAAATACCACTGACTGACTCATCACGATATCTCCAAGACTATACAACCGATTGACTTGAAATTTGGTATAGTTACTCATTTTGCGATGTAGGCGCTCACTAAGAACGGATTTTACGGAATTCTTATCCCAAAAGTGATTTTCATCCGTTAATCTTTTCTTATCCATAAATTATGTCATTTTTGGCGACTTTATCGCCAAAAATGACATGACCGACGCCAAACGGAATATATTTTTTTTATACGTATTCTGTGCATTGCTACCAATTAAGTTTACTTGGCGGGATTTGCTCGTGCGAAATGGAAATAATTTAATATTGAGGCACTGATGGTGGATTTATCACCAAATATCTTCCACCGCCAAGTCGAAGCATTTCAATGACCTTGCATTGTGAATTTTAAATAGCTATAATATGGTAACCCCAGCTGATTTCTGTCCGTTTTGCTGAGAAAACGATAATTTTTTATTGTTGTGGAACCTAGACGTATGTTTTAAATTTATGAGAAAAGTATTTTATTATTAATAAGGATTGATAAAGTACATTTGTAAATCTAAACGCAATCTTATGAAGATATTGAAGTTGGCTTTTAACAAATAAATAATAACGGTATGTTATTCATGTCATTGATAAAAAAAAATAAGTAGCTATCAAAATATTTATTTTGATGTACGCAATAATTGTAACCTAATGTTTATGCAAAAGGTTTTTTTTCTGTATTTTGTTTAGTTTTAGTTTTTGGTTTCTAGAAAATAAATGTTTTTGATTTTTTAAAATGGCCGAATATTTTATCGTTATCAGAATACAGAATTATTTTTAATGCTATGATTTTTTAAGAGCTATTCTGTCATTCAATTGCAGTTCCAGATATGCTGCTAGCGTAATAGAGTTATCCCTTTGCAAAAAGGATAACGTAATACGGGTGACTTTTTGCTAAAAAAATTTACTATACTTTATTTTTTGTTAGTATTTTTTGTTGAATTTTTAAATAATTTGAAATTTAAAAATTAATTTCGGTTATATTTTTTTAACTAGAGAAATATTTCATTGTAGGTTAATGCAAATTGATTTTTCATATTTACTTTTCAGTTATAATTTTTAATAATGGATGTTGAATATATTTGGATAGATAGAATACCTACTCCTTTCGAAGTTTTTAAAATTCTTGGCAATGGAGCATGTTTATTTTCTTCTCTGTCTTTGCTGGTGTTCGGTGACATATCGATGGCGTATAAAATGAGAAATATTGTTTCTCACGTGTTTAACAACTGGGATCGGTTTAAATGCTGTATTCAAATGCTATCTGGCGCCTCTTATAATACTAACGATTTCTATTTTAACGAAATGTATAAACCAAACACGTATGGATTTGCAAAATTATGGCGGCTTCAGAGTTATTTCCCTATCAGTTCGAAGTGTATCAAGGTGGCTGCCTTATAGCTTCTGTTGGGAAAGCAATTCAGGGGGTAAAAAAATTACGTTTTACGGGAAACTGTAATAGTGGTCATTTTGATGTTTATATTTAAATAGTTGGATTAACAAATAGAAGTAAAGTTAATCCTGGTTATGATAATGTGAAACAAAATGAGTCATTTTTAGTGTTTCAGCCTCAAAAAAATGTGTCTGCGTTAGTTTCAAAGACTCAATCAATATCTAACATTGATTTTTCAAGTTAAAGTGAATCAATTATTAATGATGTAATATCTCTTCAACTAAATAAAGGTAAAAAAAAGAAGAAAAAGATTCACTAATTCAATTAGATATAAACAAGTAAGACAAGCTGCTACAAAATATACTCATAATAAGTCATCCTGAAGTACATAGAGCAGCTGTAAGAAAATACTTTTCTAATAACCCCCATGTTAATCAGGCAGCTGTAATTAAATACACTGAAAAAAGATCAAAAGTTAAATTAGTGCCATGGACTTCCAAAAATTTGTCTGGTTTTAAATATGAAATATATATTGACTATTCAAATAATAAAATTGTCAGTATCGGAAAACGTTTGCCCTGTTCGAGGTGCCGTGCTTTAAAATGGATAGAAGAACCTCCAGGAATGTGCTGCAGTGGTGGTCAAATCCAGCTTCCTGCTATTAGATCCTACCCTGAACCTTTGCATGGTCTTCTTAGCCATAAGGATCAGCTATCAGAACATTTTCTTTCTACAATTCGTAAGTATAATTGATTTTTTCAGATGACGTCATTCGGAGCAAAAGAATTGAAGGAAGGAAATTTTATGCCAACATTTAAAGTCCAGGGGCAGGTATACCACAGGATAGGTAGCCTATTGGCTGAGCCTCCTCAACAACCTTCTTTTCTTCAGCTTTACTTTCTCTGTGATGATGAATGTGAAAAACACATTCATTGTGGTATTTTCCCAGGTGTTAAGCCAGAATTAGCCAATTACAAAAGGCGCTACATGAACATAACAGGTATATTCACGATTTCAAAGCTGCTGTTGATTCAGTTCCTAAAGACCAAAAGGAGTTCAAGGTTATAATTAATGCCGATAAAAAACCATCTGGAGAACACAAAGGTCGTTTCAATGCTCTAATTTTCTTGATATTTTATGTATAGGTTCCAAAATATAATATTATCGTCTGCCCAGCGAAGCGGGCGGGTATCAGCTAGTAGTTTATATATCGTTGATAGGTTTATCGCTTGACCTTGGATTTTATCCGTGATCACTGCTAACACTTGAATAAAATGCTTTGTTTTTCTCTCTCTCTCTTTTTTTTTTTTGTATCCATAATTGAGCACTGGAAAGAGAGGCTTCTATTTTTCTCCGAATGCGCATTTTGTGAAATTATTTTACTATTTGAAACTATTTGTTCGGTTTCGAAAAGGAACTCGGTTCGAATTTCTGTGGTTACTGCCTGATGGTCTTGCGTGTGTCTATCGATATAACCATTCATTCCCGTTGTTTTATATCTTTTTGGACAGTTCTTCGCCAGGTGCTGCAATCCGCATATGTAACATTTATTCGTTGATGTTTTTATTTCTTCCTACTTCGGAGCTCTGGTATTTGCTCTTGAATGAGGTGGAATATATTTCCGTACTGGTAAATTTTTCTTTTCTTCCCATGGTGGTTATTAGATAAATGCTGAATACTCTCTTTGGAAATTTTCTCTCGGTCTTCTGTTGACACTCGATCTCATATTTTCATAATCATCTAACTTTGAGGCAATTTGATCCGGTTTTTTGAAATGTGTCTGTTGAGAATCCGTGGTCTACATGGATGGTAATCACGTGGGCTTCGTGGGTGGATCTAGCTGCCCCTCGTATGTCAAACCCACGTGGTATACCGATATATAAAGAAGTTAAATTAATTGTTTTCTCAGACAGACCAGAAGGGCTAGATGGACGTTAGCTTTTTAGGAGTCCTTTTTGGTGTTTTTAAAGCGATCGGCTGCTCTAGGTCTGCAGCAGATATATGTTTCCCGGAATTTGTCTTGTATAATTCAAATTTATTTTAATGAAAATAAGCTGCAGAATTGTAATTGTTTGTTAAGTTTATCGTTGAAAATAAACAATGAAAAGACCATCAAGTGGTTTTTATTTATGGCACCAAAAAACGGCTAGTAAATAATAAGGAATAGATAATCCAAGAGTTATTTATTTTTAAGTTCAAGTATATAACTTATTTTAGTGTCCATTCGTCAATAAAATGATCACACATTTCTGATGGAATTCTCCTTTTTATTTAGTCAGTTATTATCAAGACTATCGTCTGAAAACCGCGAAGCCGAATAGTGAAACAGGACGAGTCTACTGAAAGCGTAGGTACGACGCAGTTAGTAAGGGAATGTGGAAGGATTAGGGGAAAATTTTCTCCCTGCCGAATTCGATTGGACTGAGAGCGGAATGAGCCATTTTGAATTGGAACTCTTCTTGTAGTAACAAGGATTTTTTTGTTCTGTTCAAATTGAATCTCTTTGGAAAAAAATGGAAGTTGTATCTGAAGAACAACAGCCCTTTTCAGGGCTATCTGCTGATGTTTACGAAGGAAATAGAACGTGCGCGATATGTGATAAGAAATGTAGCACCATGAAACAGTTAACAAAGCCTTACAACGATTGTCATGAAGATTTTCAACTCGAAAATCATATTTTTAATACCGATGAAAAAATTTTAAATTGGAAGAAGGAAGAAGAAATAAAAACGAATTCATCATTTGTGATAAACGGAGGTGGGAAGAAAGTAGCTAACAAACAATTTACTTATTATAATTGTCACAGGAGTGGTGTTGCAAATTTTAAATCATCAGAGATAGAAAACGCCATGTGAAAATAAGCGAATTTGTGAAGTGTGGAAAGACATGTCCTGCTTACATGCATTCGACCTGAGAACAAAAGGAAGGAGAAATCAAAATAACAGTTCAATACCAATCAGTGCATGTTGGTCATGAAATGCAGGGAAAAAACTCCGAATTCATGAAGATGATAGAAAAAATTTGGCATCTCTCATGCAAATTGGTGTACCTGCAACAAAAATAGTAGAAAATGTACGAAAACAATGTCTCCCAACTGAACGATTAGGGCTGTGAACAAAAAAGGATCTGCATAATGTAAGTCACAGTTTTAAAGTTGATGAAACTGTTTTACACAAGGATGATATGCTATCTATTGATCTGCTAGTGAATAAAATGAAAAAAAAAGATGTTTACAATCCTGTGTTGGTGTATAAATCAATCGGTAATCTTCTTGATTACTATCCGCAGGTCAAGGAACAGGATTTTATTTTAGGTGTAATGACTGAAGCACTGTAATGACTGAAGCACGGTTAGAACTTTTGAACATTTATGGAAAAAATTTGGTGATGGTAGACTCTACGCATGGCGCAAACAAGTATGGATTCCTGTTAACTACACTAATGGTAAATGATGAAAATCATGAAGGTTTACCGGTTGCGATACTGTACTCTAATAGGGTATGTTGTGAGGTTTTGGAACCTTTTTAAAAGGAATAACAGAAAGACTGCCATCATTGAAACCAAAAATATTCATGTCTGATGATGATCCTGCATTTTCAAATGCATGGACGAAGATATTTGGTTGAGTAGAAACCAATTTTCTTTGCAGTTGGCATGTTTTACAAAGTTGGAACAGAAATCTGAATAATAAAATAAAAAATCCTGAATTGAAGAATATAATAAAGGATGAACTAAGAAATTTGATGAAAGAGGTAGATATAGTAACTTTTGAGCATATGTTTAAATGTTTTGTAGAAAAATATAGAGAAAACGACGAAATAAAAGGTTTTATCGATTATTTTTTGAAATTTTATGGAGGAAGGAAAGAAAAGTGGGCTTATTGTCAAAGGGTTGGCTGTGGAGTAAACACTAATATGAAATTGGAAAGGTGGCATAAAAATCTGAAATATGAAGAAGGACAGGGTAAAGTTATACAGCGTCTCGATAAATCTCTCTCTCTAGTACTGAATGCCGTTGACAAAAAGTTAGTTGGTAGAATGATATCGATAGAAAGAGGCAAGTTAACTTCAAAAATAGCTGTGATTCGTCAACGACACGCCAAAAGTGTTAATGAAATTGAAGATCATTCTATTCAGGAAATTGAACCAAAGAGATGGATAGTAAGCAAAACTGTAAACAATTATATTCATACTTATGAAATAAAAAAAATGAAAGATCGTGTTTGTCAAATAAGGTGCCATAAATGCAGAATTTGTACCCATACCTTAACTTGCTCTTGCATAGATTACGTGGTGAGGTTCATCATTTGTAAACATATTCATTACGTTTGCCAAAAATTTCCTTCCATGTTGACAGAAGTGATTGAGATTGTTATAAAACGTGTGCTAATCAATTGAATGATTCTAAATTTAAATCGTTCGCTGTTTGGTAAACTGAAAATTGTTAACGACATTTTCAAAGGCAACAAAATAGGTATTTAAAAAAAAATACGAAATCGGTAACGTTAACAGGAAAGCGATATTTTACTAAAATGATGAAGTGCTGTTTCTTTAGGACTGCAACCTTAGGAGTTTACAACAAAACATGGCGATAAATCATACTGCTTGGTGATTTTCCGTCTACATCAAAAATCGCAATTTGGCTGGCGCCGCTATAATAGACAAGTACCCACAAATCTTCAAAAGTGTTAATTAGTAAGCCTCGAATCCATTCGTGAAAATAGTTTGTCAGTTTATATGCGAAATCACTCCAAGTGATGTCTTGTTTTTATGATGCTTCACAAACAATTGTCTAAATTTCCCTGGTGTTAACTGTTTCTTTTCAGAAGAATTTCTTTCACCTTATCGTAATCGTTCGTGATTTCTTCGTTTTCAGGTGCGATGATGTGTGCAACAGCGTATGGCAATAGTCCGATCAAATGGGAAGTCCAATTTTCCTTCCTGATTTCAACTCTTTTAGCTTGTCTCTCAAATACTAAAATCGTTGTTCTTCGGATCGAAATTTGGGGGAAAGTTTTGCAGTTCTACTTTCAATCTAACAACGAGTTCGGAATTAGTCGTTTCGCTCATTCTAATTCTTTCGTTCTCTAAGCATAATTTCTGTATTTCAAATTCCATTTCTTGCGTGCGTTTCCTTTCATCATCTTATCTTTCCCTTTCATCTTGTCTTTTCTTATCAATATCTTGTTTTTTTTCCCTTTCCTCGATTTATTTTCTATGTTCTATTTGCTTATAGACGGATGCTTTCAATCACTGCTCGGAGGGGACGGGAACACTACACAAAGTGAAAGACAATTCGTGAGACCAAATTACAAGTTTCAATAATAAAGGTTTCAGTTTCGATGCCTTCTACATCATTGCATGAATTTTTTATTTTTTTTGGTATTGATGTCAATGATAAGGGGTTTACGCCTTTGCAACGCGACCATAAAAATCTCATTTGTGGAGCGTTTGATGAAGCGTTCTGCTTCAAATGGAATATTCTCGTTATGTGTTTAGATCCCCTATTATTTGCTCAGTTTTGGCCTAATTGCACTCTCTGATCCCTGTCAGACAACTTTTTTTCCGTGTCACATTTTCCATATGTGGAAGTAACTCGTTGTTCTTTTTTATACCTCTTTTTTTAAATTTTATACACAATTCTACCCACATCCACATTTTTAGCTGTTTGAGACACTGAAATCCAATTTAGATATGCACCAGTAACATGTATTTTTGCTAATCGTTGAGATCTGTCATTTTAATATACTATTAAGCAATTAATGTCTCGTGCAACTGTGCCACTTATGATAAATAGTTGACTTCATAACATATTTGGTATTGTTACGCTAAGTTTGTCATCTCTGCAGAGCGGGAAAAAAGTTTTACAGACAATATGATAATATACCTGGAAGTAAGGCTGGATAGGTAGGAGGGACAGCGACAAATATGGTCACGAAATGTCGAACACTAGCCAAATTTGGCGAAATTCTTGATGCCTCAGGGCGGAAAAAGAACTTTATAGTACGTTCTCTTAAGAGTATATATATGAGCCAAAGTGTGTATTAGCATAGTTAAGAGCAAATGGACTTTTTGTGCTAATGCGATATTTTGATTTGAATTGTTATGTTCAGTGATTGTGTGAGCTTTCAATTGGTGCTATGGTATATTTTTAAATGTGTTGATTGCTTCTTGTTAAAAGGAACTATTCGTAATTTGCTAGAAAGTCTCTGAATAAATTTGGAACATATTAAAAATTGCATCATAGCTTCTTCATCAGAAGGTGTTATTTTGTCTATCACCTGTGACCTGCTATTATCAAGGAAAAAGCACGGAATAAAACTAGAAACAAAGTATATGAGGAGCATCTTGAAAACTGAGTTGAAACTACTTCCAACGGAGACCGAAAAGCAACATATTAGTGCTTAAAAACAATGTCAAACATTTCATTAATTCCATGTTGCTATCTCGACTTTTATTCCTATAAAAATCAGGAAACAATATTTATATAACTTAAATATGTTAACAGTTCGTTTCCACAGGTTTGTTTGTTTGTTTTTTTTTTTTCAATGTTTTTCGGATATCTTTGGTATTTTATATTTTATGTGTCTATGACCCAAAACATCTCGTATTCTTCCAATATGACACTGAGAAATTGAAAAAGTTTCAAACCCTGATTTAGAGCATCAATAACATCTTGACTTTCAGACAAAAATAATTGTATATTTTAAAAGAGAAAAATAAAGCTTACAGACGTTAGACATGTCTCTCAAAGAAGTTACTAGCTTACTCGTTTTTTAGCATCATTTGGAATAGGACCCAATCAAACTTTGGTCATCGCTCTTAAATATATTTATTGTTGACTGTTTCAGTGGCTTCTGGAAAACCGTCTTATATATATAATCAAATATATATATATAATCAAATGATGTCACAAGAAAAATTTAAAAACCTTGTAATTTTCTCAGTTGAGATATTTATAGCAAAGATTTCACGGGATTTTAGTGAAATGATAAAAACTAATATTATAAGTAAACTATTAGTACTTATATTGGTGCTTGAGTGTATTGTTGGTGCTAATGTTAGAGCATCAGTACATTATTAGAGCTTATGTTAGTATTTGAGGGCATCATTAGTGCTTATGTGTTGAGTATATTTAATTTTTAATCATATTACAGTATGATTTGTGTAATTTTTTGCTTGATAATATGATTGTTGATTGTATGATAATAATAGGATTGTTGCTTGATATGATTTTCTTGATAATAGCAGGTATCCGACTACGTTCGGAGCCATGATTTTGAAAAAACGTATAAATGAATAATTTTTTTTTTGATATTTAGTATCATCTGAATTAGAATGTACATAAAGAAGCATTTTAAAAGTTTTATTACTATGAAAAAAAAAATTAATGCAATTTTTTAGCGTAAAATAAGAAAAAAATAGCACATTTTCAAAATATTCTCCTTTCATGAAAAATCTTTCTATAACATTGTTATTCAGCATATGTATTGATACGACACCTGTACAGAGCTTGAACTAGTATTTTTTTTTTTTTATAATTCCCATATTTTGCAGAGTTATTATGAGTCGAAATAACAACACGCGTTTTTTTTTTTAATTCGTTGGGTAAATCCACTTATATACCATACGTTACAAAAATCCTTATTCAGGATCTTAAGAATAATATGAAAAACATTTCTACCAAATTCTGTTAATATATAGAAGGAAAAAAAAACATTTGAGTTATTACCTTTCAAAAATTGTAAATATACTGAAAATTATATTCTTCAGAAAATGGATTTAAAGTTAAAACTGGTTCAGAAAACAAAGGAAACGTCTGATATTAAAAAACTTATAACTTGATTTCTATGTACCGTAGCTACAAATGGAAGGTAGCTTTAGAAAGAGAAGATTTAAAATAATTTAATGGATAAATAAAAAAAAATCGGTATTTCCTCCGAATTTCGAGTTTTTAACGTAGTCGGATACCTTAATTTAAATGACAAAATTCTACGATGTAATATAATGTTTGTGTTTCACTACCAGCAAATAATGGAAATAAAAACATCGATTTAAAATAGATAAGGAAGGAAAACGATTCGTCGTATGACTTCGTTGTTTAGTTGAGAGGAGGAAATAAATTTTTTTTCTGATTATATAAATTTGCTTTTCACTTTTAAATAGCATTTTATATGCTCTATAAACTCGTCTAATTGTATTTATGTATAGTATATTCTTTTTAGAGTGTAATTGAATTTTGGGTTTACCTCTGGGTTGGCCCTTTCTGAAATGGTTTTTTTATTCTTTTTAGAGTGTAATTGAATTTTGGGTTTACCTCTGGATTGGCCCTTTCTGAAATGGTTTTTTAAAGGAAAATATGTGTTTTTATAACTTTTTTTCCTTCCTTGTATGACTGCCACTTACTAACAAAATGTCTCACATTCGAAAGGAATTATAATTTCCTCTTTAAATTAAAAACTTTCGTAATTCGAAAATATTAGTACAATTAATGCTGAGGAAGAGAAGATTAAAATTTATTATAGATGTTACTTTAGATAAATCTCAAATTAAATTAATAACAATAAGCTTGAAGTAAAAGTCTTTTTTAAAAACAGTATAATTGTTAGCAACAAAACAAAGTTTTTTTTCCTGATCTCATTGTATTAAAGTGCAAATAAATACAGAAATAGCTTGAAACACACACACTCAAAAGTCTAAAAAAGGTTGGTTTCATTCCTCATACACAATATCGGATCAAGAAAAAATCGACAGGCGAGGCGCTAAGATACGTTTGTGTGAGTGTGAGTAACTTTCCCTCGCGTCTTCCCTTTGTTGTTAATCAAATTACTTTAAAAACGAGAATTTTAATATCTTTTCCTAGATAATGTAAGTTTTTGGCGACGAAAAATTGTTTAACATAAAAACTAAATTACTCTGCAGATATAGAGGGTGTGTAGAAGTTTAAAGGGTGATAGAAAACATCTAAAGAAGCGATTTTGAACCTACATTGCATAGGCGGAGAGCAAGCAGTGAAACGCTTTACGGCTCTGTTATTGAAAGCATAAAGCGTGAGCGTTCTAACACATCGACATTTCCACCGTAAATTTCAGGAGGCATGTTGGCATACAATATTCAGGAAAAGGCCATGCCTCCTGAAATCCATTGTAGAAATGACGATGTGTAAGAACACTCACGCTTTATGCTTTCCATTATAGCACCAGCTGGCGGTTCATTGCTCCACTTATGCATAACATGGTGAAAATTGCTTGTTTAAATCTTTTCTATCACTCCTTAAATCTTTGCCCATAAGTTTCGAAACACTCTGTATTGATAATTTGGTTGGGATTTCTTGTTCAAGTATATCCTTTTGCCTATGCGTGAAATTATGACAGGAGCTGAGCGTGGGGGCACGTGCCCTTCCCTGGATCCGACACTGCTCATACACATTAAATAGATCCTAAATTCGTAGTGCCGACTCTAAAAATCAAATTAAATGTCGAGACTAACCTGTGCAGCCTAACCTCGCTGTCTTTTTTAAAAAAAAAAAAAAAATCAGCATCCGGTTAAGAAGTGGAGAAGGCTGTGAAAACCAGATCTGAAAGCTCTGCGATTTCTACATGGATACACATAGGAAGACCTCGATCTTTCGTATTCCCAGTCGTTTGTGAACAGTGTGCTCACTCAGGCGGAACTAGCTGAAGCCAGAAATAAAAAATTGAATACCACTACATTTATTTTAAAAAAGATATTCGGTATTTAATAGTTATGTACTAAACGTGGTTATTTTTACTGTAACTATTATTTCATGCGTAATATTTGTGTTGGTAATATTACATATATCGAAACTTCCCCATTATATTTTCTTGGAATAATAGAATAATATTTCTTGGAACTTTTCATATAATCGTCTGGTTAATATTGTTTGTTACATTTGTGGTATATTTGCTGTCCTTTACATCTTCTGCATTGTTTGCTATTACACGGTAATTGTGTTTGTAGCTGAGATTAACAACATTAGAAATAGATAAAACGTTATCATTCGAGAATTTTTACGAGTTGCCATGCGCTTGTAAGGGATGAACTGCGACTCAAAGCTTGGCAAATATGTTGTATATTTCTTATTTTTGCAACATATTATACTATAGAGTAATGAGACAGGCGAATTCATTTCTTCTATTAGAGTTCGATATATATATATATATATATATATATATAAGGAGAGAAAAAATGCAAAAAGAACAATCTTATATATATGCGCCATTGTTTTCATTCTGAAACCGAGCGAGTGAAAGAGTGAATGGGAAAGTTATTGGCACAAGAGCCAGATGTGGTTATGCTGCGCCAAACAAGATTTAACTGTGGTCTAGACGTGAAAAAAATGGAAACAAGACAAAAATTGGTTGACAAGAAAGAGGGTCGAAAATAAGGAAGAATCGCTTGGGTAACCCGGGGATGCGTCACCCGTGTTTACCAAAGATAGTAAACCCCATTGGAAAGAAAAGGATCACCAGGGTGCCACGGGGTCATGATGCCCGAACTTACTTGAAGAAGGTAAGTCCCCGAGGTCCCTTGATATAATCCCCAGGGGGGTTGCCCGGCTGTACCCTCAGACGTTGGGTACCCATTTTAATCGCCTCTTACGACATGCATGAGCTACAGTGGGACTATTCTGTCATAACCGGTCACCACACGGGTCTTCTGAAACCGAATTGCTTTTGTTCTGGAAAACAAAATAAATATGCACAGATAATACAACCTTCACAAAACATTAAATAAAATTTCACACAAATATTAAATTCGTAACGTATCACGTGAAGCATAAATTTACATTGTATAATATTCTAATTCAATACCAAAAAATCTAGAGGTATAAAATCATACATTTTCTAAACGTAGTAGTTAGATTAAAAACGTGATTTATTCGTTCAAAGTTATTAAAAAACATAACATTTTCACAAATTGAACAATTTTGATTTCGGCTGGCTATTTCTATTGAAAATAAAATTAAACAAACTTTTATCAAATTAATTATCTACAAGAAAATGGCTATACTACAGTTACTCTGTAGTTGAACTCACAGATAAAGTAGGAATGACTCAATTGTTTGTGGAACAAAATTTTTAGCTGCGTGGTAGTAATGTGTTGAAAAGAAAGCTGCAAATGTTTATACGCTTAATAATGAATTCACAGCAGTATTATACACATCTAGCCCAGATTTGTGACACGTTATATAAATACTGCGTAAATCAAGGCTCACTACATAACAATTTTCTTGGAAGGATGGCTTAAAAATGTACCCCATTCGTTTATTAAAAAATTACCTAACAGTGAAGTATATAATTTAAATTGAAAAATGGTGTTGCTTATATTAAAAAATACGAAATTAACGTGTACAAAATTAACTAAAATAAAATTTATGAACTGTATATAAACTCTGATGAGTTTTTGTTCATTTACGTATATTTTTAAAGCTTCAATCAACAAGAAAATTGACTCGTATGTGGCATTCTCTAAATACATTCAAAAAAAGGGAACATCAGATATCTTATGTAAATTATAAAATAAAAATACCCATTTTTTAGGAGGGGGGGCAAGGGTATATTTCAATTCCTCTGATTCCAACCACAAAACCAGCATGAAATCTTAAAAAAGTCAAAAATTAAAATATACAACTAGAATTTTGATTGATAATTTGTAACATTCACAGTCTCATTTCATTAATATACAAGATAAAAAATTTTACAAAAAATTTATGCTATCGAAAAATTGTTTATGTAATAATGAAAACTCATTTTTGACAAAAAATAAAATTCTGGAAATGTAAATATTGGTTTCCTTTTTATATCTTTCAAATATGGGAATCATTCTAATGAATGGTACTTGGAGTAGAAATACAATTTTTTTTATTATTGTTTCACTACAGCAAATCAAAATCATTGTTTTCTTTATCATCCCAGTTTTTAAAAAAACACTTGATTAGTGAAACAGATTTTTAAAATGCAGAAGAAAATGGAATCAATCATAATATTTTTACGCATGCTAATTTTATTTATTGATTCGAATAAAATTAAATCAAAATTCTCTCCCCCCCCTTTTTTTTTGACTATATAGAGAGAAAAAAGAGGATCTTTATAACTTGTTTGCAAACACGATAAATAATTTTAAACTGTAAGAATAAAAAAATGTAATTATAATTTTTTGGCTCATTATTATTTATTTTCATTGACTTCTGGAATGTTTGCTCACTGACTTAATAAAAAAAAAAATTTAAAAAAAAAACAGGTACGCCAATCACTGAAATATGGATGATTTCCTCCATGATTTTATTCATCAAAATATTTTTCCCTGAGTAATTTTAACTCAACATTCATTATTCTTCGTAATGCTGTCTCAATTATTGTAGCAGCCCGCAACTAGTTTCTTTCCTACAAAAAAAGAAAAAGTGGAATACCAAACAATTCACTGATGATAGAGACACGTAATCATTAAAAGACGATCCAATTAAATTACTAATGAAGAAAAAAATTGCGCGATTAACTAATACATTATGTGAAGTAAAATAAAAAGGATTGCATTTTGTCACAGCGTGTATATATATGTGTGTATTGGTAAATCACTTTCTAATCTTTCATTGAAAAGCTTATAATTTACCCCTCCATCGAATATCGTGAAGCTTGATGGTCTTTTGAACTACCTGGAGCGACACAAGTACAAAAAGGAATATATGTATATTGTTCAAGGTCGAAACGATTTCAGACTCGCTTACGAAGTCCTTTTTTTTTTTCAAGGTGAATGAATTTTTCATGTGGAACGACTGACTTCATTCTTTCTCTCTTTCTCATCCAGTCTTTTTCTTACCTGTGCGTCACTAATATTAATAATCGATTTCGCAAAATAGAGCTGTATACAACATTTTTTTTTTGTCGTGAATTTATAAGTAACATTCAAAAATTCAATCAGCACTTAAAACGTTATTTCTCCTGAAATTTCTAAAAACAAACGATTTATCAATATTTAACAGTTGTAAAATTTTAATTATTATTTTTATTGCCTTTTGAATTCGTTATTATTTTTTAAAAATATTTTTTGAAAATTTAAGCTCTGCGAAACCTTATCTGAGAAGCGACGATTTGTTGGGAGTGCCTGGCCCCGTTTGGAGCCTGATCTCTTGTCTGGATTTATGAAAGAAATAGCACGAATATTGGTTTCAACACCTGCCGAGAAGTTGAAAAAATATAGATATATTTTTTTTCATTAAAAAGAATTTTCTTAAAGATAACGGGGATTTTAAATCATTAAATTTGAAGAAGAAGTATATGAAATGTAGAAAAAAAATTAAAGTTGTGAAAAATATTCCTAGCATGAAAGCTGCATCGATTAGATCGAGGGTGTAACATTTCTCTGTTACTGATGGGTTTTCAGAAACAGAACCTTTATTTATAAAATAAGTATATTATCTTTTTAAATTAAACTTTTATTTAAAGATGCACTGAAAGGTAGAAAATCAATTATTTTTTTAGTGTAAAATAATGCTTACAATTTATAACAGCCCGAGGAGCTTAAACTATGTTATAAATTAAGTACCACAGCTACTCGTATATGAGATGAAATCAAAAGTTGTATAACGCCTCAAGCTTTTGTAAATTATATATTATTTCAAATTTAAAAAAATAATAATAATTTCATTCCTTTTAGTGCATCTTTAAATAAAAGCTGAATTAAAAAGTTTTTTACAGACGATTATTTCATTCTTTTTAGCCTGGAAATTTAAGAATTACGTGAGCAACTGAATTGAATGTTGTTAAGTGCAAGGCCCGGATCCTGCTTAAGTCTGTCTCTGTTTGAGCATACTATAGTTTTGTGATTTTGAACTGGAAAGACAAACAGATATATGAACATAGCAAGAATTAAATAAAAGCTTGTAATATGTGACAATCATCTTTAGTTGGCCTTTATCTTTTTATTTATTTCTTGAATCATTGGAATAAAAAAAATATTAAAATATCTTTAACATTGATTTAGATTTTAAAACAACAAACATCGAAGAAATATTTTATACTCATAAATAAACATTTATAAATGAAAAGACATAAGATGTGGGAGTATAGTTTAAATTAATTAACCTTTTTTTCTTGTTTCGTCACTAACAAACCTTTCGTGTTCCACATATGACAAAGATTGCCAAACTGCCCTAGAAAATAATTAAAACATAAATAAAATTTAAATTTCAGGAAAGTGATATTGGAAATGGATATAATTTTAACTCTGAAAAATTCATTGTAACTCTCTCAAATAATTTTAACTCTGAAATTAACTATTTGTGATAGTTTTAAAGCTTTTTAATTCTCCAGTTTTGATTACATTTTGCTTACGATTTTGCATGCAAACATAAAATCGAATATAAAAATAGTCTGCAAATATAAAATCAAATATAAAATTACTTTAAGCTCTTTATGGATGATTTCTGTTATTACCATAAAAAATTAAAAATATGGGAAAAATTAATGTCCAAAAATCTCTTGCATGCATACACATGCATATAATTCCAAACAAATTCACTAAAAATATGATTTTTTAATTTCACTTAACAAATTATGACATACATTTATTGCAAAAAATTGGATTATCAATATTCATGAGACATTAAAACAGATAACATATTTAAATGGTAAAAGATATTGATTAGTGTGGAATTATTTCAGTGTTTTTATTTATGAATCGACCTTCTACTTTGTTTTTAGGCATTAGAGGATTAAAAAGTTAATAATAGATAATAATGAAAACACAGAAAACAGAAATGTGATTGACTGTATTTTCTTAACAACTGCTTCAAGTCTCCTGCAAATGGTGATTCATATCTTTCGGCCTAATCAGTTCGACTTGTCAAGAAATAACAAAGGAAAGAAAATAAAAGTAAATTAATCATATTATCAGAAATTAAATATATTCTCAATTTAACACTTACCAATCAACATACACCCCATAAGAAACAACCTGCAAGGATTTTTTTTTCATTTTAAGCTCGCTAAATTACGTTTTCTGGTTCATAATAAAATACAACTTCCGATCGTAATGGAGTTCTTAAGGGTAGGTCTGCAAATATAAACATATCGACATGAAAATTACTGAAAATCTGAAAAATATATTTTAAGTGGTTTGAATCAATGTTCAAATACATCGGACTGCTTGCACACAAACACATACACGAACACATTGTGCGTATGTGTGTGTAAGGTGTCCGATATATAAGAACACATTGTGAGTGTGACTGTTGCGGGGTCGGTCATGACCCATAATGGAAGGAAGCATTTTATGCGTATATTTTTAAGGTTTCGTTTCATTTATAAAGATAGAACGAAGTAAAATAATTAAGGCAATAATGGTAGTTTGAAAATACTATAATTTTAAAATTTCATTCAAATATACATTGCAAAAACTTAAAACATTGCACTAGATATAATAATATAACCTAAAAGTGAAGTTCGTATAAATAAAAAAAAAATAGCTTTATATATAATGCTAATTTTTCCCATTCTTTGCTGCTGCAAATTAGTTTAGGGGTGAGTATATATTTTTTTGTGGCATCCCGCTAAGACGATGGAAAAAAGCTGCCTTGAGCTGATATTTCCTCCCCGTGCGTAAAACCATTCAAACTAAGAATAGGTCTATTTGCAAGGCAAGGAGGAGAAGGTAATTTTTATCACTTCCCCTTCTTTAGGAAAACAGAAAGAGTCTGAAAGTGTTTTTGCTTAGAGATCATACGTAGAGTTTGGAGGACGAGGTCACAAGAACATTTCAGGAATTTACGCAAATTGATTAATGCTGTGACACTAGTTGAATTTAAAAAAATTTGTCTTCTGAAAAAACCTCCATAAATGAAGAGATTTGCTGGAGAAATATTCTCTATATTTGGGTTTCCATACATTTGGGAGACAAATTTTTTTTGTTTGAAGATCAATTAGAGTAAATGTAGATACTCTATGACAAATATTAACTTGCAGGCCATGATGAGAATCTCAACAAGCAATCACGTTCATGAATTTTAAACTTTTTTTGAGAAATGTGTGATAGGATACATTTGTCTCATTAAACTGATTCTAAAATTAAATGTGCGTCCAGCTGTAGGCGATATGAAATTAGCATAAAAATAACTTGTATAAAACTTTCACTATTTTATTTAACCTATTCTTATTGATTTTTATGGCACAATGTATACCTTGTCTGAAATGCAAAGTGAACTAATGGATGCAATCATTTTAAAAGATTCGGCCCGCCGCTAAACTTCGCTTCCACAAGATTGATAGCCCAGAATCAAAATAATTACCAACCCCTGGATTAGTTTATGAAAATGTATGCTAGGAGTAACCTACCCCTCCACACTCAGCATAGCCAAGGCTGACAATCTTTCCAGTGCCATGGATGATCTCAGACAGAACAAGATACGTGCTTCGGAATCTGAAAGGGACAAGAAATACAGAAAAAAATATCCTCATACTGATGAATTAATGGACTGAGAATAAGAATGTTTTTTATTTACTTGTTAGTGTATTTAAGAATGGAAAAACATCTCATTTTAAAATTTCCTAACATCAATTTGGGGCCCCCCCCATGGGAGTGGGGCCAGTGTCAGATGTCCCCCACCTTACCCATTTTCTAGTTACGCCACTGTAACTATGAGGAGGGGCGCTACTTGTTGGTAGTATTGATACGTGCGAGATTTGATCATTCGACGACTTCTCAAATGATAACAAATAGATTTAATAAAAGAAAATGTTCGCGAATTTAAGATTCCTCCATTAAATTTCAAAAAAAGGTGACTATATACAGATCTCATTGAATGACGTTCAGTTACAATTGATGAGCCATCACTTTCAGTTTTTATTTCTGATAATGAATTTTAGGTGATGATTTTTTTTTTTTTTTTTTGACGTTCCATTTGAAATTGATATTTTAATATTTCCGTGCCATTTACGAACAATAGATAGCTATATTAAATTAGTTACTGAAGTATCATCAGCGGCGTGTGATAACGATACATGAGATGAATCCTTTAAATCAAGAAAAGCATCTAGAACTGCAGTAACCAAATATCAAACCTAAAGAAAGTATATCTAAAATTTATATAAGGTAATTAACCTAAATGTTTAAATCCCATTGATGGAATTCGATTTGCAACCACTTCTACGTAGTAAGTTCTGGATCGATTTCACATAGGAAACAAGAAAAAGGGCTGATTGAAATAATCATGACTCTTAAAATGTTAAGAACTGCAATGTGGAAAATTAGCTGCCAAAGATTACGTTGTAAGAGGTTAAAATTTCTCTCAGATGATTGCACATATTGGTGACAACTTTTCCGTAAATATGTCAATAAATTGTGTAAAACTTTCATTTTACACTCCCTCCTAATACACACGTATGAGAAGAAAATAAAAATAATAATAAATTTCTTTAAAAAAGACAAACACAACTTTTCTTTTTTACAGAGTTTCTTTTTTTTTTCTTTTTAATTCTTGATATAGAGAAAACTCACACAAAAAAAGAATTAGTATGAAATGATATATATATATCTGTGTGCGTGAGTGTAATAAAATTGATTTTATGAAAAGCAAACTCAAAATCATAATGAGTATGTATATGTAAGACACTTTTATTGGGTAAAACATTTATTAATTTATACCAGAGTAAGTCAATATGAACATCACAGAAGTTCAAATTGCTGCTTCAGCTTTAGGATTCATAAAGTGGGGTTTACATGTTTACTGGATTCACCTTCCTACTTCCAGCAAGATTTAGTGTATAACAATAATATTATTACCATATTAACAAAGAAAATAAATAAGCTTTATATATATAATACATTTGTTTTAATAAACTAGGCATTAAGTCTAGTTTGTAATTTACTTGGAAACGTTTGTTTGGAAGAATTTTGGGGACATTTTTGGATCTTAACCTTTATTTTCATTGTATGCTTTTAATGATAAATTAAATTGAAAATTCTAGAAAAAAATTAACATTAAAAGAAGTCTTCATTATCCGAAAAATACAAGTTTATTATTAAGTTAAAAAAAAATTTTAAGGAGTAAACTGATATATTTATTAGTTTTTAGCATAACATAAAAAGGAGAAAAAACTTACTTTTAATTTTTAGGCATTATTTATCATAAAAGGATACATTTCAAGAGATTTTTTTTAATCTAAGAAATAATTTTTTATTAAATGAAAGCTTCTTATAATACTGATAATGGGTGATCCTTTTAAAAATTCTTCCAGTTATGTTTTTTATCGTTAACTGCATTTAAAAATAAAAAAATTTCAAAAAAAATATTGATCTTCAGGTACGAGTTAAATAAGAGGAAACGCAATGAAATCCGATGAACTTAACCTATTTACCCATGGCTAAAGGGGAAAATTATTTTTGTTCTTAGGAATTTTTATTTAGTTTGATGATATATTAAGCTAACTTTTCGCGATATGTTTTGTCATTTTTGACGAAATCTGCTAATGGCGTGAAAATCACTGAAATGCGAAATAACCAAAGAAAAAGCAAAACCAGATTTGTTTGATTTTGTTCTGTAGTTTTATAAATCCCAATTTCATAACTTCAGTAGATTTTCGCAATTGTTTCGGAAATGCTCGTGTTGGTCTTTTCTTTTTAATACTATCTGTCGAAGTTTGAAATTTCTTCATAAAATTACGAATTTTCTTGCGCATTAAATTGGTTTCTAATTTCAAAAGAAAAATTCGAACAAGTTTTTCACGAACTGATCAACGGATGCAGAATAGCAAAAAATGATTTGATGTCAAAAAGAAAAATTAATCATTAAAATCATTGTATTATTTAAACAATAAAATTAAATCTGCGTCAGGAATTTTAAGATCTCTGTAAGAGAATTATTTCTATCCCAGAAACTTCTCGAAAACATGGGGATATTGGCGACGGTACCTCGTAATTTTGAACCTTGATCAAGGACGCCCCCTGAGCTGGCCCCTCTTTCTCCACACTTTCCCTCCATCTTAATGGAAGGACTTGGAGAATCGACATACTACTTGCTTCAGCCCTGCTACGCGGTGCGTCTTTAATAGGATCAGGACTTCATCCAACGATTCGATGGAAACTACGTTGGTCGCGAGTTCGCGACCATACCCACTAATCTACCGAGACCACACGGTAATACACAGTTGCTTTCTTATTATAAATCCCTTAACAATTTATATCGGATAGACGTTAGCATTACAATTACATTTACTGTAAGAAACCATTACTACGTTATACACATTTTTTCGAATGTAAATTATTCAAAGCGTATGAATGAAACCGCAACAATATTGAATATAGCCTTAGAAATTATTTTCTTTCGAAATTAGAGAATGGAAACAATATTACTAATAAGACATTATGTATTGTGTCTTATGGAGGCAAAATTAAAAAAAAAAAAAAAAAAAAAACCAGGAAAGTTTAGGCTCCATCGGCTTGGATATATTTAAAATGCATTCCAATCATAAAAAAAAATAAATCATTTACATAAACATAACAATACTTTTACGTACATTAATAATCTTTACAAATTAGAGATGTTTTAACTTTGTATATATAATTTTTTACCTTTAAAAAATTCTGAAAACATCCTTTGCTGAATTTTAGGGCTACATTAGAAAGTTTAAGCATGATTCGGAGATACATGATGAACAAGAGTCATGGGGAAAAGGGGTCTCAGGGAAGAAAAATTCTTGCTCTAAACCAGTGCTCTAAAACAGGAGTCGACTAATTTATTACCTTTTTTTTTTTTTTTTTTTTGTCCAGAGCCCTAAGAGTAGAACTGCCCTTCGAATATCAACAAAACTAAGAGTAATATCAACAAAAAGAAAGCCAGGTTCAATTTTTGAAAAAAATTAGTGGGTGATATTTTTATTTAATATTTATTTGTTAATATTAACAATAAACATATAAATAAAACTAATTTTTCCATTTAGTAATAAACTTGGAATTGTAGAATTGGTTAAATTTTGCGTTAAGGCAAATAATGAATTTTTTTAAAATAGTGTTTCATCATATTGGGTAATTAACTGGACTGATAGTAGTATCATATACCTCCTTTATAATATCATATATTGATATATCTCATTCCTCCTTTTCGAAAATGTCCATTCACATTGGTAAGTATTTTCAAATACATGTATAAATCCTTGAGCGCATAATTTTAATTGACCGTAATAATCTTTCGAAAGCTGTTTATATAAATGGGAGGGAGGAGTATTAGATCCATTTCTTTTAACATCATTGGTAGCATATCATCTTTTACAGATCAGTCACATCCAATTAAAGGTCTGAGAAGGCTCTTCCATTGTTCAGCCAAATGGCGAGTAAAAAGTAAAAATGCCTTCAACACTCGCATTAAGATCCAAAAAATGCTGTTGAAACTTGTTTATATATCAGTGATTATAATGTATATTTGATCTATTTTTAATTTTTTTTTTCATGTAAAAACAATTTTAAGCCCGAGGCCGGATTAAAAACCGACTGCCAACCGTAGTTTGCTAACCCCTGCTCTAAAATTTTCCACAAATGGCCGTATTCATACTTGGCATAATATTAAATAACTATTACAGCGTCAAGCTATTTTAAATTGAGTTTAAATTGTATTCATGTAACATATGTTTCTTTAATTTCGTGACCCCCAACATTTTTCTTAGTTACCACTCACAGTTTAAGAAACGTTGGTATATTCATATGAGTGTATTTTAATTGCTTCCTATTAAAAATAAATTTATTGCATTTGCTAGAAAGCTTTAAAGAGAGAGAAAATGAATTAAACTTCTATTTATTCAGACAGAACCTGCTTAGTGATTGCGTGCACTTTTCTTTATTTGAAAGCCAATCAACCGTATAATAATACACTGTTGGCGACGAACTTGATAACGAGGATAAAATTTGAATTCACTGTCTACATTTCCTCATCATGTCACATCAGAAATTCGTCGTTTAACCCTATTTAATACGTAACAGTCCATGTTACTTCACTCGTTGGTATTCAATTGAATCAGGATTCTCAGTTCTCTGTCCTATCAATTTTCAACCCATGTGCCTCACAAATTATTAAAAAATCGCAAGTGAAATTTCGAAACAAAGAATAAGTAATGATTAATATTTACAATATGCGCAAGCAATGAATCATAAAACGGAACGAATTACATAAAATAATTTTTAATAAAAATCAATCGCATTCTTCGGAAACCTTAGAAGAAAATTTAAAAGTGTTCTTGTCCAAATTCGATTTTTGAAAATATATCAAATTTAAGAGGGGGGACTTTAAGTATGTACAGATGCTCCTAAAATCGAGAGTACACCAATCACTTTCCTTCTATGAAGCGTAAAATTATATCAAAATACCCATTTGTAAGATAAACATTAAAATGCACATTACAAAATGTATTAGACTAAGAAAATAAAAATGAAGAATCAGAAAATTATTTATGTACCATAATTTTTAAATTGAAGTTACAAATTTCTAACTCACAAAATTGAGCATGAACCTAATATAATTTCTTCATTTTTTTTTAAAGATACATAAATAAATATTTCCTTGCATATCCTTTTACATTTAGAACACCAGCCAAACGATGTGAATTTATTTTGAAAGGACTCGTGTTGTTTCTTTGGATATTTTAGCCCAATTTTCTAGTAATATTATTTAAAAGTGCCCTTTGCTTTTAATATTATACTTTTCAACTGATATTTCGTACTGAGGCTACAAGTTTTCTATCCCAATAGTATCAAGAGTTTAAGATACATATAATGCTATACAATTGTTGTATGCAATTGCATTTTACAATTATATAGCAACTATAACTTGAAAATTTTAGCTGTTTGATGGATTTGTTATCTTGTTGAAATATACAATGCGTTCCGTAACCTAATTACTAGACACTTATACCTAAATTATTCTTCAGTGGATCCAAGTATTTCATTTTATCATGGCTGTGTCAATAAAAATAGACTCTTTCTTACAACTTTATCACACATACAACTCCATACAAAGCACAAAACAACCACTATGCTTGACAGTGAGGATAGTGTATGGGAGTAATTCAGAGTTAGCTTCCGTCAAACATACCAGTTCTTCCAAAAACATTGAGTAAGTTTTCATCATTAAATATTATGTTACTCTAGAAATATCGCGAGGCTTTCAAATATGATTTTTTACAATTATAATATTTTCCTATTTTCTTTAGAAATAAAGGGTTTATCATTCGTCACATATCCAGACAGTAGGGTGTGGTGGTATGGGGTGCGGTTTCGTACGATGCCCGATCACCGCTGGTCTTCATTAGAGCCACTTTGATGGTCCAAAGGTATGTTAGTGAGGTCATTCGACCAGTGTCCATTCTATTTGTGATCAGCAATACTAGTCCTCTATTTCAACCAGACAACACTCTTGTTCATACCGCTGCTATCTCAAGAACATGCCTCGTAGTCATATACACTATGTCATGGCCAGCAATATCGCCAGACCTGTCATCCGAAGAAAATACATGGAATGCTATAGGTCATTCTGTGAAGATTCTATCGCAATCACAAAATTTGCAAGATGTACATGCCAATATTCAATCTACATGGGATGAATTTAGTCAAAACACTGTTAACAGCGTCTATGACACCATGCCATGACATGTGGCAGAATGCATTAGAAATAGTGGCTGTATTGAGAGTTGTAAATATTTTGTATTTTCACCAACAAATTTCGTCACATCCACATTCATTTTTCAATCATTTCTTGTTGTTAGAGTGCTAACTTAGTTTTAAATATCACCTGATAATTCCTTCTGCGTGCAACTTTTCTTTGACGATGAGTGTAAAATGTAAATATATATATGTGGTATGCGTGTGTTTTAAAAATTATTATAAGAAAATATTATATATTCTAGAAATAATTGTAGAAAAAACTGCATAAATGTAAGAATATAAGAAATTTAAATATCAGGAATTAAATTTAGTACCCAAATACATAATAATAATCATAACAGAAATGAAAAGATTAACCATAATTATTTTTAAGAAACTAAAAGAGAACATAAAATAATATAAATGAATTTAAAAAAATTTACTCTAAAAAACAAGGTGCCATATGAAAAATGATTAGAAACAGTCGCGTCTTCTTTAGTAATCGCGTTCTTAAACTAAACACCCTCTGTATACTATAGTAAGAGTTGAAAATGCACAAGAAAAACATTATTACAAAAAAAAAATAAGTGAACTGTATAAAAAAAATTAAAAATAACCATTAAATACAAATAAAAGTATTAATTAAAAACAAAAATATAAGAAATAATAAAATCCAAAATAAAAAATTAGATATAAATTAATAATAAAAATTTTATTTTCCCACATCATCAGCCAAATAAATTAATTATTCTATTTTATAATTATTGTATTTTTAATTGTTTTTAAAGAAAATACTACGATTACTGCGCCTATGAGCATATTTCGAGAAATTTATTTAAATTCTGTTAAATTTACTAAGAAAGTAGGCTTATTTTAACCAATCGTTTGTTACATAAAATATAACTTCATAGTATTACTATATACATATATATATATATATATATATATACATACCTAAGCATTTAGTTTGAGAAATATTATTATTAGTTTGTTCATTTTTTAAATCAGATGGATAAAAAATATAAATAAGGTCCATCTGTTGCTTTATAATTATTATGAGAAAAGAAAAAGAGCCATTAGTAACTGTACGAAATTTGATGGGAGTCTCATGGAATTTGAGTGCTAAAAAATATGAGAAAATTTTATAATATTTATTGTTTACTTCACAAGAGGGATTATATATAATAATAATTAGAATAATAATAACAACAAATTTTGAAATAATATTATTTGGCTTGGTTGCACACAGATTAAAGCTAAGTAACTACATTACCGAATTAATTTTATCGTGAATTGAAGACAATTCCGAAACTTGAAAGGAATCATTGATCACTTTTTTTCACACAAAATTTCTCTGGAAACACAGTTAAACATATATACTAGAAGAGTCATATTATTTTACTTAGCTACATATGGAAGATTTACTTATAGTTTTGGTTTTATTTTTGTTCCTCTATTTACTTCTGCTGGCATAGATTTTTAATATCGTAAAGCAATTTACAACTTAAATAGAATAACTTAATAATGAGTATTATGCTACTTTCAGCAATGATAAAAAAATTAATGACAAGTTTTCTAACAGTTTTGTTTTTAATTTTATTTTTGTTGTTAAATTTGCATAGCAGTCAAAGGCTTACAAATTGTGAAGTAAACTGTTGTTAGAGTTTAAACATAGAAAAGGTCAAATTTCGGTCCTACTTAAAAAAAATACAAAGAGGTTATTTGGAAATTTTCTTTTTTGTATAGAAACATAAGTAAAATAGCATGTAATAAAAATGGTTTTAGAAAACAGTAACTAAATAAAATCCTATTAAAAGTAATTAATCCACTTTAACTTTTATAAACACTTTTAATAAATTTATAACCACATTTAGAATAACACTATATTAATACTGGGAACTAAAATATAAAAATAACAATTCAAAAATAATGAATTGTCTTTTTAATGACCATTGTTTAATATTTATTTTAATTTCAAAGGAATTTAACTAGAATATACGTGTGTTACGTAGCTTATTTAATTGATGTTATTCTCACACTCGCATGAGTGACAAATTAATACTTAAAAATTAATGTAAGATTGAATACAGGAAAAATTGCCCAGAACTAAGAAAATAGATAATTATTTTATAACACCGGAAAATAATTAACTTGCTTTTTAACGATTTAATGTCTCTTACCGATGCTTCACTGCCAAACGCTTTAAATTCAACTTAGATTTGCTTATCATTCATAAAATGAGCATTGTTCCACTTTTAATTCCATTTGTTTTATAAATACAATTTCACTATATGATGATATGAATATCTACCAAAGTTTGTTTTATACGAGTAGACTATTGATTTCGAACGTGGAACAATATTTTTCCAAAAAGAATTAAAGCATTTTGAAGCAAAGATTTCAGTTACATGAGAATCGATAACTCACAGATATCTCAGCCTAATAATTATTCACGTTTTTTCACTTAAACCAAAATAATTTTTCTAGTCACAATTTATCAAAACTATTCCAGGATTCGATGTGAGAATTCTTTTAGCTCGATAAAATCAGTCCATTTTATAGTAAAAGAAATAAATGCTGACTTCTAACCTTAATGAAACAGTCACTTCGGGCTTTAAATTTACTCTTCAATGGTTTCCTTAGCGTATGCCCTGGCATCTACACAAAGGTGCCGTCGAATCTCATTTTTTTTTTTTTATCTCTTTCTCACGATCAGTTGTGCTTTTATAAAAAGTAGGGTTACGTAGAAAAAATTCTTTGTTCAAAAAAAGCTCCATGACTTGAAAAGTTTAGGAACCACTGTCCAACATAATACATTAGATTTTATGAACAAGTTTTATGTCCCTAATTCTTTAATGGGTTTATTTATTTCACAAATTCGATCCAAAAATGTCACATTTTTATTGCATATTTTTGTTCATTTTATATTTTTAAATAGTGAAAGATTATTAAAATTAGTATTTCTAATAAATTTTTAGCATTGAGAATAATTTTTATGCAATATGATTGATTGTTTATTGACACCGCATTAAAGAGCAAAACGAGGGCTGATGGCGATTGACCTTGTACATTGAACCTCGGCCAAGAGACGAGAGCTACACTTGATTTGGCGTCTTTCTCTGTAAACTTCAACACTACGCTAACGGAAGGATATAGAGCCTAGACAGAGTGCAGCAGCTCCAGTATACAGTAGATATTCAGTGATATAAGGACTCAAAGCAAATAACGTCTGTTGCGAATTCGCTTCTACAACTACTAGATTACCGCAGTGAATTTTTTATGCAAATAAAATAATAATGTTCTTGGAATTTGTCTTTCCTTCCTACATAAGTATTCAACAGAATAGTTGAATGTACGATATTGTGTTTAAAAATACGATTAATTTATAATTCCCTTCCTTTACACACAATTGTTACACAATTACATTTACCTACTTATCTTATACGACTGAATAGATAATAAAAATAAAAAAAAATATGAGCGAGATAGTAAAAACGATAGAGAAATGAAATGGCCCGTACAGTGTACTGGCAAATCAATAAAAGCACGAAAACAGCGATTGCATGAGCAAGCCAATTAATGAGTTAATATTTTTTTTACTTCAATATTTTTAATGCTTAGTGAAAATTGGGCCGTGAAAATACTGTAAGACAAAAAATAATAAAAGTCAGGTTTTTAGCTTAGGAATTGATTTGATATTTGTATAACTCAATGCTCTCGTAAGCGATACCTAAAAACATAGTACATTCGAATTTTAAAGTTAACACATCCTGCGGTAAATACAAATTTTTCTTCTCAAGCAGTTTTTTCTTCATAAGAAATAAAGGAAAATCCCATATTTTATTAGTATCGAAGACCATCGTGTCTTCTACCGAGTCTGCAACCATCCCGTGCGCATTTAGCACAGATACTTTACATGTTGACATTCGTATCCTCTTGCCTTTTGGAATGATATTAATCTTCATTTCGGAACAAGGCATATCAGACAGGAAAACACTTATAGACAATACTGAACCTGCTGCTGCTGTGCTCTGTGTTGTCATCTTTTTGTTTGGTTTCAAGGCACTAAATCTTTCTATTTTCCAAACAAAAATATTCATGTCAATGTCTAAGAGAGTTCGAGCAAAGCACATTGAGCTTGTAGAAACAATGTTTTTACACATCTTCATATGACATCCAACAGACAGCTTATCTAACTCAAAAAAATTATTTCTGGTATGGCTCAAAACTTCTTGATATTTAGCAAACTTTGGCCATCCTCGACCTGTACCATTACTGAAAGAAAAAACTTCCCATTTGCGGGATTTCTCTGATTTAAAATCACTATTCCAAAATGACAGAGCGTATTCTACGTTTATAGGATGAGGATATAAGTCTCTCTCTTCCCTCTTTAAATAAATGGCAAAATAACTACCATCAGCTTCCGATTTCAAATCTAGTTGTAGACGCCAAGCGCTCGTTCCCACTGAGAATGGAGGACTGACAAGAGTTGTTTCACTGGACTCAGTTAAGATGAATTTTTCGATAGACCAAAAGAACTGAAACTCACCTACTTCGCATTGTTTCGAAATTATTCCAGTCCTTTCTCCTTTGTCATTCGAGTACCACCAAATAAAATATATTAAAATTGGCAGGAGCAAAGCTTGATAGTTTGTTTCACTCATTTTTTAAAAAATGAAAATGACGACGATTCAAAACACAGTACAACTTCGGAGAAAAATGCCGAATAATGATTATCAGAATGTTCTTATCAGAAATAGGCTCGCAACTGCACAGACAAATTTTTGTATCTTATTTTTTTATGTATCATATTTGCTCTTTTTAATGTTTATTGTTCCAGATAAGTAAAGAAGCACACAAAGGTAGAAAACACAGCCCGACATCTGGGAATTATGACCAGGATTACCATTTTATTTGATAGCTGGAAAATTTTGATTGGCACGCGTGACACTCTTATGTCGATGATTTTAAGATTCGCTCTGCGTTTTCCTTTATTTTCCAATTCTTTCCCCCCCCCATGGTTATATTTCAAAAGAATAACATCTAGCAGTATATGTGGCAATTATTTTTCTAGATCAGTGGTTCGCAAAAGACCTTTATTTCCGACACCCTCTCCCTCATTTTGTGTAAAACTTTGTCGCGTTCCCTGGATAGACAGAAGAGGTTTTTTAATCATCGTCAATATGTTAAAGTAAAATTATTTTTGAGGTTTGCATTCATATTTCTATCTTATTAGAGAAGTCTGAATAAAACGCACAATTTTATCATTTTTATTTATGCATATTGGTATAAATTTACTTTTAATAAAAAAAATACTTTCAAAAAAATTTTACATCGTAAGAATTCAGTATAAGTTATGCTCTTGCAAAGAGCTCATTGTTGCTTCTATGTTCGAATCTGTACTGGAAATCGCAAATCATCTTCTGGATCTAATGGAGATAGATATTTTGTTCTAATAGGGCATCTAATTTTAAAACGGCAGTTTCACGTTAGAAAGTAGATGCAAATCAGATCAAAATTCAGTGGCGTTAAATTGATGTTACAAAATTTTTGAATGAAATGTTTTTTATTCTTAAACGGCCTAAAAAGTAAATAAAAATACATTCACATACACAATCCATCACTCCTTCAATCTGAGAAAATATTTTTCTGTGACTTTTGTCTTTTTTTTTTTTTGTTTGTTTTCAAAGCATCGTGTTAGGTATTTACCCAACAGATAATAATTTATTTTCTCCGCTATATAACGTTCTTGACTCTGACCCAAAAACATTTTTGATATTTTTAAACAAGTTGTATGACTGACATGAGGCATTAGTGTAGCTTCTGATCGCTATATACCAAGTTATTTGTGTTTGATAAAAAAAAAAAACTGATTGGGCTGTAGTGAAGTATTCTAGTACTTGACTACAAAAGTTTAGACATTTCCCTATCATTTCTTATAAATAAGTTATATCTAATGTAGTTTTTATACAGGTGGGGGGGGGCAAAAAAACTCAGACAAAGTTAGTATATAATAGAAGAGAGGTCAGATAATTTCTTTTTAATTTGCGTGCATATCTTTTCCTCTATCTATATAAAATAATTTATAATATATCTCTGTTTACATATTGTTTTTTGGTGTTTTTACAATGTAAAGCAAAACATTTGCTATTTTAGAGTTGTTTAAGCAAAGAAAACGACAGCGTGAAATCATTCGTTTGCTTAATGTGCATCGGCAAACAATGCCTGATGCAATCTGCCGATTCAAAGAGCTTGGCAATGATGGGACGAAAATATACGGTAAACTCTTCCAAAAATCGTAAGGCAAAAAGCGAGTTCAAAGAAATCCGAGGGTTTCCATCAGAAAAATCACTCGTGACATGGGAATAAGTGACCGATCGGTGCGTAGTATGGCAAAAACAGACCTTGGACTGAAGCCTTACAAGTTCCAAAAAGTTCAGCTTCTCTCAGAAGAAAACAAACTCTTGCGGCTCCAAAGATACCGATAACTTTTAAGACGGGCCGCAAGTCAGCGCTGGAAGAAATTTCTTTTCACCGATGAGAAGAAGTCTAGGAAGTTCATAACTCTCAGAACGATAGGAACTGGTCTGTAGATGCTCAAGCACCTCGGCAATTGTTGAACATCGCCAATATCCAAAGTCAGTCGTTGTCTGAGGCGGAATTTGAGCAAGCGACAAAACAACTCTAGTTTTGTGGATGAGAGCGTTAAAATAAATAAAAAATTTACCAGCGAGACATTTTAGAAGCTGTTGTGCTTCTGTGGGCTAAATAGCACTTCAGCAATGTAAACTGGACGTTTCAGCTAGACTCCACACCAGCTCACTAGGCCAAAAAGACACAAGAGTGGTGCAAGGCACATTTTCCGGATATGGTACCATCTGCAGATTGGCCTCCCTACTCGCCAGATCTCAATCCCATGGATTACAGTGTATGATCCATTTTGGAGTCTAGGACCTGTACTAAACCACACAAAGATTTGGATTCTCTAAAGCAATTGCTTCAGCGGGAATGGGATAGATCAAAGGTAGAAGACTAAAGGCCCATTCCTGAAAATTTCAATAAGCGTTTGCGCCTTTGCATCGCAGCAAAAGGCAATCATTTTGAAACCAATAAAATTTATTTGTTAGTAAAAATCTACTCTTATTATTATTTGTTCTACTCTATTTATTTATTTTTAATATAGTTATACTGAAAATTGTTTGTCCGGGTTTTTTGGCCATACCCTGTATACATATAAGTATTTTGCTTTATAATTTGCACTATGTACTTCTCTTTAAAATCATTTTTTAAATGAGGAAAATGAATTTTTCCTAGAAAATTCGTTACACAAAGACAGTTTTCTTTTCATATATGTTTTCAGGTTGTTATATTGTTAAATCTAGAGTAATATGGAAGTTTTTGCCATATTATACTTGAATAATTTATTAGAATAATTATATTTTCAAACTACCGTTGTTATCTTGATTATTTTATTTCGTTCTATCTTTATAAATTTAGCGAAACCTTGAAAACATACGCATAAAAGTGCTTTAAAAAGTTAAAGCGTTTAAATTAAAAAAATAAGATTTTTTCTACTTCTTAAAATACTATTACTATAAATACGTATTTTAAAATTATCTTTCCTTTCCCCTTTGCATTTTGGCAAACAGAAGGGGGCGCGAAATCTTCAGTTGTCTCGCGCTCAGAAATCCCTTTTTACTCGTTCATCTGTGTCAAAATGTTTACTGCTTTTTCCCCCCCAAATGATTACTATATGGGAAGCAATTTTTTTTCTTAAAACTGTTAGTCATTTATTTCCTGCAGCACCATCACTGCAATTGCTTTTCTTCCCTTCATTTGCAATATAAAAATATTTTATTTACGTTTTCTTCATAAACATATCTTATATAGACCGTTAATTGAGACATCTTAGAAATGTGAGTAGTTTCGTCAAGTTGTAGAGAAAATACAGACTAGTTGTAATCGATTTAACAGAACTGATTCTATATTACATGATATGATAGATATTCGACGTGAAACGGTATGTCTTGATACGTTTCGTTGAAAAGATATCGTTTTTAAATAGTTACCACATTTTTCTCCTCGCATAATTGATGCCATTTTAATGATTGAAGGAAGAATAAGAGATTCTCTAACTATATGCCGTTTTGACATTTTCCCTATAAAATATGAAATATCTTAGGATATTCGAAAAAACTTCTCGATAATTGTTGCGTATTTTCCCAAAAATACGTTTTGATTTTTCATACTTTCAGCTCATTTTTAAAGAAAATGTTTCTGATTTTTTTTTTTTTTTTTATGTTTTATTTCCAAATGTCTTTTGGATTTAGCGGATTTCATACTTTCATTTGTTAATTTATCCCTGTAACTAACACACAATCGTTATTCATTCCCATTAATAACGCAATAAATAAATTCATATTTAATAAACTCTCCTTGATAGTTCCTCAATTCTTTTATCAGATAACACATTTCGTTCGATATCTTTTGAAGTAGAAACAGTGCTCTTGATTCATCCATACTTTTTCTAAGTTCATTGGATGTTGGGCCATCATTCTCATTTGAAATGTAATTTTTTTTTTATTTTCTGGAAATTGGGTACTTATTTTTAGCTATTTATCTGTTATAATGCGATTAAAGCTGAAACTAAAACAATATTATACATTACCTGGAATATTCATTTATCCCACGGATGGAGGTAATTGAAAAATACAACGATCCAGCTCAAAGCATAAAATATTTTTCAATGAGAACCATCATTTAAATAATATTTTGAGTAATTTTAAATGAACCGCAAAGTGATTATTAGAATTAAAACATTATTAGAATTGCCCCATACTTTTTTTTAAAAGAGGGGGAAATGTTCCTTCCGTATATCGTATGAATACAATTTCATTCGTATCGATCGATTTCTGGATGAAACGAAATTTTTTTTTTAAATCCCAAACTGACACTTTTCAACGCTATTTTAAAAAATTCACCACAGATCAGCTAATTAATTTGCATCTGTCAAATGGAGCAAGAATCGTAAAATATTTCGTTCGACAGCTATCCTAAAAAGTATACACAAAAATGTCGCTCCAACATTATTAAGAAACATTTTTAAAACATGAAAGTTATTGAAAATAAAATAAATGCATTTAAAATAATGAGCACAAGCCTAAACGTAAGACCGACTCAAGTTTCATATGAATCCCAAAGAGAGGATAAATTGATAAATATCTTTTATCACTATATCGGTTCATCTGCTGTGCCGAAGTATGGATATTATTTATAAAAACAGACAGCTAATTTCGTACAAAAAATACAGTTCTATCATTAAAAATAATATTATCTCATTTCATTATTTTACTAGTACCTGATATTTGTTGAAGAAAAGCAATATATTTTTATCGTCAAATAAATTTCTTTGAATTTCGCGACCCCCAAAATTTTTCTTGTGATCCCTCTGAAATGAGCGAGTATCCGATAGTACAGTTTTATGGTGCAAGAGCCAAATCTGACTGTGCTGCGCAAAACAATGTGTATTTATGATCCAAACATGATAAAAAGTGAAGAAAAAAAAGTTAGTTGATAAAAAGGAGGGTCGAAAGAATAAAGAAGGATCGCTAATCTCGGGGGCGCGTCACCCATGCATTCCAAAAACAGTAAGCTTCATGGGAATGTGATGTGACTGTTTAATAGAGTCCGATTGAGAAGCAGTGAGTGAGTGAGTGAATGTAAAGTTTATTGGCGCAAGAGCCAGATATGGCTCCGATTGAGAAGCAACACGAGGGCTATTGGCGAAGGCCTCGACATTTTGACTATCTGTCAAGTGACGAGGAAGATACTTTTTTACAGGAATGAAATAATCGTAATATTAATTATCGTTCTTTTTTTTTTGTTACTGTATCCTTTTGAATGGGACACCCTGTGTTGTTCTGAATAATAAAACTGATAAAAAAAAATTGTTGAAACGTGAAACGTTGTCTTTTTTTTTTTTTTTTTGGATTAGACAGATCACACTTATGGATGGTATAATTACATGCAGTGCCACATCTTTCACAAATAAAGTTTATAATTTTAGGTGAGTTTTTGATGATCTGTCATAGAACAGAAAACACGAATATCTACAACATGTGTTGGATATGTAATCTATGATAAATGTATTGTAAAATTATTTAAAAAAAATAGTTGTATGGGAACACGGTAAAAAAACCTTTTTAAGGAAATTTAACTGACATTATTTTGTACTATTTATTTTACACATTAAATAAAATGAAGCAACATGCCAAATAACGCTTTACGATTTTATATTTCGCTGTCGTTTTTTCAGTGACACAGGTTGAACCCCCTGATTTCTCGTTTAAAAGAAATATAATCCTCAAAGCTGATTTGTAATATTCGATTTTATGTACATTTGTTTCATGCTCTTCCATTTAATTTTAATAGCTGATTCCGGATTACAATTCGATTTAACGATTTTCGCAAATGCAATCGATTGCATTAATGTGTTGCAAAACAATCGCATTTGCAACACCCAACTGTAATCTATAGAACTAATGAAGTCAACACAACATGTCAACATGAAACACCTCTAAAGAATTGTGATAACATCAACCGACTAGTGGGTTTCTACAGGCCTTCCAACATTTAGCAACCAACTTCATAAGAGAACATGGCGTAAAATCGAATGAGCCCTTCGTTAAACTTCAACGCAGTCAACCTAATGATACAGTACTGTAAGGAATGTATGTGTTCATTCCTTCTCTGAGGTTAAGGTCTCGAATAAAAGTTATTTTTTATAATTTAAAAGTGATTCCTAATGTTAGATAAGTACGTGTTTTAAAGAAAATCGTTTCGGGGTTATCATGGTAAAAGTAGAAACAATGAGCTCACGAAGGGGAAGTTATTTTATTGACATAGAGATAAGGAGCTTTATTAAGCTGAAAGGTCATATTTAAACTGTTTGTATCTGATAAGGTGGAGGGGGGAGCAATCACTTTCTTCCTTTTCTGGGAAAAATTAATATTTTATTCCATTTTAGCCACCAAAAACTCAGAATTAAATACAAAACAGTTGTATGAACTCTGCTGTCGTATCGCTTGAATAATTTTCGTTTTTTTAACTGTTAAAAAATATGCACAAAATGCAATATCATACACGGTTGTAAAACAAGTGCGTCGCGAATAGCCGTTCCGTTAAGCTCCATGGCACTTGATGGTTCAGTTTTAGCAAATTATTGCTATACGTGTTTATTTTAAACAAGCCATACTTTTTTTAAATAAAATTATTACTAATCACTTTTGATTTCTCGAAGTACTTCTATTTGATTACAATACATGGAAAAAATATTGTTCTTTTGAGTTAAATTATTTTTCAGAGAGAGAAAGATTAATCAAAATTTCAAATAATAATTATATAAGTAAAGTTGGTCTGAATTTGTCAACTATCACTTCTATGTCCAAATTCACCCAGAAAGAAACAAAAATTTAGCATTTTGTAGCTAAATTTTGTGTCTATCTTCTTTCTACCTCACCCCGTATTTTTTGGTGTCTATACATTTTTTGTCCCCTAACTTCTAATTCCCAGAGAGCAAAAATCAATTGACAAGAAAAAGGGTCAAAAGTAGATAAGGATCGCTAAGATATCTTGGAGAACGTCATCCGTGAAAAAATAGTAATAAAAGTACTATGCAAAGTTTTGCGAAGAACAGATTTAGCCATCCAAGGTGCACTCTTTTTTTTTTTATAATTATTATTAAGTTACTCAATTAAATAAAAGAATTAAAGTAAATGATGAAATATCGAGAAATGGATAAGAGTAAACTTTAGCGATATTAAAATTAAAGCAAACGATAAATTATTAAATTTAATATATTTAAGCTACATGTTATTAAAATTAAAGCAAACGATAAATTATTAAATTGAATATATTTAAACTAAATGTTATTAAAATTGAAGCAAACGATAAAAAATTGGAAAGGGATCTGGTACGCCAAAATTGATCTAACTAAAATTAAATCCCCTTTGGCGGCTAAAAAAAGGTATAGTTTACGTACAATAAAGCGATCACATTAGCGAACAAGTAAACATTATATGAATACAACTTCGAAATAAATACTAACGCTCAATAAAGTCGAAATAGTAGTTAGCTAAAGAACTGAAAATGAATTGCAGAATAGTTATGAAAATGAATCTTCTACAAAACTTGAAACTGATGAAAGTTTCCTACTATTTATTTAGATTACAATAAGAGATGGATGGCAAATCATTATTTAGTAAAAAAAGAATTTCAAATTTAAGACTTAATTCATGTAAGGTTGAATGATTTTTAATTTGTCATACTCGAACAAGATGGACTGTTGTGAAGATTCTTGCCATTTTCACTCACAATCAGTGGTCGAATATAACATACCTGGTTTCAGACCTTACCACCGCGATTCTCGGGAGATTCTGGGAACCATGTGTAATCTCATTCATTGACTCTCTTTGAGGAAATCGAGTCTTAAACTCGCAACCATTCTTTTTGCGACCAAGCAAGTTACTACGGTCTCAATTTATTGCATGTATTAAAATTGTATGAAAACATTCAAAACTAAGTGCAATTGCAATCCAAGTTTTGGCCGTGCACAAGGGTAGTTTAATTCTCGCCTCTTTGTGGAGCAAATATGTAAGTTACCACTTGATTTCACTTCGTGAAAAATATTTCCGTCGTTTATCATACAACCTTTTTATTATATATCGACAGGTATCGCACCAGTTATTTCATAACATTTTAAATGAAATTAAAATTTGAGTCATCTTGCTTTAAGCAGTCAAATTTTAAAAAGGATACTATATCAGTAATCAAATTGCTGAACATTTAAATGCATTTTTAATGCATGCCAATAAACAGTGCTTGCATGTTATGTAATAGCTTTTAAGATATTTATTAGATGTCTAGAAGCTTATTAAAAATGCTCAAAAGCAGAAATGAAAGAGAATTGCATTCATCACTTAGCTCCAATTTATAAATCAAATGTTTTAAATTTATAATAATCATTGAAGAAAAGCAGTAAAATGGGATAGAAAATTAAAATATACGTATATCTAAGTGAGTTTAGCAATGGTAATATGTAAAATGCGTCAATTGGGTGTTTTGAAGATTTAAAATTAGAGAATGAGTGAATGTTAAGTTTATTGGCGCAAGAGCCAGATATGGCTATGCTGCGCCAAACAAGATTAAACTGTGGTCTAGGCGTGAAGTTGAAAAAAAGGTAAAAATGGTTGACAAGAAGGAAGGTCGAAAATAGAGAAGGATCGCTAGGGTATCCCGGGAGTGCGTCACCCGTGTTTACCAAAGACAGTAAACCCCATGGAAAAGAAAAAGATCACTAAGGTGCCTCGGGGTCATGATGCCCGTACTTACTGAAGAAGGCAAGTCCCTGAGGTCCCCTGATATAATCCCCAGGGGCAGGGTGCCCGTTAAAATTAGAGAGAGAAAGAGAGGACTTCACAGCACAATTTTATCAGAATCTTGCTCTTTTTTTTTTTCAAATTCTTACTATTAGTTCACACTCTCCCAATATATATCTTGTTCAAATTTTCAATCATTAATAAAATACTTTTTATTCATCCACTCAAGTTCAAATACATTTTTTAAACTTGTAGTGGATGACCCTTGATGTTAATATAGTTTTTTTCAAATATTAATTCATTGATTAAATTTAATTGGTGCAAATGCAGTTTAGCCCAACCACTGGGTGCGATTTAAAAAAATGCCAAACTTGACGATTTTTTTTGGCTGAACGTTAAGTTCGCGAAGCGGTCCAGCGTAGCCATATTTGGCAAAATACTACCAAATAATTCCTGTCGCCAAAGATGGTTAGGCTAAACTGCATTCCAACCATTTAATTTACCGGATGAATTAATTTTAGTTTTATATGGAAGAAAAAAAATTGCCACTTAATATTGTGATTCTATCATATGTATATACCTATTTATATTAATTGTAATTATTTAATAAAAAGTAACTAAAATAAAAAATTTCTTTGTTGACCTAAGTAGGAATTGATTTTGAAATTTTTTTTTTTTATATTACTTGTTTTGATTGCACATTTGAACATTATAAAGTTGAATTAATTTTTTAAATCCTTTCAAAATTTCTAAACAAAAATCACTTATATAATTTTATATTAATTATTCTTCAAATCTTCTAATTTTCAGTTAAAGAAAAATTCAGCTGTAAGCTAAGCCTGTCATCAACATAGCCACATTGTGCTTTATAGATCCGGATTTTAAGTATAATCTTCAATGAAAATGTCATAAATGCATATTTTTATGAAAATCTTTTCTCTCCATGTTTTAGACATGAAAAAGGAAGAAAAATCCCAATGATTAATGGCAGAGCAATGAATTAGTTTGAGAAGGTTTAATTGATGATTTTGTTTTATTATTTTTACTTAAAAAAAAACTATCATTAATAATCATGTATTATAAGTTTAACATGTATGTATATAATTCAAGTTACCTTTTCTACAAGTCTTTATGAGAGATTTTGCTAATTAGTAAGAGAGATGCATTCATTATTAATTTCTTCAGTATTTGTGCAAGAAAACATTAAAATATTTGACACATTTTTGCCTGAATCATGCTATCGGTATAACTATATATTTTTCATTTCAAATGATACTACCAATAATATTTAAAGATTCACTATAAAGGAAGGGTTTGAGAAGGTTAATCTTTCCTCATGGAAAAGAAGTAGCTTTTTGAAAAAAATAAAGTAAAAGAAATCTCTTCTAACTCTAACATGGAAAGGTCTGCGCTTATTATTTTGGGTTCTTAAAATATTCTATAATGTACTAAAATTGGTTTAATTCTTCAGTCAGTTAAAACTCAATTATAATGAATATTGAAACAGATTATTCAATTTTCGTGCAATAGAATACAGTTTGAAAAAGAAAACAAAATCAAATTAAAAATATTCTTACTTTCTATTTTCACTTATGCACGTACAATGAAAATTCATATTGAAGAAAGTGGCATTGTGAAGTTGTCATAGAATTATTTTTTTGGTCAAGCCTTAAAAAAATCAAGTTTCTAAACAAAGAAGGAATATTCTGAGTAGATATTTACTAGGGATTACATTTGGATATATAAACTGAAAGCAAGGATCTATTTGAGAGTGAATCTAATAAGAATCTCACTGTGTAACATATCATCACATTTAAATAAAATTCTTGCAAATTTTTTTATCTAGATTATATTTATATTTAATGAGAGCATTACACAAGGATTTAAACATTATAAATATTGAAACATTGAAGTAATTTTTAAAAAATCCATGGTTATTCCAATTCAAAATAGATTTATTAGATGTCACTAGCAAATTAAATAATTATTTTACCACAAATAATCACACTTTAAAGTATATTAAAGTCTAGCAATGCAGTTGTAAATTTAAACAATTTTCAATTTAACAAAATTTGAAATAGGACTTTTTAAAAATAACAATTTTTGCTAAGTTATATACTTTGTCCTAAATCTCTTTAAACAAAAGATGATGATGTTATGAAAACAAATCTAATGTTAATCAATAACTTAATTCAAAACTAATCTAATCCTAACAATAAAATTTTTAAAAAAATGACTCAATAATTATTTTAAAAATCGCACACACACACAAAATCTTTTTACATTTCGAATTACTCACTGTTGAACTTTACTACATTGAATTAGTTTTTCATGACAAAAATTTCATTTAAAAAAATGTTGAAGTTTAGTTATGTACACAGGCAGAAAATTAACTTCAAATCTGATGTTAATCTTCTGCATATCGTAAGTAATAGAAAAACAGATAAAAGCAAAGTTGTCTACAACAGTATATTATTTGAAAAAGCAATGACAAAACATAAAAAAATTGTTACGCTTTCAAAAGTTTTACGAAGAATCTTATTTCAACATTCATCCCAAACATTTCCTCACAAAAGCTTTATGAAAATAAAATACATATCACAAAAACATTTTATAGTTAAAAAAGAAAAAGCTTAACTTACTGAAATGTCAAATGACATAATTTATAATTTTTTAAAAAAAGGTACTGCAATAGCATTTCATCGCAACAAAAAAACTGTGAAATAATTTTCACATAATGGCGCAAAATAGTTATTTGAATGTTTTCTCTTATGCTCTCTAGATAAAAAAACTTCAATCTCATAACTTAAGGTAATAATAAAATAAGTAACTTTCTCTAAATCAAGTGACTTCTCTTCTAACTTAAGATGTGGGTGTAAATTAAATCTTTTAATAAGAGCTCTGTTATTTTATGCTGTTGGCCCTAACTTAAAATAAATTAACATTTATCCTCAATCATTTATCACAAAGAATTTATGTACTTCAGTTCTGCTTTACTCATATTACTGTCGAATTATTTCTAGCATTAAAATATTTGAGGAAAACACCTCATTATTTTAATTTTGAAGTATCATTCATTAAGCACATTTTTAAGCGACATAACTTGAATCATTATTTATTTCACGATAATGACAATTCCATTTAATATGCAATTTGAATTGCTTTGAGCAAGATACAGTATTACTAAGAATGTTACCGCATTATTAAAATATATCCTATATTATATATGAGTACATAAAGTAAGTACATAAAAATGAACCAAGTTCCCACACAGTATTAAAAATAAATAATGTCCCCATGTGTCACTAAATGTATAAAAATAAACAATGTCCATATGTTACTATTAGTGCCATATGTTTCGAGCAGAAAATTTCGTCTTAATTTTCGTTTAGAACTATTTCACATTACAAGACACAAATATAAAATTAAAATGGAACTATAAAAACTAAATTAATGATATCTGACAGGGAAATGTATCAATAAACAAACTATTGATTGATTGATTGTAGTTCAGTGGGATATGGAGCAACGAATATAATAATACCTAATATACAAACAACTTTGCATTATTTATTTTGTAAGAGAGTTACATTTTATCTCATTTCTATCACATTTTTTTCATGATTCATTCTCAAGATTTAAAAACAGTGTATAACAAAAAGATAAAAATACAAATACATTTTATTACAAATTAATATAAAGAATTATATTAATTATTATTGTTTTGAAGGCAGCATTCAAAATCTCCGATCCGCGAAAAGACGCTGATGACGTCACGTGAGAAGCAAAGTTAAAACAACAAATAAATAAAAAATTATGCAAGTTTCTATGATGTCATGTAGGTTTGATTGGCTCTCTTCAGTTATCCTCTAATTTGATTGGATAAGAAGCTAAGAGCTTTCTGTGAAGTCCGCGAGAAATCACAATTTATCCTGCACAATAAAAGTGTACGTTGGAAAAGCTACGAAACCATATTCGACCGCCTGAATTGCTTTGTTTTGAACGGAATTTGAATTAACGTAACCATGCCGCCTATTCCAAGTGGCAAAGCTGTGAAAAAAGCTGGTAAAGCTCAAAAAGCTGTTCGTAGTGGTGATAAACGTAAAAAGAAGAAGAAGAGGAAGGAAAGTTTCAGTATTTACATCTACAAAGTCTTAAAACAAGTCCATCCCGACACCGGTATTTCCAGCAAAGCTATGTCTATCATGAACAGCTTTGTCAATGATATCTTCGAGCGTATTGCTGCCGAATCGTCACGTTTGGCGCAATATAATAAGCGTTCTACCATCACCAGTCGAGAAATCCAAACTGCTGTACGTTTATTGTTGCCTGGTGAACTTGCTAAACACGCTGTTTCGGAAGGAACCAAAGCCGTAACCAAGTATACCAGCTCTAAGTAATTATGATCAAGTGTTTCATCATGGGTTGAATATTCGTGCACAAGCACCATAACGGAGGATTGATATCCAAGAAAGCTTAAAATTCTAATTACCAATTGTCATCATTAAAAATAAAATGTGCCTGGTACTTGAACTTGACAGAACTGTGCCAAAGAAAGGCTTAAGAATTTGGAGACCAGATTTCTCTGCATTGTAAACTCCTCCGATTGTTTTTCTTTGCGACTGTTCAATAGTTTTAACATTTCTTTTGGTACGTAAATGTCTTGCATATCGCAAATAGACGAATGCATTCATCATTACTTCATAAGCGATATTGTTTTATTTCATGCCTTCATGTTTCTTTTAAAAATTTTAACTCTTTATCAGTTTGAAGGAATGTGTGTAATATTGCTGTTTCTTTATAATATGCACTGTCATCTATAAGAATTCATTCCATTTCCACTCATTCACTTTGTTAGGAAATAAAGACTATTGATGCTAATGAGTGTTTTCTTTCAGTCGCTAATTCTTAAATTTTTATGATTTCTGTGTTATTTTTTTACTGTGGCAAATTGTAGTCTTCTCTGAATAGATTCCCTGCCTCCCTTGTATAAAACTAGCGATTCTAATCTGTATACAAGTTTGTTTATATTCAAATTCTGCGTAAGCTGTGCTGACACTGATGCATGTCTTATTAAAATGTTTGAAGAACCTGTTCAAAAACCTCATTGCATACTACTGTTAACTTAAATAAAACTACTTTTCTGCTATTTTAAAGTGCATTATGTAATAAAATGTTTCCAACATAGTTTTGAGTTAAATTTTATATCCATAATTCTTCCAAAGGGAATCGTATCGTATTCTAGAATTATTTTCTAAATTGATTTCTCTTAAGTTCCTTGTAGTATAATCACAGATCTTAACTCTATAAAAAGTCTTATTTGTGATATAACATGTACACATACCTTGATTCAGAATGAGATCTTAAAGGTAGTGGTTTTATAATCTAGACGAGCATTACAGGTAAGCTTATTTTTCAGCATGTTGTAAACTTTGATAGGGTGTACTAGTGTCATGTTATTTTATAACAAATTAATGGTTGATGTATTTTAAGTTGCATAAGTAGGAGGTACTTCCAAGTGTAACTTTTAATCCTTATAAAATGAATTTGTAATATTCTTTCAAAATTAAATTGGGTGTAATCAATATTCATAAATATAATTTTTTTTGAAGTGTTAAGAATTGTTAAAGTTATTTAATTAATCGCTAGTAATGGGAGGGGGAACATGTCAAGTTCTTGTATAAAACTTTATTTTTTCTTTTCGAAGCATATTGCTATCTCTTTTACGAGTCAAATTTTTTCTATTTAAAGTAATTATAATATATTCTTAGATGGCCTTTAAATGAAGTGACTTAAGTTTTTAGCCTTGCTGATTGATTTGAGGAAGAAATAGCTATTTATTACATATAGATGTGTATAATTTTTTTTTTTTTTTATGGAATATCAAATAACATAGATTATGACCATCTTAAACATCTATTTTTAAAGAGTTTAGTAATGAGCAGTTCTAAAAATTCTAGTTTAACTTTACAAGATTATGAAAGTAAATTTGTTTATTAACCGTCTTAGCTTACCTTGAAGCAAATATAGGATCATGACTTCGAGAAGTTAATATTGTTTGGATTATATGAAATTATCTAGTACCTAGTCCAGTGAGAAACAGTTTCAAAATTGATATTGTAGTTTTTGAGTCTTATCACATAAGAACATTGTCTTTTGTAATGTTCTTATGCATATGTTGCATTTTCAGAAGAATGTTATTTATATAGCAGCAAGAAAGATGCTAAACGACTCATTATTCTCCGTGCATCTATCTAAAAAAAAAATGGCAGTTTCATTTGTTATAATCTATAGTACACGGTCGTATATCCTTTTAATGCAATTCTTGTCAATTCCTTTCTAGTGCTCTCTCCGAAGAAAACCATTGTATAATTTTCTTTTGCGATTTGTAAATTCTTCCTTTTAAACTGAATATTTGTTCTATTTTAAAATTGAAAGTATCCATGGATAATTGTAACTCTATCACTTTATTGGTTCATATCGAATCATTAATAAAATGCAAATTTCTTCTCGAACATGATTCACATAATTAAAGGAATGAATATTCCATATTGTTAAGCTATCACAGTGAAATTTGAAATGATTAAAGAATTGTTTATGAAATATAAGGCAACATGTTAAAAAGTCATCACTGTAAATTAACGCAAGTAATCAAGAACAGGAAACATGACTTGGTTTAAAACAATGTTTAAGTTTTTATCCAGGTTACCAAAAAATTAGTTGACCAGAATAAATGATTATTAAACCCATACATTTGTTACTTAACTTTTTTATTCGTTTTTTTTTCTTGTCCCCCCCCCCGGGGGGGGGTGTGTGTTTTTTTTTTACTTCATCAGATTTCATCTAAATCTCGCCTGTTACTCATGAAAACATTTGGAAATGTCGATTGAATAGTTTTTAGATTGGGGTACGTGCGTACGAACAGTGGATTTTATTTTTATTGATCAGTTTTCTGCGTAGAATACACCAGATTAATGACTTGGCTGCATATGAATCTTATCAAATACTGATGCTGCTGCAGATCTGTTGTATGGGAGGAGAATGTGTGTTAAATCTGAAAAGCCTTACTGCCCTTGTGAAAGTTAGGAGAGAATGGTGTCATCCTCATCACTTGATCAACGTTAAAAGTTAAAACATATTGCTAGTAGCTTCTAAGTGAAACATCAATACTTAATTGAGCAGCATAGCCTACTTTGGCTCTTGTACCATAAAACCTCACAATCACTCACTAATACTTAATTAATAAACCTTTTCTTTAATTATTTATTAATTCTTCTGAAGGAATCCTTTAGGAATATAAGTCATCAATATTTCTAATGTAAAACACATCGCTAGTAGCGAGTATTTTGTCTTGATTCTTGACATATTATTCACTTATAGCTCTGCTTACCAAACTTTTTTTTTCAGTCATTTAGTATGCAATTTTTTTTTCCTGTTACAAAACCTCTGCAAACAAATGTTTTATTTGCAGTTTTCATCAATATTGGTTCAACATGACTGTACGCAAAGAAATCTAAATAAAATAAGTAATAGTGAGCATCATTTTTTATTTGTTAAGAAATATCTGCTTGCTTGGCTGCTAACAGTGAATAAATGCATGACATTGTTCACCTCAAGGGAGAAGTTAAAAATAAATTTTGTGATTATTTTTTTCAGTCTCACTTTGCATAGTATGAGAAACTTAAGTTTTTTGTGTAAATTGATAGCATGTTAAGTTTGTTTTTTTAGTTGCTAAATTTATTAGTCACGATTTTTTTGTTGGATGAACCTATTTGTATTGATTAAGTAAAAGTATCCTTTAACACATTGGCTGCATATTTCCAGTTCATTATATTGCTAGTTGTGAAATGGACTGAGAAACTGTAGCATTATCTTTTTTTTTTTTTTATCAATAGATGACGAGACATGTTTTAGATCCATTGGAAAACTGAAAAATAGACCTATTCAATGGTGTATATAGCATATTTGATTTATCACTGCAGATAGCGAGTTCCAAGCAATTGTTTGGTTATTTCTCAAACTATACTAGTAAAAATGAATACTGTAAGAAACATTTCTCTGATGAGGAATTAAGATTCTTTTTCTTCCAATTTTTTAAAATTAAATAGTAAACATTAGATCGACTATCGAGGAATTATTAGTAGACTAAGGGGTTAGCAAGGTTATAAAAATGACATCACTTTAATTTTGCATTACCATTCACACCTTTTCAAAATAAAATGCATTTGTAACTTTTAAATATAATATATATTTAAAACATACTTTTAACGCATTTAAGAAGTAGAATTTTCATTATCCTAATCATAACGGAAGTCTTGTGTGTATTCAATACATCCTTTTAAAAAGTTCTATATTTCAAAGTTCCAAAGAGAATAACTTGAAGTGAAGAAAGACTTCATAAGAATATCTGGGTTTTAAAATTAATTAGATGCATTAGCTATTATTTGTATAAAGCAAGATTTAAAATTATTTTGTAATTTTTTTTAAAAAAAAAAAATGCTATTTTCTCGATGTTGTATTCAGCAGAATAAAAATTTTAAGATTTTTTACTATAAAATTTTACTCTCTCATATACATATAAAACGAATTATAACAAGAGAACATTAAAGTTTTAAATAACTTTTTAAAATATATATAATTGGATACCCTTTAGACTGGTATTTTTCTTCTGGAAGTTACTTATATGCCACCATTTATCACATAAATATTTACTTCAAACTTTTTTTGATAAATGCCCTATTCAGTGAGTGTTATATATATCATGTAGATGTTATTGTCTTACACAAATATGGATTTTTAAATATTTCTTGGTTAATTTCTAGAATACATATTTCATATTCATTTGCCAATTCATCATGTGGTCTGGTGGCAGATATAAGAAAATCTGGATGTAATAAATAAAGCTAAGTGATGCATGTGGCAAGCAAATATTTAAAATTATAATTTGCACTTTTTTTACAATGATAATTTTTAATCTATTAAATACAATTCAGTAACTCCCCCCTCCCCCACATCTTTAGCTGATATAGTTAATCTTTGTTGATTCAAGAATCTTCAACAACATATACATGCCCTTTCTACTTTAAATTTATTTTGAATTTTGCTTTCTCTCCTAAGAATATTATTTTCTTAGTTCACATCAACTTCTGATTAGTTTTAAGTTTTCTTTAATTGCAAAAATGATAGGTGTGATTTTGAGATTTTAATACAAGAGTTTTTTCAAAAGTATCTGTGTTTTTTATCATGGGATACAACAAAGAATACTATAGCACCTAATTAATCAGATTTACACGCCGTGTTTGTTTTTTAAATATAATTTTTATTAAAAGATTCTTCATACATTTAGGAAATTTTCCATGTGTAAGAAGGGATGTTGCATTTTAATGTGATTTTGCGACATTTATATTTTTATTTATGTTCAAAAACAATATCAATACAAATCAAGAATGAAGTATCAAACAATAATTTGGGAATAAATGAACATTGAAATTAAATTAACACATTTCATGAAACAGACTTTTTAATTATTTGCGAAGAAAATATGTAAAATTTTTGAGTTTCACGCAAAGTTAGCCACATACTCGTTTATGTTAATTATATATATTTCGCTATTTTTAAAATTCAAATCATGATCTACTTTCAAACGAAGTTCTGAAATCAATAGATGGCAGCACTACAAAGAGCAATTTAAAAAGTAACGAGCTGTATTCATATTGCTTAGTTTGACAGGAAAAAATTTTTTGTTAGTCTTCATTTTTTCTCCCATTTCGCTAAAAATTACAAGTAGTTTGATTTTCACATTCCACAAAATATAATTTAGTGGTAGAAGTTTGCTTAGTATATGATACAGTGGCTACCTAGAAGGGGGTGCAAAGAGATATATTGCACCCGCAATATTTTGTTTCAAACTTGAAATATTTCAGGATAATTCTTTTATTACAGATGTCTTAAACAATAAAAAAACACTCACTTTTTTTTTCTTCTCGTGCTCAATTCTTTTTCTCGATCACGAAGAAAAAAAATTGATAAGTCATGAAGAGGGAGGAGGTTGCATCTCTCTACAAGATATTCCCTCCCTTTTCCCTAACAGTGTCCTAGAGAAGAAATGCGGGAAGCGTTCTATTCTTCCAGATAGTGATATATGAGTGCCTAAAACAGGTATTCGGAAAGTACCCATCTCAACCTTTTGTGGAGTTGAATCGTCTCAATCTCATTCGTCCAATGTGCAACAATTTTAATTATCAAATTGCTGCACCCGACTCTTCTACCCACTTTCCGTATAATAGCAATACTAATTCCATCGTAGACCTCGCAACCCTCAAAAATATCCCTTTCTTCAATATCGAAAGCATTAACGAATTCCCTTGTGATTACAACCCTATTCTAATTGACATCTCAGTCAATAAAATTCTCCCCTTTCCTTACCACTCTCTCACCACCACTAATCGGGTCCTCTACCAAGAAATTCCTTACAACAATACTAAAGGCAACCCTCCCATCCATAACATCTCTGATCTAGATACCATTGCGTCCTTTACCGAAAATATACAAAATTCAATTTAAGCTGCTAGCAACACAAGAACCATTCAAACCCCATATCTCAGACTCCACACCCCCTACATCCGCGAGTTAAAGGGAAAAAAAGATACAGAAAACAGTGGCAGGATACCAGATTTCCTCCTCTTAAACCTATTAATAACCGATTAAAACAAATAAAAATACAATTCTCAAATACAAAAACGAGAAGTGGGAAAATCTAATTCATCACTTGAATATGAAAGATAACTCTCCAATTAACATGCATAAAAAGCTCAATAAAAAAAATTTTCAATATCCCTCCCCTCATTGAAAATAATGGTCTAGTCTTCTCTCCCTGAAAGAAAAAGCCAATCTGCTTGCTCATACGCTGGAAATTTCATGCCAGCCAAATGCACATCCATATGATGATAATCATATTGAATATACTGAAGAAATAATACAAAATTATATTGATACTCACCTTAACTCCAATTTTTCTTCCCCTCTGAAATAGCCAAAATAATCAAAAACTTAAGCAAAAGGAAAACCCCAGGAAAGGATGGTATTCATAACCAAACCTTCAAATTCTTCCCTTCTTATGCTCTGACTCATCTAACAGAAATATTCAATCAATGTTTACTCTATGCCTACTTCCCTCAAAAATGGAAACACGCGATATTAATCTTCTTTCTCAAGCCCGGACAAAACCATTCTATCCTCTTTAACTACCACTCAATTAGTTTACTATCTATTATCTCAAAATTTTTTGAAAGAATTCTCCTAAATAGAATTTTGGATCACATCTCAAATAATATTCTTTTAGGCTACTAATTCGGATTTAGATCAAATTCTAGTACCGTGTACCGATTGCTCAGAGTTGTGAATACCATAACCGAAGGGTTTAATTCTAAACAAATTTCTGGGGGCACTTTTCTAGTATAAAAAGTTTTCAACCACCTCTGGCACGATGGATTATTATTTAAACTTAGCTTTCCACCCTACTTAATTGTTATCATCAATGCTTTCTTAGAAAATAGAACTTCTGAAGATCATCTAAACAATAGTTACTCCAATACCTATAATATTGAAACCCCAGGGGTCAGTTATTTCTTCAACAATTTATTCTTTATTCACATACGATTTTTTTCTTCAGAGTCCCTGCAATAACCTCTGTCTCTTTGCAGATGAAACAGCAATTGTTACACAAGACAAAAAACCCTTAAGGTAATTAAAAAAATCCAAATCCACCTCAATAACATTCAAAAATGGATGGCCTTATGGAGAATTGTTAAAAACACCATTAAAACAAAAGCTTTTACATTCCGAAAAAGACATACCCCATCCCCTGAAATCCAACTCAGATTTTTCCACTCTGATATCTCATGGGACTCTGAAGTAAAAGTGTTATCCTGGAATCAAAACTCACCTTCAGAAAACACATAAAATCCATAATAGACAAAAGCTGGGCTAAAATACACAACTGCATTCCATTAATCGGCTGACATTCTGTACTAACACTCTCTAATAAAACTCTCCTCTATAAACAAATAATAAGATCTATTCTTCTTTATACATTCTCTGTATGAGGGCATGCAGCTTCAACCCTCTTAAAAAAATTCAAACTCTTCAAAACAAAATTCTTCGTATTGTAACTAACTCTCCCTGGCAGGTAAGAAACTCAGTAACACATACAGACCTCGAAAATCCCCATATTATCAAGCATATTAATAATCATTCCAAACGCTTCTTCTTTAGACTAATAAACCACACCAATCCACTAATTAGAGTCCAGCTTATTTTTGCACACAAAAATGGTACCCATGCTCTACCCTGTCGTTCATGTAACAATTATTTCCACCTCATCCCACCATAACCGTATGCTTTTTAACTTAAGCCGCCAAATTTCCAAGCAATAAATATTCCTACCCACCAGTTCAGCGGGGGAAGGGGGGGAATCAGCTCATCTGATGCATAAACAGATATTTTCAAAACACAACTCCACAACTGTGATTTACCCCGATCCCCCTTCTACCACAGCCAAACCAACAACAGAAACTCATTTGATAATCAAGACTCCTACAAAGTCCATTGTTACCACCTCTTTTATCTTCCTCTCTCCACTCTCCGTATATTTTGATTCTTCCATATAAACTACCTATCTTATCACTTCTTCATAAAAAAATAAGATTATATGATATTAAAAACAATACTCTCTCTCTCCTATCGATTTCGATCTTTAGGTGGAGTGAAGGGATAAAAAAATAAAAATAAGGTAAATAAAATAAACCTATATTTATCAATTTCACAGATATAATACGTTAATTAAAAAAAAACATTATTTCTACTTTTTTGCAATCTGATCTTTTCTATTCTTTCTTTCCTCACTCTTTTTCATTCACTTATGTAAAATGAAATGTGTTAATGCACATAAGTAAAATGCTGGTTTTACCTCCAAAAAATTTCATAGCATAATTCACGCGGATTAAAGAATCCACGAGATTGGCACTCCTTAAGTATTTGATTGTTGTTGTTGAATCGTCCGCGAGTGGTAGTCTCGATTCTCGTGTTTCGAAACAGGAAATAAGGTCACTCAATTTTCCTTCGCTCAAATTTGTTTATTTTCTAATATATTTTCCTTGATTTTTCGATTCGACAATGAGTAAGAGAGGAAACAGCAGTAACTTTTCAATCATTTTAACTCTGGTGAACAAGTAGAAAAGTATCATTACATAAAAGCAAGAAAGTAGAAAATCACTTATTTGAGTCGAAAATACAAATACAAAGCTCAAGAATTCACCATATTTCAGAAATTTCCGAAAATCATATTAAAACGACAATGCAATTTGAAAAATATGACATATCATATTACGTCAATTGTAATCTATCTGGCAAAGCAAGAATTAATACTCTTGGAAAATTTTGGATGCTAACAGCCACTTAAGTGTTTTCGAGCTCTTCATTTGGTAATGAAAAATTGATGAGGAAATTACGATATATTTAATGGCAGACTACCCATGACTCACTTAATCCAAAATTGAAGATTAATTTTATTGTAAATATTGAGTAATGCTCGCGAAAGAATTGGAGGGAAATCGCAGTCAAAACCATTAGGACAATTAGTTTATCACTCTTTCCGTTTCTGGCTCAAACTGACAGAACTCCGAGAGCACCAAGAAGAAAAAAAAAATCTCCTACATTCTTTGGTATTTGTTGACAATTTAAGAATCATTGTACAAGGGCAAAAACAAGTTGTAGTAGATATTATTGATACTGCCCGTATTCGACAAGAAAAGGAAAATAGAAAAAACTTAGTTCAAAAAGAATGGTAATTTTCTATAGAAGAAATGGACTTTATTTTTCAGGTCATTGTGATTACGGCCAAATTAACGGATCAGATGATATCAAGGAACATAACAATCACAATAGGAATTTCCGTCAGTTGCGTAAATTCTGAATTGATGCTGGTGATGAAATGCTGAAAGAACATTTAAAATCATCAGCTAATAATGCATCATATATATATCGCGCCAAATAAAAAACGAAACTATACACGAAATAATTTTCAGAAAAATTTATTGAAAAAGTAAATTCAAGCAAATGTTTTTCTGTTATAGCGGATGAAACTACATATATTTCTCCGACAGAGCAAGTCTCTTTGTGCGCAATATTTGTAGCAAATGAGGGGGAAAACCAATACTTACTATTTAAAATTTTAATACTGTTTGTGGCGATAATTTCAACACATGAAGGAGATCTAGAAAATATAATTTTGAAAGCTTTAGCATCATTAGTTTGGGATTTAAGATAGATAAGAGGCTAAGGATATGGCGGTGCTGTTGCCTTGTATGGGTCATTCAACTGTGTACAAGTAAAAAAAAAATTATGAAAAGTTCTATGCAAAGAACAGATTTAGCCAAGGTATGTATTTTTTTTTATTATAATTATTACAAAATTACTCAATTGAACATACGAATTAAAGTAAACTACGAAATATCGAGAAATGGGCATTAGTAAACTTTTCCGATATTAAAATGAAAGGAAACGATAAATTATTAAATTGAATATATTTAAGCTAAATCTAATTAAAATTGAAGCAAACGATAAAAAAAATAGATAAGTGATCTGGTACGCCAAAAGTAATCCAATTAAAACAATAGCCCCTTGGGTGGCTAAAAAAATTCCAATCAGCACTATATGTGCATTGCGCGGATCTCATTCGCTACATTTGGCTGTTTCAGACATCTGCCCTGTTCAAGATATCGATAATTGCATCGGAACCGTTGAAAAATATTATTAGTTCTAAAGGAAACAGTGTTTTGCAGGGTAGTGAAGTAGAACTGTCCCCTTCTACCAGAAAAGAAGTTTTGAAGAAATTATCTCCTACGCGTTACATAGAACGACATAAATATATTATGCGATGGCGGGATTGCTCCATCCTTTGATTCATGCTTTTGAATTAATTGGAAATTGGCATGATATGGATTCGTCTGCTAGGTCTACATTCTCTTAAATTCATGGAGAAATTCCAATTTTGTCATTACTTTATTTTCGATTGGAAAAAATATTGTCCTTATCTAGGATTTTGCAATCTAAGGCAGTGTACCTCATTGCTGCAATTCAGATGTTCGCCAATATCTAAAAGAAATTAAAATGGTTCGTAGTCAATCACAGACTGTTTTGAATTCCATTTTCCTAAAATCAGAATCTGTTTTAAAATGAATAGTAGATGAGCACTATAGAATTTTTCTTCTACGACTACCAAAAAAAAAAAAAAAAAAAAAAAAACCGAAGATTTTAATATTCCAAATGAATCACCTGAATCTTATTTTAGGATAACAAGTTTTAATAGATGCTGTAATTTTTTTACATCATAAGAAGAGAACTATTTCGTATCTGCAGATAAAAATAAATTAGAAATACTGAAAGACACATATTCTTTAGATTTGTTGGATTGTAGTAAAGTATTTTGACAGCAGAATATTAGCAATGGAAAAATATATTACTTGCATAACAAATTATATTAATCCTTGGATAGCTTTAAATAAACAAAATAATATTGATATCGCGTGTTTTTGTTTGTTTGTTTGAACTGCTATGGAACTTTACAAGAGTACAAAGTTGATATTTTCCCGAATAGCCATAAACTTTTAGTCACTTTGTTTATTGCAACATGTACTGCTGAAAGTTCGTTTTCAGATTTGAAAAAACAGTACACCTGAAATGAGTTTAAATGGACTCTGTTTGTTATACATGTATAGAAATGTATATGTAAATGTTGAAGAAATCTTAAGCATTTTGTCCAAGAAAAAAAAAAGACACCGTAGAATAAATATAAGTTTGAAAAATAAATATGTATAGAAGTTTTCATTTCCTTATACTCGCACCTTCTTACCGATTTTCCAATTAAAGTCTTTTTTTTTTTCATTCATTAAATTATTTTTTACTAATTTTTTAATGATGTTGAATTCCATCAATTATGGAAAGTAAGAATTTTTGTTCTCATAGTATATTTATTATTTTCCTTAAGGGATCTTCATTTCTGTAATTTTTATAACTTGATAAAAAATTATATCAATTCTTGAATATTTTTAAATAGGCGAAATAAGATTGATATCACGAATTCCTTAGTTTTTATCAAGTGGAGATTTTTTTTTTTCATCGAAATGACGATATGCACAGCTCAAAATTAAATTCTAGATACGTCAAGGAAATGATAGGCTCCAGGTTTTATCCCTGGAATTTTCAATGAACAACAACGTCAATTGTAAGGTACTTATTTACATTTAAATTCACCCTTTAACCATGATTAAGACTTAAAAGGTTTGCAGAATTAAAAAAAAATTTCCCTTCATTCATTCATACCTTACATTTTTGAGTGAATAGTTACAATGGAATTTAATTGAAAGTTTTCCCACAAAATTTAGATTTGTATGAGTTTAAGCCGGGAAGAGGAATGTTATTTAAAAAGTTATCTGTTTATCCAGCTTAATTTCTTTATCACTGGTGTGCCTAGAAATCCATTTGGGTGAGTGCATATCGTCATTGCTATGAAAGAAGCAATTTTTTTAGTTTAGAATTACCATTCGATAAAAACTAAAAAAGGTGCAATATCAATTTATTTCTCATATTTAAAACTGTTCATGGATTAAAATAAATTTTATCAAGTTATAATAAGTTATAAAAATAAAAATCATTTAAGAGAAATAATAAAGATGCCCTGTGCGAACAAAATTCTCACTTACCAGAATTGAATGTATAACAGAGTCCAATTAAACGCATTTCAGTGGTACTGTTTCTTAAGGAGTTTTTTAAATATTTCATAATTGAAAACGATCTTTCTGTACTACATGAAGTAGCAGGCAAGGTGACTAAACATTTTTTAAGCGTTTATTTATACGAATATTCGGGAAAATATCTTCGTTGCACTCTTGTAAGACTTCTAAAGCAGTTAATTTAATCTGTTGAGTCAAGAACTTCTTTATCCATACCTGATATTCTTCAGTGAGAATATTAATGCAACAATCTGACAAATCTGAATAATATGTTTTTTCATTCTTTCTAATGAATATTCATTTGCATGTATGAAGTCATTCTGCGGTATGATGGAACTATCTAATGAGCTCATAATTCCTTTGTGTTTTGTGAATCTTTCTTTAAGATGTAAGATTACAGCATCCAAAAATTGATTAAAAATTATTAATAACTTTTAGTTTACCTGTTCCTTCTTATTACTTATATCCAGTTTTGAAGAAAGAAATAATAACAACTAGATGTCTTTTCACAGAATTTATTGTTCAACGAAAAAAACTTAACAAAACAAAAAAAAAAAAAATGACAATTCTACAGCAGAGCATAGATATTTGCAGCTTATTTACATTCAAATAAATTTAAATTACACAAGACAAACCCTAGAAATATATTATATAGGCTGCAGGCCTAAAGCTGCCGATCGCGAACAACACCAAAAAGGGCTCCAGGAAAGCTAGCATCTATCTAAAAACAAAAAAATTAAATTAACTTCTATATATATCAGTATACCACGTGGATTTTACATATGATTGGCAGCTAGCTCCACCCACGAAGACCACGGATTCTCAACATCCTGTCCCCAGATGAACCAAGGGGTTCATGATAAACTTCAAACTATAAAATTATTCATGCAATACAGGAATTATAACTTTATAAGGCAAAAATAAATATATATATGTAACTAAGATACATGAATACATACAAATACTATCAAATTACTAAAGATTACACATCATACAACATTCAATAATAAGAATAGTTGAATAATTAATAGGAAAATAATCAAATGACGTTAGGGTTCATAGGATATATAATTTTTTACACACTTTTACTTCAGTCCTAGATTTCTAAGTCATACAAAAGCTGTAGAGAACGTTGAAAGGTTGCAGACCTAGTTTTTACTTTGCAAGCCGCCCTCACCTTGCCATCTCTTCCCGGAAACAATTCAAGAATTTTACCTAATTTCAACAATTTCAAGGTAATTGGTCATCTTTAATCAAGACTATATAGTTAACTTTAAACGGGGATGAATTCCTAATTAAAGCTAAACGAACTGATCTCAAATTCAGTAAATATTCATTTTTCCACCTAGTCCAAAAATATCTCATTAATTTTTCCCGATATAGTTAAAAGTTTTAACCAAACATTTCTTAGAAGAGAGATTTGAATCAATTTGAAGTCTTACAGAGAGCAATGATAATATTCTTTTACCTAAAAGAAAATGTGCAGGAGTTAAGGCAGTTGGTTTATCTGTATCACTACCTACATAGGTGATTGGTCGAGAATTAATCATGCCTACGATTTCTATTAGAACAGACGTAACTACTCCACAGTGGGACATGACTTTCCAAGGGGTTTTTGTAAGGCAGTTTTCACGGTACGTACCATTCGTTCGTAGAAACCACCCCACCAGGCGGCTCTTTCAACATTGTACTGCCATTTAATTCCGTAGGCTGAGTAAAAGTTTTTTTTACATCAGGATGACTAAGCACACTCCAAATTAGTTCGATCTCCAATTCTGCACGTTTAAACTTGCGGGCATTATCAGATATCTCTACAGAGCATAAACGTCGAAATAAAGCGTCGAAAGGCAAGAAGAAAAGTGTCGGTTGTCATATCACCAACTAATTCCAGATGAATACTTCTTGTCACAGCACAAGTTATCAAGAATATACATTTTAATATCAGTGTCTTTCACAGATAGAGGAACGGCAAAATCAACTCCAACGATAGTAAATAGAGCTGACTATTCCACTCGAATATCTGGAAGTGGAGCAATCACTTGATTCCTTGGAGAAGAATTGAACCTTTTACATTTAGTACACTTTCCGAGCACAGATTTGATGGTTTGCAAGGGTATTGAACCTTTTACATTTTGGGGAACCCTTTGAGCTAACCGTTTGCTTGAAGGTACCTCTTGATCGAAAAGAAGAAAAAAATAGGATATAAGTGCTTTATCCTACTCAAATTTACAAAATTATTTTTGCGTCTATATTTTATCACAATACACACATCTTAATAAGATAATGATTGGAAAGGTAATTAATGGCGTTTTTTTTTTCTTTTCATTTTCTAAAATATATTCTATAATAAACAAAATCTACAATATTTTAAATTATAACAAATTAATAAAAATAATTTTTTTTAATGACTTGGCTGGGATTGTTTTTTAATGCAAAGTATTTTTACGTTTGGAAACTGTTGAAATCTGCAACCTAATGTCCTCTTCAGAATCCAATCTGTTTCTGTAATTTGTTTTTGTTGCAGCATACGAAGAGAGAGATTTTTCCCATGCATAGGTTGAAATAAATGACGTTAGATGTTTCACAGCTTCTTTGGTCATTTCAGGATATTCTTTTCTAATGTCAGTCCAAAAAATGTATAATATCAACTTGGCTAAATTTTAGTTTCAACTGAATGTCGGTCGATATATCAACTGTGCCAAAGAACGGAGACTAATTTGTGACCTAATAGGTCTCGATTAATGTATGTGAAGCACGTGACTTTTACGAAATTTAAGATTTTATTTTATCCATAAAAATATTTTTTGCCATACAAGGAGCTATTGTTTTAGGTGGACCAATTTTGGCGTACCAGATCCCTTTAAAAAAAATTATCGTTTGCTTCAATTTTAATTGCATTTAGTTTAAATATATTCAATTTAATAATTTATCGTTTGTTTTAATTTTAATTACATGTAGCTGATATAATATTCAATTTAATAATTTATCGTTTCCTTTCATTTTAATATTGGAAAAGTTTACTATTGTCCATTTCTCGATATTTCGTTGTTTACTTTAATTCTTCAGTTTAATTGAGTAATTTATTAATAATTACAAAAAAAAAAAAAAAAAAAAACGCACCTTGGGTGGCTAAATCTGTTTTTTGCAAAAACTTGCATAGAACTTTCGATTTTTTTTTAAAAATTTATTTTTAAAAGCAAACTACCTTTAAGAATTTGATCTAAAATTTTTGTGCTTTGATTAAGCAAATAGTGATCACATGCGGAACCCCTGTCAAAATTCTAGGAAACCCTAGGGTTCAGAGGAACCCAGGTTGAAGAGCTCTGATCTTCAGTAATTAAATTATTATTTAATCTGTTAAGAATAATCTTTTCAGAAAGTTTACTTAAAATTTGTAAGAGGGATATGGGGAGATAGCTATCAGGAAGGATAGGATCTTCACCTGGTTTAATAGTAGGAATTACAAATGCATTTTTCAAAGATTGAGGGAAATGCCCTATGGTGATGATGTTTTTAATAATGAGGGTAAAATATAGAAAATTACTTTAATGTGGAGTTCGTTTATCTTTTTATTTGTGATTCCTACCCATCCAGGGGCTTTTATAATTTTAATTTTCTTAATATACATAAGAATTTCAGAAGGCATTGGAGAGGGAAGGGGTATGGAATTTGCGAAATTATCATTATTTAAAGAATTGTAAACGACCTCCGTTGTGTTTTTATACAAATATGGATTATTAATGTGATTTAATGTAAACTATTGCCAGAACATTTGCCTTTTCAAGATCAGAAAATGCGATATTAGTCGAACCTTTAAGGGTCAAGACAGAAGTTCTCTTTTTACATTGAGTACTGGCCATTTCCCAAAGGGAACCTTGCGTCAATATGGAATTCAAGAAGTTGACTTAAATTCCCCTCGTGATAGTTTTTTCTCCTTGCTTTCAACTGTTCTGTTAATTTGGCCGTAATCTCGATGACTCATTAAAGGTGATCCATTTATGCCACAGAAAATTACTATTTTTTTTTATAACTGCAAAAAAGTTTTCTTTGTATTTTTTGTGTTTATCGAATGCTGGCAGTGTTCATCATATTTAATAAACCCCTTTTACAATGCTCTTTAAACTGACAGCAGTTATCAAAGAATAAGTGTGATATTTTATTTCATGATGCTCACGGAGTTTTTCTGTTGATTTGAATGATTCAAATGAAAAGGCTGTTTAACTAATTGTCTCTGTGGTTGACTGTTCGGTTTACCAGCATATTCCTTGGCAAAGACTACACAATATTTGCAGTAAATTCCGTCTTCAATTTTAAAGTGGTATTCTAACAGTATATTATATCGAAATTTCCTTTTCACTTTTCCATTAGAAAATGAAGATCTTGTAAATACATATGTGGCAGTTGGCATCCAAATTTTTTCAAAAATATCAATTTTTCTTTTACTGTTAGTTTATTGATGTAATTGATAAGTCATATTTTTCAAATTACGGTGTCGTTTTTATATCAATTTCGGTAACTTCTGAAAAATGACGAATTTTCAGCCCTTATATTTCCATTTCCAATTCAGATAGCTGATTTTGAACTTCTTCGCTGTTGTTTAACCTACACTTTTCAGCTTCAAATTGATGTTTGGATTTTTTTTTTCATCAGAGTCAAAAAAATTTAAAAGCGACTATTATATTCTCTTACACTTTGTAAAAGGAAAAGATTCAAGCAAATTTAAAGTTGTAAAATTATATACTTAACAATTTGAACAAAAGAAAATGGATATCGATGAAGATTTCCTGACGACTGTTCATTTAAGAAAGCCGAGAATACTGCTCGTGGGCAATTCAACTCAGCAAAGGGACCTGTTTGAAGACTTATTTTATGCACTCTTAGATAGCTCTCTGGAAGAAAAAATTGCCTTCTGTGAATCTTTTCCAGGAAACAGTTGGGAAGAGGGGAGAGAACATCTATAGGAATACATCTTCTCCCTTTGTCTATAAGTACTGACCCAGGTGCACTTTTTCAGAGATAGCAAAGATTCTTCAATTCTTGTCTCAGAAATTCGCTTAGATGGAATTCTTTTTTTTTCTCTTTGCGATGGAAAAAAATGCAAGTATGAGAAGAAAAAAAAAATATTTTTAAAAAACATTTTAGGATATCTATAATAGTGTAATAAAAGAATCATGCTGAAATATTTCAATTTCGAGAAAAAAAAATCATAGGGGATGCATATGTCCCTTTTCACTCTCCCCCCTGTACGCTATTGATTGCTAAAGAAAAAGAAAGCAAGAATAGCTACAGAATCTTATTGGTATTGCAAAGAAAAATTGTATTCAACAAAAGAAGACATTATCTGCAACGGACATTGTTTGATTGTCCAATAATAATAAGAAAAGAATTTTGGAAATATTGTATGCGTTATACAAAGGCATAAATTTCAGCAAAATTAAATCAAGTAAATATTTTTATTGGCCTAACTTAAACAGAGATATTGAAGAAATGATTCTAAAGTAAGAACTGCCAAAAGTATCACAGAGAAAATCGAAAGGAAATTCTAATAAATCCGGACATTCCAGACCGACATTGACAAGAAAGTTTTACGTGACTTGTATTAATTAAAAGAGTAGGAACATCTGTTAGTGATACATAATTTGTCTAAATAAGTTGAACAGAAGCCGCTGAACAGTTCAGCAGCACAATCTGTCGTTACAGTCATGAAGTCTATTTATGCATACCCGAAGATCTTGTGAGTTATGGAGGATCCCTCTTTAACTCAAATTTCATGCAGAATTTTTTCCAATAAAGGGGTATCACAACCAGTGGCGTACCGAAAGGGGTGGACCACCCCGAGCCTCTGATCAGAAGGGTCCAAGAACCTTAAGATTTTAGCTGGTTGAAAATCCGTTTATATTTTTCGCATCAACTTGAGAAGAAATGAGCATAACCTTTGATTAATTTTGGCGAATAAAGATGATGCTAGGCGAATAAAATCGAAGAAGGTGATGCCAGGGGAAGAGGCAAAAGATGAGGCCCTGATATTGAAATAAGATTTAAAAAAGATACATGTTTCAGTGTATCGAAGCTTTTTATCAAGAATTTTCAAGTAAGACAGAATTTCAGCACAAAAAAAAAAAAAAAAATATTTAAAAAAATTTTGCAGCCGTCCAGCCATCGTCCCTTATTGAAACAGAAATTGATATTACAAGATGATCTCAAACCTCGTGGAAATATTTAATGACATAGAGGGAAACGAAATCTTACCGAGAATTAAAGACGTGATCTTCAAGCAGTAAAAGTTGAAAAGAACGATGCTAAAAAGTGGTCTGCATTGAAAATGTTAAAGATTATTGTAGAAATGGACTTTCAAAAATCAGTCTATTGCATTGTTCATGGCACTAAAGACCATTTTGACAGTGTGGGCTTCAGTTGCTTTTTGCGAGATAAACTTTACAAAGCTAATGTTGGTTAAAAGCTATCTTCGATCAACAATTAGCTAAATAAGACTTAATGGTTTCACGGTTCTTTCTATCGAAAATATATTAGCTAAAAACATTACTTTTTTTGAAGCTTTAACAAAATTTAAAAATTCAATTAATTCAATTCAATGCTCGCAAAAAATAATTTTAGCTTTTTTTATTAACAGAAAAAGTTAAATTTCTTAAATATAAGTAAAATTGGTAGATTAAAAAATTAGGCGAATTTTTTTAAATACATGTCTGTCTGTTTTTTTTATAGTCATAAGATTTTTCTTTTGTTTTCCAAATCATTTTCATTATTTAATTTTAATTAAATGTTTATTATATATTTTGTTGACTTATTGTATAGTTATCAATTCAATAAGCACTCCCCCTCTCTCCCATAGAAATTTCCTCTTCGAGTCTTGATAGCCGTGGGTCAGACACTCACAACACCTAGAGCAAATGGACAAATTAATTGACCAGAAAAATTCTCTCTCACTAAAGCTTCGAGAAAGGGTAAATATTTGTAAGTTGTGTTACTAAATTACAGGTCTACTAGCACTGACAGGGAGAAAGCTAAAAACTCTTGTCAATGCATCCAGTTATGCTGAAACTTGATGTTAAATATGCAAGATAATATTTGAGGAGATGGCAGATCACTTAAAACAAGTAAGCTAATGAACATACTATTGTGTTGCCTATATTTAAACATAATGGAAAGGTATGGTTCAATAGAACCTATAAAAGACCCTTGGAAACAAGGTACTGTTATTTAAGCATGTCTTCAACCCTACGCATACACGATAAAAGGAAATGATAAGTGGTGTTTTTATAGAAGAAACATATTTCACATTTGACGAGACAACTCTGAAGATCAGAATCTAATATGGACAAGAACCGTAGATCTCTACACTAGTTATAACAATGGGGCTACTGAAGTTGCTAAAATACCAAAATATTTATTAGATGCTCAAATAAATGCATTTCCAGTTGCAAACAAAACTGTTACAAAATAACCATTGAAAGCTCCAGCCGATGTAACAAATTAAGAACAAAGCAAAAATGTTTTTTGAAAATCTTTGAGAAATAAAGTAAAACCTGTTCACTACAGAGACAATTGAAGCAACTGTGACAAACTTAATTTAGCTTTAGTTACGAATCTAAGAGTTAAGCTATCACAAAAGGAAAAAAAAAATGCAATTAGAAATAGTTTTGTATCACCCATAAGATGCTGCTAACATATAAGTTGAGAATGCCATAATGAGTAAATTTTAACTATAATTCATTGTTTTTTTTTCGGGGGGGGGGGGGAAGGCATCTTAGATAGTAATTGTGAATGTGCTTACTAGATGACAGCACATTATTAATTAAAAAATTTTTTTAAGCGGCCGTCCATAATGTTTTAATCATTAAAACAAAAAAAAAAAAAAAATGTATTCTACAGCTCAATCATTCTCTCTGAATTGTTTCTTTATTGAAGATAAAATATAATAATGTTTTCAACAATTAACAAAAAAATGCAACTTACACTTATTTTTAGGCTAGCTATGACAACCTCTTTTCACTCACTCAAAACACTCATAAAAACTGAAACAGACAGCCATCTAAATTTAAGGATCAATTTCTAAAAGTGAAACATTTTTTTCTTCAAGAATGATAAGTTCAATGACCTTCAGCACTTAGAATTTCATATCACATGACTTCTGCCACTGCAAACAAGTGTTTATGACGTCAGAGGAGTCTGATTGGTTACTTAAGATTTCTTGAGAAAATTGATTGGTTAGATGAAAGCTCTCCGAAATTCGGAGAAACAGCGATCAATACTGCCGAAAATAACTGCACCTTTATCAGATATAATTTTCTACCTGTTGAGTTTCTGTTTTGTTTTCGCAGACAATCGAGCAATTATGCCGCCACCTATTCACAGTGGGAAAGCAATGAAAAAAATTGGTAAAATCCCAAAATCTGTACGAAGCGGTGACAAAGGCAAAAAGAAAAAGAAGAGGAAGGAAAGTTTCAACACTTACATTTACAATGTTTTGAAAACAATTCATCCTTCAATAGGTATTTCCAGCAAAGCTATGTCCATCATGAACAGCTTTGTGAATGATAGTTTTGAACGTATTGCTGCTGAATCGTCACGTTTGGCCCAATACAGTAAGCGATCTACCATCAGCAGTCGTGAAATCCAAACAGCTGTTCGTCTGCTGTTGCCTGGTGAGCTTGCGAAACATGCTGTTTCTGAAGGAACCAAAGCCGTCCAGAAATATACGAGCTCCAAGTAAAATATCAAATTTTTATCTAACGATTCAATAAGAATCGATGCTGCTTTGAAGATGTGATTGAAAATTATTAGAAATTATGTTAAATGATACCCGAGCCGATAAACTGTTAACTTGTGATATGAGAACTTTAATCAATCTATTAATTTAATAAAAATGACTCACAAATGACGACAAAAAAAATTAATTTTAAGTGAAAAAGTTCTGCTCAAACAATTATATGGATTCTTTTAAAATTGATAATGCATATAGAGCCGTAAATATATGGGTGTTGTTATAAAATTTTAAAATATCTGGAATGTTACATCTTTAAAGGAATTAAAGAAAAATGGAAATTATTTAAAAAAAAGTTTAGAATTTTTTTTCAAAAAAAGAACTGTTGTAATAAGACTTATAAATTTCAGGAGCATTTCTCTCAGTTTTAAATATCAAATGTATAACAGTTCTTTGAAAAAAATCTAAATATTTTTAAAGTTATTGTAAAAAAAAAAATAATGCATTGTAAATTTTTTAAATTGTCTGTTAGTGTCCATTTGTTTCTATATGATTTGGGGTTCATGTTTGTCTCTTACATGCTTCTAACTTGGCAGATATTGTCATTTGTGTATTTTAAACAAAAGTTGCATTTTATCAGCATCATTTCTTTAAAAATTTAATCTAATTAGCATTAGGAATTGTGCAATTCATTATAAGTTTTCAGTAGGGAATCAGAATGTCATCCTTTCATATTTTTTTTATTATTTGTTTGGAAATAAAAAAATATTATTTTTTTGTTATATTTTTTTTATATATTTGTATTCATATATTTATAAATTTTCTGATTTTTGTGAAAACTATTTTAAGTGAGAGAAACTGTGTAATTTAGATAGATTGTTGTGAAATGTTAGATTTCTATAATTTGATGTTAAAACCTAAGAATTATTCTTATCGGTTCTGAGAATAGAATATCAATTTTTAAATGGTTGTTAGTTATAGCTATTTGTTAACTTTTAAGATAGCAGTAGTCTATGTTTGATAGAAATTAATTGATAAGTATTTCACAATGATGTATAGTGTTAGTAAATTATTATGCGAATATTTTATGCATACAAAAAAAGTTGTTCTTCATTAATTTTAAATCAATTTGATTTCTTTAATTTTAAATCAATTTGATTTCATTAATTTTAAATCAATTTGATTTCATTAATTTTAAATCAATTTGAAGTCGAATTGCTCACAGTATATTAAATGTGATCCTAATGTTTAATAATTACAGTGTCAAACTGTCTATGATCATTTCTTAAAATAATGAAAGTTTTTTTAAAATTTATTTAAAAGAAATAAAAGCAATTTTAAGTGCAAACTATTTTTTGCAATAAATTGAAAATGTTATTTAATTTATATTTACAAAACTGTGCTCTATATTTATAATTATGAGGTTTTTTTTTTTGAGTAATCTTATTGATAATTATATGAGAATAATTTTTTAAACTTGTTTTAAATTGTTTTTTAAACCAAGAACAGGATTATCTATCAACTACAAAAGATATTTGTGTAATTTTGGAGACAATTAATAATAAAGATATTAAGTTGGTGTGCAATTTATTGTGTTATTATTATTGATTTTTTTAAGAAAGTTTAAATGAAAGTAAGATTTCATTTATGTATAATTATAGAATAGCTATGAGATGAATTATAAAATGTTTGTTTCTCTTGTATGAATGTGATTTTGTTCATTGAATAAATTTAAGATTTTTCTTTGGAGCGAGTGGGTAAGAGAACATTGAAGATACGAATGGGGCAAGAGCGAAATCTGTGTAAGCTGTATCAAATACTTTTTGATATTTCTTTTTGAAGAAATGGTGAGAAATTTACATTATGACATTTTTAATATTCAGAAACTGTTTTGTAGTTTGATGTCTTCTTTTTGAATTTCTGGCATAGGTACTGCTTTTTAAAAATTGATTTATTTAAAATTTATATTTATTACTATTAGATCAATAGACTGATATATGAATGTATAATGTTGTGATAGTGGTATGATTTTTTTTTCTTATGTTATAATTTAGAGCTAACATTTATAAAAAAAATTCAGAACCACATCGAACTTTATCATATAATAAATGCTTGTTTATTAATTAAATGAGTAATATAAAATAGTATAGTTATCTCTTTTAAAAAAAAAAAAAAAATCTCATATGTAAAAGTGATGCAAATTAAAAATTTCCTTTTAATGAGCTAGAAACATAGGTAAACTGCATTTTAAAAATAAATGTTGCATATTGGAGTTATTATATATGTTTTAGAAAAAGAATACTGAGTAAAATATTTTTCAGTTCAACATTATTGAATTTTGCAATTTTATGCAACATAATTAATTAGTCAATTCAATCCTAAATAGAGACGATTTGAAGTTCTAAAACCAAAGCAGCTGTAATCTCGTAGTAGTATTGAAAATGACGTCCATTACCAGCAGCTAAGTCATTTCCAAAATATTTTTAGAATGCTGCTGAATTAAACTTATTGATTCAAGAGAGAATTGAATATTAAAAGGTAAATTGAAATAAAAAGTATCTCTTTTTCCCTATAGAATTTATAAATTAAAGAAATTGCTGAGAGATCACTGTGTTGAGGCAAAAAGAGGTTTTAACTTAAGAAAAAGAAAATTAATGAAACTAATTAAGGTATGATAATAGGGCATTTCTGGAATATTTGCATTTATCGTTTGGAGTAATATTTCTATTGAGAATTCTAAATTTCAGGAGATTACTGAAAGCTTCCTTGTACTTACTTTCAATGTTTTCAATATGAAGTCTACAAGTTAAAGGTTTATCAAGGATGGCTGACATATATTTTTTTTCGGGGTGACTGTGGTATTGGTAAGGAATTATATTAGTGAGATGTGTTATATTAATATATGTTTGTTGGTAAATAGAACTGCACATCATATTTGTAAATATTTTGGAATTTTTCATTTAAAGAGAACCATTTTTTTTAGGGGTGCTATGTGGTATTTTAGGTACTTTATAACAAGTTTTTGTGTTGAATAAGAATTGTATTCAAAACTTACATACAAAGAATGATGCAAGGACATGTTCTTAACATTGGGACCAAAAAAAGAAAAAAGTATAGTTAAAGTAAAAGGTTGCAATATGTATGACTGAAGCATGTTTGTATTATACAAAGAATTCTTAGCATTGTTTGAATTAAACTCTTAATTCTACAAATTTTTAATATTCAGTTTTGCACATATTTATACATTGCCATAAATAACTGTATTTTAAATTATATGCTTGCAAGACACACACACACACATAAAATATTAAGTTAGTTGAAAATATATTGAAGAAAAATATAATTTTTTTTATTAATAAGCAAAAAAATAGAAATGCAGAAAGTTACATTACCAAAATGATAAGAAAGAATCCTATTTAAATAAAAACAAGAAAGAAAAATCTGATAAACGAAAATATGCAAAAGTACTAAACTAGGTATGTATTTTTTGTAACAAATTTTCTGGTTTAAACTGCACACGCACGCACACACACACGTATATATGTAATAAGTTAACTATTTTAACTTCTCAATATTTTCAGCATTGCTCTAGTCGAAATAATTAAATCTATAAATAATAAATTATTTTAAAATTAACTGTGTGTGTGTAATAACTATATGAAAAACTAAGTTTAATTTATAAAAAAGTATACATAGTTTTTCTCCATTGCAAGAACTTGGTGTTTTCACAGAGATACAGATTCTTAGATGATTTTTATTATACAGCAAATTGGAACATGTTTTTTTAAAAAAAATTGGCTGTCATTATAGTTGTCATTAACATAACAGTGTACAGTAAGAGCAATTAATAATCATAATTTTTCAGGAACATGAATGTGTTTGAAATTGAATTCTCTTAAATAACTGAAAAAACTTAGTTGGAAGACAGGCATGGAACCCCCTTACTTTGACAGTGAAATAAAGAGGCACATACAAATTACCAATTTGTAATAATTTTTATGAGAAAAATAGTTTTTTCAAATATTGTTTTTCTAACTAATGGAAAAATTATTGTTAATGAAAAAATGTTAAAAGTTTCTTGAGATTGAATTCTTTCTGGTTCAATAGATGGCAGCAGGACCGAAGTGTTCAGCATTTTTTTTTTTTTAAATTTACTGAAAAATAGTAATTTAAATTACTTGAATGAACGTGTAAATTTGCTCCAAATTTGTAAATTAATTCTGTTTCCCCCTAATTTTAATAGACTAACATGAAAAGAAAAAAAATAGTTTTGTTCTGTGTTGGTCAACAAACTAAATAAATGTATTTTCCGGGCTTGATCCTAGTACCTCCAGTTATTCCATTTATCCCTGCTTTCAATACTAGTTTTATTTTTATTAAAAATCATAACTGCTAATTTCATAAAGAAAATTATTATGTTTTTTAAGAAATATAAAGTCAAAATATTTTATTATTTGCAATAAATAGTGTAATAAAATCAATCCTTATTAATATTTAAAAAATAATTATATCCCAACAAAATAGCGTTTGAATAATTTTAATTTTAAAAAAAACGAAAATTTAATTTGCATATATATTTAATAGCCTTCTGTTTATTACTATGTAATCTACTGACCATTCGAATTTTTTTTGAGCATTAGATAAGACATTACAAGAACAGTTTTTTTTTTTCTCTTTAACATTAGTGGCGTATCAATTGGAGTTTATTTGAAGTACGTGAGTGGGAAATTTCTTCATTTTCAAAACCAACGGAGATTTTTAGAGACTGCTGTCGACACTAGTCTGGAATTGAACTTCCAAGCCCATTTCTCATTACCAACACGGTAACTTTATAACCAACCTTATTGCTCATCTTATGTTTTTCGTGTGGCATATCAGTTCATTTTTAATCGTAATCATATCTTTTGTAAGTGTAAAGAATCTTGCAACAACTTGATAGCTGTCGTCGGATCCGGTCCGTGTGTTTGTATATTGTTTTTTTTTTCACATACTTATATTTATTAATTTTATGGACTGTTATTTTCACCATTCACTTCACATAAAATGATACATTTCGTGTTCAAATTAGCGTAATCCTAATATCGAATGATTAACTTTATTGCTTTAATTATCACGCAATAATTATTGCATGCCGGCTATATCCGACAGATCGAATATTTCATACTTCTATCCTCTGTTTATCAAAGGACTCCGTCAAGAAGACGTAACACATCGATCAATAACTCCCGAGTCTAAAATTGAAAACAACATTTTTTTTGCAAATTTTTTTTTTATTCATCAACATAACACCTTTTGTTAATCACCTTTTAGGGTGATACAATCGTTCCAAAGCTTTTCCAAATCTTTTTTTTTTTTTTCCCGCAAGAAATCTTTTTTGTTGCGAGTAAATAGCGATAAACAGCTTTCTGAATCATCGACTCGTTGCTGTTTTTGTTCCATCGAAAGCAATCGCGGCACCCACTTGGAAAAAACCTTTTTCACTTCACTTCAAAAAACCTTTTTCAGTAAATACACTTCCATATGATATCTGTGTCATCTCAGCAATCTCACGGAGCTTCACTTTACGATCTTTCATTATAATTTTTGTCACTTCACTCACATTTTCCGGTGTAACGGCTTCCACAGGTCTACCCGAGCGTTCCGCGTCATTTGTGTCGGTACGACCACGTTTAAACTCGGCAAACCACCGACAAATCGTTGCTTTTGATGGACAAGAGTCCGGGTAACATTTTTCAATCCATTGTTTCGCTTGCACGGTGTTTTTACCCATTAAAAAACAATGTTTTATCAGAACACGGAACTCGGTTTTTTCCATTTTTTAAACAAACTACAAAACGACTTTACTCCAACCTCGATAACTCAGCTGTTTCTGGTCCGATCGACTTAAAATTTTGACACGTTTCAAGCAAAGGTTAGTACTCTAGAAAGACCTGGTTACTGGTTTACTACGAGCGCCATCTCTGGGTTAGTCTCGGGAGTTATTGATCGATGTGTTAACTTTCCTCTTTTTTGATTTGAAAACATTCAATCGAATTGTAGCTTACAGCGGAAATCGAGGGTTTTTCCTTGTACGAGAGAAAAGTTCCGGTGGGGAAATGTTGAGTCAGATATTTCAACATTTATTATCTGAAATGATGTTACAGAGGATGTCTAATTTGCTGCTAAGCCAGAGCATTGCTAAAATTAATCCATACAAGTTTTGGGTTTTACTCTGTGTATTTTCATCAACACATGCTGCTGTATACAGAAGAGAAAAGTAAGTATAAGCATCACAGATTCAGTTTCAAAGTATTAATACCAAAAATATCCAACACAATTCGCTTTCCTCGAGAATAAGCTTTCTTTTACTATAAGCGCAGTCTTGAAAAATGTGCTGTTCTTCATGCGTTATGTTAATGTAAAATCAATTCATTATTATTTTTCATTATTTATTTCCTTCTTTCCTTACATTTTAACTGGATGCTTTTTTTTTTAATATTGGTTTCTATTTTTTTCGTTCAGTCTTGCGATCTCACTTCCATGCTTAAAAATTTCGAACGATCTCCTTCCCAACTATAATCATACATGAAAAAAAAAAAAATTATATTGTTTAATTTCTAATTTAATTTAAAAATTAATAAATAATTTTAAATTATAATTCATTTAATTTTTGACTAAAATATTCTTTTGTTAATGTTTAATACTCATGACATTACCTTCGTTACTCGGGTGCAAACATTTATCCCTGAATGAAAAATAATTTTATTTGAACATACAAATAAAATAACTTATCTTATAATTGTTATTGAAATAAATATCGTGATGAAATTACAACGCTATAATAATGTGATTAACGGAAGCTTTTCCCAATACGTAAATATGATTCACAGCTCTCCACTTCGCCAGTATTATAATTTTATAATTATTCTTGCACGTAAAATGTAAAATAATAAATTGAAGATAATGAATGGATTACGACAAATTTTTCTTTAAATTCTTGTGTCTTAAATTAAATTTTCAAGACTCCCAACATTTGGAATCGCCATCCACAATTTAAGAAGAGCTGTTCTAGATTATTGTTCGAAATTGTTAAGCGTGGACGAGGGATCGCAATAGTAAAAAAAAATGTAAGAGTCATTGTTCTACAGAAACGCTAAATCAAAACGAATCAGCCAGTTTGCGTGAAAAAATAACAGAAGTTTGAACTGTAATTTTGGCAATTGAAAAGAATAAAAAAAAATGTACTTCAAAATCGCATTTGATTTTATAAATTTTAATTATCATTGCTAAAGCAAACATATCCAACCCAAAAAATTTAGTGGGCCGCTTTGGAAACAGATTTTGTTCCGGCAGGACCGTTTATATATATATATATATATATATATATATATATACGATAAAAGCATAGAAGCCTAAAATGAATTGTACACATGCATTATGGAACAAAGCAGAAAAAAGGCTTTATTGGTAGAATCGTGTTAGTAAAAATTATTGTTTGGCCATGAGGAGTGAGTGAGTGAGTGAGTGTAAAGTTTATTGGCGCAAGAGCCAGATATGGCTATGCTGCGCCAAACAAGATTAAACTGTGGTCTAGACGTGAAGTTGAAAAAAAGGTAAAAGTGGTAGACAAGAAAGAGGGTCGAAAATAGAGAAGGATCGCTAGGGTATCCCGGGAGAGCGTCACCCGTGTTTACGAAAGACAGTAAACCCCATGGGAAAGAAAGATCACTAGGGTACCTCGGGTTCGTGAAGCCCATACTTACCTGAAGAAGGCAAGTCCCTGAGGTCCCCTGATATAATCCCCAGGGGCAGGGTGCCCGGCTATACCCCCAGACTCTGGGTACCCATTTTAGTCGCCTTTTACGACATGCATGAGCTACAGTGAGACTATTCTGTCATCCCCAGTCACCACACGGGTCTTGGCCATGAGGAAGAAGTGGCGTATCCAGGGGTAAGAGTGCAAAGGGACATGTAACCCCTACAATTTTTTCTGGAAATTGAAATATATCTCCTCTTGAGACCCAGCGTCCATTCTATTGGGCATTTTTATTTTACATGCAGAGAAAGAATTTACAGTTTTATATCCTAAAATCAGGCACTTCATTAGGGGGCCGCGGTAGCCTAGTGGTCAAGGTCGTGGATAGCGGCTGGCGGTTTTCGTTCAGTCGCGGGTTCGATCCTTGGCCACCAAAGACCCGCCGTGTAGCCGGGGCTGATGCACGTTAAATCTGTTCGGGGCCCAAAGTCCTCCCGTTGGCGTGGTGTGGATGTTAGGAGAGGGGGTTGCCAGCTCAGGTGTCGTCCTCGTCACTTGACCGTGGTTCAAAATTACAAGGTCCGTCGCCAATAGCCCTCGTGTTGCTTCTAGTGCGACGTTAATAAAAACTAAACTAAACAGGCACTTCATTATATTGGATAGTCCAGTGCTGTCGTCTATACAGCAAAACTTGAAATTATTTGGTGGGATCCTCGTTCCAGAAGCATTTGAAAATGGTGGACAAGAACATAGCAAAAATCAAAGGTGATTCAGCAGTTTGAATTTAGTTTTTTTTTATTATACCTTTATATATACATATATATATTTGAATTAGAAATAGCTATTATACAATTTTAAATGCGCGAATAGTGAAATTATGTTATATATTTAATCAGTAACATATGTTTTTGCAAAACTAAGGCCAATGTCTATCACAATGGACTGGCCAAAAGTATTTTTTTCAATTAAAAAAAAAAAAAAAAAAAAAACGGCTTATATACCATTTTGTATTATTTTTTAGATGATTTATCTCAAATAACAGAAAAAATGATCAAAAAATATGGTCTTGGGTCTCAAGAGGTTATTCCAGAATAAATCTTTTATTCTTTTATTATACTGGTACTGATGTTCGAAACTTTAAGAACAATGAACTTTTTTGCTCTTCTCATACTTTAACTCTTTCGTCAATAAGAGAAAAAAGGATTTTATCTAAACCAATTCCTAACAAAAGAATAAAAAGTGTTTGCTGTCTCCGATACGTTTCTGAGGGTCACTGTTTAACAAGGAAGAGAGGAGAGTGCATCCCTACAAAAGATGTCACTCTTCCCCTCCCCCCAACAGTTTCCTGGGAAAGGAATACAGAAGACATTCTTTTCTTCCAGAAGTTATCTATGAGCGCATAAAACAGGTTTCAGAAATGCCATCTCAGTATATCACCTCTTTCACTCCTCAAAACACAAAGTAGTCATGAGTTCATTATATATTTTAATCAGTCGGAAAATGACCTCATGTTTGCAGATGAAAATAAATTAAAAGTACTGTAATAAACATATTCTTCGGATTTGTGAGATTTTAGAAAGAGTATTTTGAACGTAGAATATCACTGATGGAGCAAGAAATTACTGGTACAATAGACTATATTAACTTCTATAGAAGTAACGCTTCTACAGGAAAATATCTACATTAAATTCTCTTATATAGATATTTACCCGAAATATCCATCAACTTTAAAAATTTTTTGTCACTTTTACTTGTGAAATGTGTACTGCTGAAAGAGTTTTTTGATTACTAAGTATTTAAGAAACGCCTTTAGGGTCAGTATCTTTGAAATGCGTTACAATGGACTCTGTTATACATATATAAAAAAATATCAGTAAGTGAAGAAATTGCATTGTCGTCCACAAAAATAAAGTTTGTACCTCGGAGCGGACGCACATGCGGGAGGATAATTTCATCACAGTAACGATCTCCGGTAAGTGGGCCGCTGTCGAAAATATGGATCTCCTTTCGTCCATTCAATATGATACCTCCCTACACAAGCACTCCAGGACCACCCCCAACGGTCTCTTTCTTTGATGTTAGTGACAGGAAACCGCGTCTCTACCTCTTTCCATATCAACTGGTTCTGACAATCGTTTCTCTGACTGAAACGATTCTCACGAGTAAACAGAACGTGACTCCATTAATGAGATGTCCAGTCTTTGTGTTCTTGACATCACTGTAAACGGTGCCGTCAATGGACTGCTGTTAATGGTATGCAGCGTGCAGGCCGATGGGCAAACAAGTCATCTTTATGCCGACATCTGACCACAATAAACCGTGATACCTGTCTTCCATTTGCCGTACCCAGCTGCTGAGAAATATTACCCGATGTTTGGTTCTGGTCTTTTTTGCCATCACCTATAATTATTTTCCTCGGTCGACCACCATCAACCTTTCTTACAGCTGCACACCTGTCATTTGGTAGGCTTTTCAAGCTTTTAAAACCGCTCTTTTGTTAATTCCAAACTCTTGTACAACTTTCGTGAAACTACGCCCTATTTCAAGTTTTTCAATCATTCTACTACATGTAAAGGCTTCCTGGCTATTTCTTGTAACCATTACGAACGTGCGATTTCTCTTTTGCTTGTAAGGTATGTCTGAAAATGCGTCCTTCATAATTCTTTTTAAGTTGCCTTTTCACTGAGCGGTGCAGCATAGCCTACCTTGGCTCTTGCGCCATAAAACCTCACAGTCTGTCACTGAGCGGTGCATTCCATGGGTTTGCGTACCGGAACGCCCCATCTGTCATCATATATACATACATATATATATATATATATATATATATATATATATATGATGGTGTGATGAATTCAATTTATCACTTTTTTTTTTAAATTTGTTTCTTTCAACGACAATTCAAATTCTCATGTTAAAAACGATTACCACCTTTACCTCTTGTGTCGCGGGAAGCGACTGATCATCCCGAGCCTCATGAAAGAAATCAAGAACATTCTGAATTAAATTAAGGGAAATTATACATATTTTTTGAATTAAATGTATTTGTGGAAATATAATTTAAAAAACTCGGGAAGTTACAACACAATGTTGGTGCTAAATTATTAACGATCAAAAGACACCGAGTGGTCATCCTAGCTTCTGAGTCAAATATATTAGGCTTGCTGCAGACAGACTGGCTGTTGTCATTTTGGATGATCTATGCGTCGCATTCTTTCTCTGCGTCTAATAATGGACACCCGCATTCTGCAGTAGGTTTGCTGGTTAGGTATACACTGTGTATCTCACGCTAGACTGCTCACGTGCTTTTTAAAATGAGTTCAACTTCGTTAATCGCTTTTGAACAAGAATATAGAAGAAAAATGGTGACGATAGTCGAGTCAATGTACTGAGGTTTTCCCAAAGTAATGATACGAGCGACTTATGTAGGAATGTTCTTTGGTACTTTTATACACTATATAAGTTTAAATTTTGGATCAGGTGACCCAATTCCGTGAGCTGACCAGACCTGCTCTTGAGCAGTGATGTCAAAACCTTTTGAGTTGTGGTTCAAATTTTGCTCATTGTTTTGCTTAATATTTATCCGAAGGACAGTAAATCAGAGGCGTCACTTGGAATAGGAGGGGGAGAGCAGTGTGGGGTAAAAAGGGTACCCATATTTCGGAAAACCGATCATTTGTTAAAAGAAAACTTAACTGTTGACCCTTTTGTTCTCACTTTTGAAATCCTCTAGACGGCGGTAGCCTAGTTGTTGAGGTAGTGGACTCGAGGCCGGCGGGTTCCGTAGAGTCATAGGTTTGAGCCTTGATGCCACTAAAGTCTCGCCGTTGAGCTGGGGCTGATGCTCGTTAAATTTGTTGGGGTCCAAAGTCCTTCCTGTGGCGTGGCGGGGAAGTTATGAGAGGGGGAGTCCAGTTCAGGTGCAGTCCTCATCACTTGACCGGAGTTCAAAATTACGAGGTCCGTCGCCTATAACCCTCCTGTTGCTTCTAGTGGAACGTTAATGAAACCAACCAACTAACAGAGAAATCCTCTAAAAGAATTTACGTTTATTTTTTTATCTTACAACTTTTACTTTTGCAAGAGAAAAGCCAAAAACAAAGGTCGATATTAAAAAATTTGATATCAATGGGATGATACCTTGAAATACCGCAAAAGATACCATACCCAGTGGCGCATATGAGCTGAGTATTTGAGAATGAAAAGCAATAAAGAAAAATAACCAAATATTAGAATTTTTTTTGTTGATTAATATAGTTAGAGATTATAAAGTTTATAAAAGCACATTTGATGTCAAATCGTGTTGATTATTTTCAAATATATGAGGGTCGTTCAATAAATCCTTAGAAAATCCAAGAGATGATGCTCGTAGCATCAAGAATGAACATAAATAGCTCGTAGTCAGCTGTCCAAGTCTCAGTGACTCGTATTCGTGATCATGACACCTTTCGTGCCTCAAAAATTCTTCGTCATAACTTTCTTGAGATCATCCTCGTCTTCTTTGGAGAAAATTCGACCTCTTAACTTGCCCCTTCTTCTTCAAACTACATAGAGGTAAATGGAGTACTGTTTTCATTATGCTTTTCCTAAAATTTCGGAAATGCACAATGTAAACAGTACTCCTAGAAATTAGGCAGCAGTGCTTCCTCATTATAATTATTAAATTTAATTTAGATGTAATTGGGGAGTTATTTAATTATAGAGCGATGCTAGCTGTGTTCTGTGAATCGAACCAAGCATAGCTCGCCAATCGAGATTTCTACGTCTGTTCTGAAGGTACAGAAGTGTACTTACCGTTGCCAGCTTAGGGACAAATGAAACTGGTGACTTGTTAGAGTGAATGGAAATGGAATGGGAATGGATGGACTCTCTGATTAGTAAAGCTTACTTATGCAGAAATTACTATAAGAAAAACTCAGTTATGAAAGAATTATTAATTTTAAAAGAATTTCAGGATATCCTTCGATTTAACGACCGTAAAAAATATTTAACCATTTTTTTAAGTGGAAAATTAATTCAATTAGCTATTGAAATAGATAGGATTGCGATTTATTCATTAATTGATTGTTTATTCATTAATTTCGCCAATAGAAGGAATACGAGGATTATTCGTGACGGACATCGTAATTTTGAGCTCCGGGGACGACATCTGCAACATCGTAATTTTGAACCTGCATCTCCCTCTCCAGACTTCCATACAACACCTTCGGGAGGCCTTTGAGCCTCGACATATCTAACGTGTGCCAATCCTGCTACATAACACGTTTTCTGTGGCAGCAGAACTCGACGAAAACAATACCAGACGCGAGTTCGCGATTACTACCACTCCGGCCATGGAACGTCAACTGATTTTGCGAGATGGTGAAGTCTTAAGTCAAATGAAGATTACGAATTAAAAGTCTTAAAAATTTTACATCTATGGTGTATGTGATATCAAAACAGAATTGAAAAACACGGAGTTTGTTCATTATGCTTTAGATACAAGGAGAATAATTAATGATTCAGGTACATAAAAATGAGCTAGATAATTAAACAAAAATTAAGTTTAGAAAAATTTCTCAAGGAATTACCTGGACAACTCGAGTCTTTTTGCACTGGTTTTCGAACGCATGTTCGATGAAACGGCGAGGTGTTTTAATTGTGAATAATTTACTGGGGTCACAAATTGGTTCTATACTTAATAAAGTGTTGGAAATTCTACATTGGAATCTCTATATGTGACGTCATCTCTTACAAACCCGGGAGCGTTTTCTGGTTTGTGACATAACCCTTTTACTCGAATTGTCTGCCCTCTTAAATGTTATTCTAATTACAAATCTAAATTTCAACTAAAGTTCAAGCAATTAAAATAGTCATAAGCCAACCGCTCAACAACATAATCAACGATGTTTCAAGAAAGAGTTTATTAATTCTCTATATAGGAGAATGTTCTCAATCAGTTCAAAGTCACTGGCTGTGAGTACTAACAATTTTTTAAATATATTAAGAATAATAGAATATTATTATAATATTAATATTAATATAATTAATAATATTAATATAATTAATAATATTAATATTAATATAATTAATAATATTAATATAATTAATAATATTAATATTAAGAATATGATACGAATATATTTCTCCAACAATAATTTAACCGGACAACATGTGGTTCCAGTCTCAACGAATGATGCAGGCACGCAAGACTTCCATGCACTTCACACTAGCAGTTTTCCTATTCCCATAACTTTTTCTTCTTCTATCGAATTCATCTCTGTCACTTTTCGACTTCTTTACATCTATTCACGCCACTTCTATAAAGTTTACTTAATTTGCGTGACCACGTTTCATTTGCTTGGAAAGAAGTTGGATACTTAAATACTAAGTCAGAAAGAAACCCCAAATGTTAGTTAAGGAAGATTTCGCAAATAGTCAATATTACAAATTGCGTTAAAAATACACTTTTGGTAAAGTCCAGTTTTCTTAAATGGGTCATATCTGCAGCTCCTTAAATTTGAAATGTGTTCAACGAGAATGATGGATTGGAAGCATAAAACTTTGCACAAGATCTCAAGTTTACTCTTTCTAGAGATATGCTTATATAGCAATTAGTACAGAACTCTAGATCAGGGGTGGTCAATCTTTTGGATACCATGCACCAGTTTTTTTTTTTTTTTGACAGACGAGTTTAGATGCGCCATGTAATTCAAGCTCTGTCAATACCATCTTGCGTTCGGGGTTGGTAAGTAGAGATAAGGATATAATCTTCTTCGTTTCGTGGAAGAAGAATAGCAGCTTAATTGTGCAGTTAAATTAATTAATTTACGCCAGTTTAATGAAGCACCAATCCACAATAGTGTGAATGATCTTCTGTACGAGAGGATGATAGCTTCATGATGGTGCTATATCTGTCATAGATTCTCATTTAGTGAGTTATCTGGACTCTCGATAAAACTCTGCTTCAAAACTTGGCACCACGATGGCTCACTCAGAACTGACTAAAACGTTACTTGGTCATCCAATGCGCGACGTTTGGAGCATGCGTTGTGGCTTGGCCACCCCTGCTGTAGATAATCCGGTAGATATCCGACTAGAGCACTGTCGGATTACTGGCAAAATCAGTAATAATCACACATTTAAAACAGAAAAAGCTATTATCATATAAAATTTAATACAGTACAAGCAAATAAAATGTCAAATATATGAAATAACTAAAACTACAAGAAATGTATCGTTTTGTGTCGACATCCTATAGTATTCCATTGAAGTAGAAGGCCTAAAATAACGCCTGTGAGGCTTGTCTTCCTGTATAAGAAAGGCTGGATTACTGACATGAGCGAAAAGATGATTACAGAGGGAGTACTATATAATCATATCGTTATAAAGACACTCTTCCTAGAGGTATGGCCTAGTGATCATGGTCGTAGTTCATGGCCTCTGTATCCTAGTGATCATGATCGCGGACTTGTGGCCTTGCGTTGTTTTCGTCTAGTCGTGGGATGGAATCCTGATGCCACTAAAAATCCGCCGTGTAGCGGGGCTTATGCACGTTAAATCTGTCGAAGTTTCAAATCCTCCTGTTGATGTGGTATAAAAGTTTGAGAGGGAGGTACCGGTTTACATATCGTCCTCACCACTTGACCGAGGCTCAAAATTACGACAGTCCTCGTGTTGTTTCTCAGGGAGACGTTAATAAACAATCACAATTCCTAGATAAATAGATATAACTTCTGCTTATATAGCTAGAAGTTATTACTATATAAGCTAATCTCCATAAAGAGTAACACACGTACTAGATATATTGGGCTAATGTTAATGTGTCCACAAAATTAATCTTAGGTACTTGTATTGTTTTACCCAAGGAACGGGTTACCCGAAAATGTCGAGGACATTTCTGGAGATTGAGACATTTTCGTAAACACTAGGAAGGCGTTTTGAGATGCGTTGACTTAAATATTCCAGCCAACCAGGTAAGGTTTTAACAGAGAGACGTAATGCTGTAAGAGATTACAACGGAAAATCTCTTATCTTGAGCAATCGCAGCAGTGCCATCAATGTGAATAGCTAACTGTGAAATGACAGTTTAAGCTATGTCGTTAACGCAGAGATTGAATAGATAGAAGTTCTATTCAAATAGTTAGGAAGTTTTGCGGTTGTTGAAAGGGAGAGAAAACGTATTTTCCGGGTTTTAATGTTAGGCATTGTATACGTCTCGGCACATGTGCACTTTCTGCCAAACTAATTTTTGCACAGCTGTTTGCGATTTTCTCCTTCACTAATCTAAAAGATTTTTATTGATTTAAAAAGCATAACATTAAAAATTTTTTCTAACCCAAATGAAATGTGATTAAGTAAATTAAATGAAGATAAGAAGTGAAGTAAATGAAGTGATTTAGATATATAAATGATATGCAAGTAATGGATAAGAAGGGAAAGTAGAGGATAAGGTCTTGCGGGATTAGTTATTGAGATTGAAATACCACTGAGTTCCACTAAAAGTATTGAGTTATTTAGTTACTGTTGAAGAGAGTTACGGAAATTAAGAACGAGTGGACTGGTAAGATAAAATTCTTGTTTAAATCATAAATTGAAATTGTGAGTTAGGTTGAGATTCTAGAGAAATCGACTTTAGATATTCTACAGTGATGATAAATTAAAAACCTGTTTGTTCTTGCGCGTCTTCAATTAGAGTTTAGTAATTTTTTTTATTTATATAGAGGTAACGCACAAGAGCCGAACAATGAAGGACAACTGTCACACTGCTATTCATCATCTGATGTACAATTCGATTTTTTTTTTTCAAAAAACAAATTGCTTTACTAGAAATACGTATAATGTGTTTTTTCCTTGTTGAAAATATTTTACATTTTCTTGTAAGCTCTAGTGATCAAGATTCTAGTCCGGCAGCACTGTTTGCTACGGCAATTCCTGAGGACAACTGGTCTGCCTTAACTCCCATTTCAACAGAATTACTTGAGGATCGACCTGGTATGAACTTCATATTTGGATAAAAGCAATTTTTCTGTTTGTAGAAATATGTTTGAATTCATTCAAATTCGCTCAAAGTAAAACTAATCTTTCTAGTGAATTGCCGAAAGTCGAATAGTATTATTATAGCTTAAACTGTTTAAAAAAAATTAAACTGTTTATGAAAAATATTTTAGAAAGTGTTGTAATTGAGAACTTTGCAAATGAGATAATAATAATGAAATAATTTTTAATACATTGCTATTGAACTGAACGGGTAATTGGGTGAAAAAAGCATTTCAATCAAACTTGTTTGTTGGTGGAGAATGGAATAAAGGACACAAAAAAAAAAAAAAAAAAAAAAAAAAAAAAATGTTCCCTGTATACTATTCTTTATCCACACAATGACGGAAAGACTTCTTCATTATTATATGAAAAGAGATAATATTTTATTTTATTTTTTATTGGTTTTTTTGTGTTGCACCGATAGATTGTGGAAATATTGGAGCTATTTTACTTTGATTATCCATATACACTGAATCAGAAAAACATCCCACCCTCCCAGATAGTTGCCGCACACTTTCACTCCTCCCAAATCTCAGTAAACTGACCGAAAAAATTGTTTTACTTTGATTAAACAATAACCTAAAGGGAAATAATATTTTAATCCATGAGTAACATGATTTTAGTGAAAAACTCTCCACCACCAGCCAGCTTCTGGGAGTCGTCGAACACATCAAGTCCGGAATTAATGACGGAAAATCAACTGGTGCGGTTTTTCTTGATATACAAAATGCCTTTGACAGAGTATACCTATTAACTGATAAAAATCAATACCTCCCCCTCAAATCAACAAACAAACAAACAAAATATATCTGAAAATCGTGTTTTTTTACTGAACGTGTTAGCAATATCTATTCAGACATTAAGAACATCTCCTCAGGAGTGTCTGAAGGCTCAATCCTTGTTTCGAACCTTTTCTCAATTTTTGTGAACGATATGCATCGCACTGACAACATTATTACGTGCATGTATGCAGATGACACTGTAATATTGGCCCAACACTGAACCAAACAACATTGCACACGCACTTAACAAACACATTATTATCCTTGAAGACTGGTTTTCTAAATGGAAAATCGCCATAAACGGAATAAAAATTGAAGCAATTTTCTTCTCAAGCTACAGAAAAAGAATCAAATAGAAAATGTACGTAAATAATCATCTAATACTCTGGTATCAGTGCACCGAAAACCTCGGAGTATTTAGACAAACGACTTACATTTGAAAATCACATCACATACATTAAAAAGAAATTCCGAGAAAGAGCGCGTAAAATTTGCCCCTTAATCGCTCGGGACTCAAAAGCAACTCGAAATAACAAGTTGCTTACCTTTACTCTGATTATCCGACAAATTCTTACTTATTCTTGCCCAGTTTGAGGTTTTGCAGCTAAAACATATTTAAAAAATTAGAAAGAGATCACAAAATCATGTTTTAAGACAAATATTGAAAGCTAGATGGTTCAAGAGAAATGTAGACTTTTACAACTCCATTAATTTTCCTACCATAAAATCTATAACGCAAAACATTGCTATCAAATTATTTGCAAATTCTGAAAATATTAACAACAATTTCCTACAAAATATCACAAATTACACACCTGATCCAAAAATTCAAAGACCTTGAGTCATCCTTCTAAAATCTTAGATATTTAAATACTCAAACCATCAATTAAATGCACAGCTCACTGACAAAAACGCTAACAAATTCTGTGCATCATAGCAAAGTACAATGGAACACAGCTATTCTCTGGGAAGGATGGTCATTTTGGAACTGGCGTAAACCGTTTTTGTTCTACTTAATACTTTTACCACTCTGATAAACTGCAACCCCATTGAGAGGTAGCACAAACATACCCCCCCCCGCATAACTTCCAAAACGATATCCTTTTTTGTACATAAAGCAAATTTTAACTTAAATTCCTTCTTAATTAAATGTAATCCTGGGTTACGTAAAAGCCGAAGTCATGTTCCACTGTTAAAACAGATACAGAGATTTCAAGTCTACAAACTTAAGTGCTCCAGTTAATCCATCAACCTATGTACTGTCAGGAACATTGAAACTAGTGCACCAAGATGAGAGCTTCGGATTGAAATGAAATTTTCAACACATAATGTTATAGATGAAAAATCCAGACAATTAAACAAATATAGTGTATATACTGATAATAGCCTATGCTGATCTATATCCCATAAAACCAATTAACAGTGTGTCCAGTTAAACAAATACAATGCAACTTCAACTGCACGTCGAGTCATTTCCTACAGCAATACATCCCACAATCGGTGCAGCATTCAGTTGATTAGTCATCGAATGTTGTCCTGAGGCAGGTGGTCCTACAAATCTTGAAGAGTCATTTCCAAATTATGTAGAGAGGTAGAAATTATGTACCAAATTATCATCTGGCATTTGAGCTGGTCCACAAATGATCTATAGGAGACAAATCCGAGGAATGGGCCGGGCATGGAAGAGTCCGTAAACGATGTAGAAAATTTTGAGCTACTCGATCTGTATGTGGACAATCATTATCTTGTTGAAAAATTGCCCCTGGAAGAGTATTTAGGGAAAAGTCCCACGTAGGGTCGAAGAATGTCATCAACATAACGCTGGTACGTTAAGGTTCCATGTTCCACAACTATAGTGGACCGTTATGGTTCTATCATAGCCTTCGGCCCCCATACCATTATATTTTCAGTACGGGCAATGTGCCGCGTGACAGCGTGGGTGGAATTGTACCTTACACCAAGGCGCCTCCACGCCTGTATGTGGTTGTCATCTGTCACCAGAACGAACCGGGATTCATCACTAAACACCTCGTTTTGTCAGTCTGTGGCAATCCCCGTCGTCGTGGCTCGACACCACTGTAGATGGAGTTGCCGATGTTTCAGCATGAAAAGTGCGCTTGGATTGAAGATTTGCTTCCTTAAGAAATGGTTTGTGGAACAGTTAGTAGCTTTACATCTGACTGTATCGTAGAACGAGTTGCTGTGGGATCCACAAGCGCTTGCCTCAAGATTCTTCCATCCTCTCGCCTCCTCGTATTCCTGGTCGTTCCAGACGCCGGTTCTCAGTACGTGGGTACCATATCACGTCAACTGATCCCAACATGTTCTGACTACACACTCTGAACAACCGATCTTGCGAGCAACAAAGCGCGTCGACCAGTCTGCGGTTTTCATGCTAATGATGAGATGGCTCCTAACCCACTGAAGTGTGCGAAATGTCTTCTCATACGTATATCTGGCATTTTTTGCTTACTTTAACGGTCACATTTTTAAATTCGGAATGTAATCATTACGTTTATGAATCTTAAACTATGCGCCGGTTTATATTGGACCCACATCTTGATTGCAGCCCCAGTGCAGGTTGTGTGGTCATACTCATTGGCACCACAAACTTGGATATTTTCATGTCGCGCGGACATCTTTCAACTACTTTGTAAAGATTCACAATTGTAACTCGCTTCCTTCTTGGTGTACTATCTTCATTGTTCATGTATGTATTTGTAGAATCTTATCCCTATTCCAACCACCCATTCAATTAACCAACACATATAAAGACTACGCATTGTTTGTTTTCATTTTAAATGCTGAACATATTGTCACTGTAGACTGACGAAACATATAATTTAACATTTTGACAAAAGACGTTAAGCATTCAGACATAAAACATTGTGTCAAACTGTTCCACAACCTAATATAAACTGTTGTTAAACTATTAAACATTCAGACATAAAACACTGTTAAGCACTTAGACATAAAATGCTATTAAACTGTTGCACCTTTAAACATAAAACGTTGTTAAACGCTTAAGAACATCAAGCGCTATTGAACTTTTGTACATTTCAACATAAAACATTGTTTAATTGTTAGTAATTTAAGCATATAAACATGATATATCATGTAAATACAAAAACAGCATATCATGGCTAATCGGAGTCATTTATTTACGTTACACTTAGAAGCAACACTAAAACAATTGGTGATGGACCTTGTAATTTTGAACCATGGTCAAGTGAAGAGGACGTCTCTAATCTACCACCCCACTCTCCAAACTTTCACACCGTGCAAATGTGGAAGTCTTGACATATTTTATGCGGCATAAAATGGGAAAAAAAAAAAAAAAACCCGCCTTGTGGCTCTTATTGTATTAAAGTTACGATACACATAAAATAAACTAGCAGAGCAGCATGCTACAAGAATGCATTAGTTAATAAGAACTTCTACATGTAAGTTTTTTTTTACTGAAGCATAATCATGTGCGTTACTCAAAAATTGTCCAACGTACTCCTTGGTATTTTTTTCTGTATTTTATTACTTGACGTAACTGTGTTCTCGGGACATTTTTCAAATCCTTTGATTATTTTTTGTTTTAACAAAAATTTGACAATAACTTTAAAATCCATCCATTACATAGGTACATTCGATGGGTAAAAAATACCGGCATGTTTAAAAACTAACAATTTTTACTGTGCTTATGATGTGATTGTTTATTAACGTCACACTGAGTGCCAATACGTTTATGAAAGCGATGGTCCAAGTTATGAGGTTCCTATTAATTTTGAAATTAGTTTTCCTCCTGTCAAAACTTAATTAACACAATTAAAGCGAACAGTTGAAAAATTTCCAAATTATTAAATTCAAAATTGAAATAAAAATTTAAAGGATCAGGTCATTGAAACACCCCATGTATTCATTTCTTGAATGGTGATAGCCGACAAATATTGAAAATGTACCAAAATCGGAAAAAAAAACAGGTCTAAGCATAAGCGAAGCTGGCACAATTTTACCCAACCTAACTATCACATTAAAAATCGAGTGATTTCAGATAAATTAATTTCATTAATTGCTGTTTTTTTTTTTAAAAAAAATTACGTTTTTGTCACTGCTCCAACTAATATCAAAAGAAAAAATTATGAATGAATATACAGTTTTTAAGTTGATCCCTCGAATCGAAGTTTTATGAAATCAAGTTTGTGTTTTATTAATTTAATCTTTTTATTAAAAAAATTGCTTTTAGAGTAAAATTTTTCTTATAACTTTTCATGTTGATTTTTTATAATAAACGCTATGGCTGTTTATTTCTTCCCTAACATAAAACTTATCACAGTTTATGCTCAAAAATATAAACGAGTTTATTTACATCACGTTAATTGATTATTCGTTAACGTCGCACTCATAAACAACTCTAGATTGATTGGTGACGGAACTCAAAACTCTGAGTCTCTGTCAGGTGACGAGAACGACAATTGAGTTTGTTTCCTCCGTCTCCAAACTCTGTCAAATGTATGCCCTTTATTGCAACCAATAAAATAGAATTCATATAGATTTGAGGTAGATAGCAGACATTCTATAGGGTTAATATTACGTTCTCGAATTCGTAATGATCGGTAGACGGGAGCACATGTTTTTTATATTATATGGGAAGATAAATCAAATTTTTTTTTCTAAGCTTATTTTGTTCTTAGTTTTTTTCATGGGAAATTGAATTATTATTATCAACAGCAGAAAGGGAGCAAAAAATATTAAATCGATATTCCTTTAATCTCTGTTCTTATTTCAGCCGCTGATCTTCTCAAAACTTGTCCGAAAGATGAATTTCAATGTCATGGAGATAAGCGTTGTATTCCTCAAAGATGGAGATGCGATAAAGAAGCCGATTGCGAAGACGCATCGGATGAAAGTGACTGCGGTGAGTGCAATATTTTACCGCTTAGTTTTATAATGAATTAAATTAAAAAGATACTTGTAAGCGATTGAGAAACATTTGAAATGGAGAAGGCTTTGATAGAATTTTTCAAAAAAGGTATGTCAAACTTATGGACACGAATAACTTATTGTTTAAGAGAGATCAGAAATGGCCAACCCACGGCACGCGTACTACAGTGTGGCACGGTGGAGTCCTAAGAGTGAGCATGACGTTACGCATTTTTAAAACTTTCTTTTGATGTCGCGAATAACTTTCAAAGTTTTATTTTTACCATGCCCATTTGACATCGAAAGAAAATCTGAAGAGGGTATTGCAATTCGTGATTTTAATACTGTATAGAAAGAGAAATTTTTGTTTTTCTGTAAAATGCTTCCAAACCTGTTTGTTTGATATGTGGAAGCTGCGTAGCAGTGCCGAGAAAAATTGAATCTGTACCAAACGACTGTATAGTGATTTTAACAGCAATTATCCTGTAACGGATATTTGCTGTTAATTTTCGAACGGATTTTATCGATAAAAAATCAATATCCGGCCAATACTCCTTGTCCCAGAAGTGAAGTGACGAAATGAAAACTGTGGTTAAGGAATCTTGCGAAAACTTTCTTTGTTTTTGGTTCCTATTAAAAATTTTATTCTGATAGAGAAGAGATAATCAAAAATAGCCTGTGTTAATATTTGCCCAAAATGTTGGTCATATAAAAGTAAAAAAATATGGTCAATAAATTAGCTTTGTCTCGAAATACCTTCATGCGTCGTATAGATGATCAGAACGTTGGCACACAAATTGTCTCTCAGCTACAATATTGCAAATAATTATTTCTAGCTTTGAATGGAAGCTGTGACATCACAGACAAGACACAATTAAACATGTTTGTGTGTTTCGAGAACGATAATTGTAGTATCGTGTGTGGAAGAACTTCTTAATGTGTGTCAACTAGCTTTAACTGCAGGTGGGGACATTTTTAAAGAACGTAATTGATGTTAACAAAGTAAATTGTGCAACATTAACACATGGATTAATAGTAAACCAGTAACCAGGTCTTTCTAGAGTACTAACCTTTGCTTGAAACGTGTCAAAATTTTAAGTCGATCGGACCAGAAACAGCTGAGTTATCGAGGTTGGAGTAAAGTCGTTTTGTAGTTTGTTTAAAAAATGGAAAAAACCGAGTTTCGTGTTCTGATAAAACATTGTTTTTTAATGGGTAAAAACACCGTGCAAGCGAAACAATGGATTGAAAAATGTTACCCGGACTCTTGTCCATCAAAAGCAACGATTTGTCGGTGGTTTGCCGAGTTTAAACGTGGTCGTACCGACACAAATGACGCGGAACGCTCGGGTAGACCTGTGGAAGCCGTTACACCGGAAAATGTGAGTGAAGTGACAAAAATTATAATGAAAGATCGTAAAGTGAAGCTCCGTGAGATTGCTGAGATGACACAGATATCATATGGAAGTGTATTTACTATCCTTCATGAAAAAGGTTTTTTCCAAGTGGGTGCCGCGATTGCTTTCGATGGAACAAAAACAGCAACGAGTCGATGATTCAGAAAGCTGTTTATCGCTATTTACTCGCAACAAAAAAGATTTCTTGCGTCGTTACGTGACCATGGACGAAACATGGATACATCACTACACTCCAGAGTCGAAGCGGCAGTGGCGCACAGCTGGCGAAAGCCGTCCGAAGCGTCCGAAAACGCAGCAGTCAGCTGGCAAAGTCATGGCGTCAGTTTTTTGGGATACGCATGGCGTGATTTTCATTGACTACCTCGAAAAAGGTAAATCGATCAACAGTGATTATTATATTGACTTGCTGGTGCGTTTGAAGGAGGAAATCGCAAAAAAACGACCGCACAGTCTCGAGACTTATTGATCCATGTGTTAGATAGTGTTTGCACAAGTGGAATGCCTTGCATGGATAGCAGGATAAAATGTTTAGTTACATTTCTCGAAAATTATTTGGAAAGAAAAGCTTTTAAATTATTACTATATTATCCATCAAGAAACTTTGCGCCAAGGATTTAAAATTATCTTCAGTTGCTGATCCTGTAGCGTGCTGAATCAACAAAATATGAACACGAGTTCTGAATCGACGACAATTTAGGGAGACTTTCTCAGAAGAAACGGAAGAGGATGATATGATACTCCTTCCATTTTAGTATGTATTGACTTTCCAAATAAAGGGCACATATGAGATTTTGGAATTTGAAGGAATGTGTTTTAAAATATCTGGAAGAAAGCGTTGAACTGCCTATTTTAAACTCCCTACTAAAGAATGTAGATTGGCTATGAAACTAGCTTTTCTTAACAATATTATGGGCATTTAAATAATTTAAATTTGCAGTTACGGGGGGAAATTGTATTTCCCCCTACATTAGTTTATTATTTATCTTTTTTTGTGAGAAAACGTTTGTTTTTTCATTGATACTTTGGAGAAAGAAAAGATTAACTCATTTCACATTAAGGCAGGATCTAGGTACCAAACACACACGCACGCTCGC